>OX422215.1:257418298-258018298 GCA_949130495.1 Sambucus nigra
ATACGAGATGTCTGGATGTAAATCAATTTCCTCGAGTGGAATGTGCCAGAAGACCCTCTCACTCCTTCGATATTTCTTTAGCGATGCCACATGGAACTCGTCGTGTATCTGCTGAAGATGCTCTGGCAATCCTAGTCTATATGCTACCTATCCCACCCTCTTAATAATAGGGAAGGGTCCCACGTACCTCGGTGCTAATTTACCCTTCTTGCTGAACCTCATCACCCCTTTCATAGGGGACACTCGGACTAATACCTGATCCACAACCTCTAACTCCACATATCTTCGTGAAGCATTAACATAACTCTTTTGCCTATCTTGAGCTATTCGAATCCATCCTCGAATCAACTCTATCTTGGCAAATGTCTCATGGACAATCTACGACCCCAATAACTTGTTGTCCCCCACTTCTAACCAACAGGTGAGTGAACGACAAGGCCTCCCATACAATGCCTCGAATGGTGCCATGCCAATCGTGAATTGGTAAGATTTGTTATATGAGAACTCTACCAAAGGAAGATATCTCTCCCATCCTCCCCCAAAGTCTAAAATGCACATTCTGAGCATGTCTTCTAGCATCTGATTGACCCTCTCAGTCATCCCGTCGGTCTGTGGGTGATAAGCTCTACTCAAACGTAGCTCTGTGCCCATGGCCTCCTGAAAGCTTTGCCAACAATGGGACATAAAAATCTTGTCTCCGTCAGACACAATATTTACCTGTACCCGTGCAGGTTAACAATCTCCGCTATGAATAGATGTGTGTAGCGCATCGTCTCAAAGTCTGTGCGAACCGATAGGAAGTGGACCCCCTTAGTTAACCAATCCACAATAGCCCATATGGAGTCATGACCCCTCTGTGATGTAGGTAACCCTGTAATGAAGTCCATGGAAATCCTCTCCCACTTCCACACGGGAATCTCTAGTAGCTGTAGCATCCCTGAAGGTCTCTGATGGTCAACTTTTACGAGCTGACACGTGGTACATTTCGAGACAAACTCTGCTATGTCCCATTTTATTCATGCCCACCAATACTGTCTCCTCATATCCTGGCATATTTTATCCCCACCGGAATGTACCAAAAATATCGAACCATGGGACTCTGTCATAACAGCGTGCCTCAACTCCTCATCCTCTGGCAAAATTAACCTCCCGTTTAGGGATAGGGCTCCTTCCGAGCTGATCGAGTAACCCTCTGCTTCCTCAGCTAACAATTGGCATACCTTATCCCGGTAGATCTTATCCTCCGCTTGAGCCCTCACAACTCGTATAATGATCTCTGGTGCGATGGATACAACTGACATGCAGGCCTTGTCTACATCATCCTCATATCGAAGCTCTCTCCATTTCGCTTTCAAGACTTCCGATATTTTTTGAGTCGATCTCTGGCTCAATGCGCCTGCCACCACATTAGCCTTACTACGATGATACTAAATATCAAACTGGTAGTCTTTCACGAATTCTAGCCACCGCCTCTGCCTCATATTCAGATCCTTCTCAGTGAAAAGATATTGAAGTGACTTATCATTCGTGAATAGGGTGAACTTCTCTCCTAGCAGATAATGTCTCCATATCCTCAAGGCAAAAACGACCGCTGCTAGCTCTAGGTCGTGAGTGGGGTAATTTCTATCGTGGGGCTTTATCTTTCTGGATGCATAGTCTATGGCCCTCTCCTCATGCTGAAGCACACCCCCAAGTCCCTATAAGGATGCCTCGGCGTAAACTCGATACTCTAGTCCTTCCCTTAGCAAAGAAAGTACGGGTGCAGATGTCAACTTGTCCTTTAACTCGTCGAAAGGTAATTGATAATGACTACTCCAAATAAAAGGCACCCCTTTTCGAGTCAAATTCGTCAAAGGGCTCGCAATTTGTTAGAACCCCTTAATGAATCCTCTGTAATAACCTGCCAGTCCCAGAAAGCTACGCACCTCGGTTGGTGCCGTGGGCTACCCCCACTCCCTCACTGCCGATACCTTACTCGGATCCACCATAATAACCCGATCTGACACCACATGACCAAGAAACTGTACCTCCCGTAGCCAAAATCCACACTTCCCGAACTTGGCATAAAGTTGGTGATCCCGCAGCGTCATTAGAACCATACTTAGATGCTCTGCGTGCTCCCCCTCAATGCGCGAGAAAATCAGGATGTCATTAATGAACACGATGACAAACTAGTCGAGATACCCCCTGAAAACCCTGTTCATGAGATCCATGAACACTGCTGGCGCATTGGTGAGACCGAATGGTATCACCCTGAACTCGTAAGATCCATACCGCGATAGGAAAGCGGTCTTAGGAACATCCTCCTCTCGGATACGCAGATGATGATATCCTGACTTCAAATCGATCTTGGAGAAGTAAGACGACCTTCTCAATTGGTCAAATAAATCATCAATCCTAGGCAACAGATACTTATTCCATATCATCACCTTATTCAGCTCCCTATAGGCCACGTACAACCGAAGTGAACCGTCTCACTTCTTCACAAACAACATCGGTGCACCCTATGACGATGTACTATGCCAAATGAAACCCTGACCTAGGATTTGATGAATCTTCTCTCTTAGCTCACGCATCTTTGAAGGGGCCATACGGTAAGGTTCTCCAGAATTTGTCTTGTCCTCGGTGCTAAATTGATTACAAACTCGATTTTCCTGATGGGTCGCAACCCTAGTATTTCCTGGAACACATCCTCGAAATCCTTCACTACCGGAATTGAATCCAACGACACTACCACCTCCTGTGAGGACTCCTCCTCGATATAATACAAGTGGGTGCGCGACTCTCCCTCGGGTAGAGGAATCGCTATTAGGAACATATCTTGTCCCGGAATGGAGAACACAATTGTTCTTTCGTAACAATCTATAGTCGCTCGATAACCTGCCAACCAATCCATACCTAGGATGACATCGTACACCTCCATATCTAACACTAAGAGGTCCGCCCCTAAATAAGACTTCCAATCAAAATGTCTACCTCCCGACAAATCGAGTGAATCAATGCCCCGCTGCCTACTGGCAATTCTACACACATATAGAGGCTACCTGCGATCTCTAGTAACCTGACCCGTTTAGCAAATTTAGATTTAATGAATGAATGAGATGCTCCTATATAAAAAAAGTATCCAACCTTCATAACCATTTATGAGAAACATACCCTCAACCGCTGGCGGTGCCTGTTGTGCCGGACGATTGGGAACATCCCGGACGTTATACACACGTCTATAATGCATTTTCCCCTGCTCCTGTGGGGCTGGTGGAGCCGGTGCTGCTGGTGGCATCTGTCCCTGTTGCCCTTGTTGAGCACCCTGTTGTTGGCCTCTGCCCCTCTACGGGCACTCCTTCTTAAAGTGTCATGTCTTGTCGTAGACAAAACAACGTCCCTAATCGTCCCCCTATTATTGGCCCTGTTGGCCCTGATGTGGCTGGCCCTACTGGCCTCCCCCATTATTCCCTTGGCCATGACGGCCTTGAGGAACCTGTTGCTGCTGATTTGGGCTTGGTTGACCCTGTCTAAATCCCTATCCTCCCGGTCGGAACCCACCAGGCCAAAATTTCTTAGCTTGATTCCCTTGCTAACTGCTAGTCTGATGCTGAGTACCACCTGTGTCACCACCAATGACTTCCTTGCCCTGGTGGCTTGGCTCCCCTACCCTCTTGCTCCCCTTTGCATGGAAGCGATGATCCTGGCAATGTACACGAGCGGCATTAACGACATCTATATATGTCACCAATGTTGAATTACCAATCAAATGCTTCCTGATCCTCCAGGCCAGGCCATCCATGAACCTCGACTTCTTCTGCTCCTCATCGCTCACCTCATTTGGCTTAAAGTTTGCCAAATGGGTGAACTATTCCTCATAATCCTCCACTGAACGGTCACCTTGCACTAACGCACTAAACTTCTTTCTCATTTCTGCCTCTACTGCTGGTGGGAAGTATTTGCGGTCATACTGCACCCAGAACTTGGATATCGTCATCACATCTCTTTTCTCAGCGGTGGTAACTGACTCCCACCACTATAAGGCTGCCCCCGACAGATGGAAGGTAGAAAGCATATATTTCAGCACATCGGTACACTCTAGCATGCACAGGTGTTGCTGAATATTTTTCTTCCAATTACATGCCTCTACTACATCAGTGCTACCCCGAAACTCTAGTGGGTGACCCTTCTGAAAGGTCTCCCTAACTCGTTGCCAAGAAGGTGGTCCTACTGGAGCCTGAACTGCCGGTACCACTGGAGGCGATGCCTGGAGCTATGGGAAATGAGCTTCCATAGCTCGCATCGTTGTCTCAACAGCGTGAGCCACTATCCCTGCCACCTGAGTAGTGGAGATCAACTCGGGTGGGGGTGGGGGTGGCGGTACCTGTGGCTCCTGATGAGCCTCCCTAAACTCATCCCTAGCCTCAGCCCTCTCTGCTCTCGGTCTCTTCGGTGGCATCTGAAAATAGATCGAATCGTATAATTACACAATTTATACAAAAATATAATAGAAGAAATAGGATATCTCAAAAGAGAAAAATGAATCAACTATCCTAATAGTAGGGCTATATAACAACCAAACGCTACGCTGAAATGTACTATGCCGTACAGATCCTAAGGACACTAGAATCTGATGCTCTGATACCATCTGTGACACCCCGCACAATTAACCTCGGGTGATCAATCCTAAATTAAATTAGAACAGGTTTCTCAGTTGGTTCATTCTTATCATCACTGTCGCCCTTTTTAATTACTAACCACCTAAGTGAGAAAATTAGACTGGTGCCAAATTTTATCTTACTTTACTTCAAAGAAAATACTCATGCGAAAACATAATAATTTAAACAATCACAATTAACTAAAATCAACCATTCACATCTAAATAAACTGTCCGAATAAACCATCGGCTCAAATTCAACAAATGTAAAGACAGTTAATAATAAATCTTAACAAGTCTAACATAAATACTAAATAAAGCTGTGAGCGACATGCTCAAGTAACTGATAGGAATTTCTACACTAGAAATGAAAAGAATGAGGCGCCTATCAAACTCCCGCAACATCGACATATGTTGCAGAAACGAATCCCGAGAATGAGTCAATTCTGGCGTCCCTATGGATGAACACCTAAATTTTTTTTTAAAAATATTTATAGCAAGGGTTAGAACCCAAAATATTTGGAAAATATTTAGCAATTGATTAACTTGCAGTAATAAATATGTATACATGCTCTTCATATTTTAGTTAGTGCCACACTCCCTTGAGGATATCCTCACCCCTCCTCAAATATGTGCACTACTAACTCCTTAATTAATTTTTCTAGTTATTTATCCTATAACTAGATAACCGCTATAACCCCTTACAACCATCCTACTCTAACCGAGTATGCAATAATGATGATTTCTAAGTTATTATCCACATTAACTTAATTAATCATTCCCCTCCTTAAATTCATATAACTTTCACACCCGTTATATATATAATACAATTCACGACCTGTATGAATTTACTCGTATATAATTATTTATCTCATTATATACGTATAATTATATTACAACAATTACACATATGTTCAAGTAATAATTAATAATGAACATGTTCCCGAGTAATAACTCACCGGATGTATATTCTCTAAAGTGTTATCCCACTAGGTGTATTTACATAACCTAGTTACCGCAAGTCAGAATCGCTCACTAACTTGGTTAATAACATAATTATTGGAGGCGGTCATATTCCTTCCCTGAAAGTGAGATTGAGATGCCCCTCACTCATATAATGGACGCTATGACCTGGGGATATACTTACCCTACTCCTCAAGCCAAGGGATTCACCCTCTACGCGCAATCTCCCCTGATAGCACTAGAGTAAATATAATAATAATATCTAGCCACTGATATTAATGCACACACCATATATATATACTATCGCACACAATATATATATATATATATATATATATATATATATATATATATATATATATATATAGAGAGAGAGAGAGAGAGAGAGAGAGAGAGAGAGAGAGAGAGAGGAATAAAATACCCCGGCTATACCGTGTACTAAGTTTGCAACGCAAGCCTATATAAATTATCAAGAATTTATGGTCCAACCATGATTATTAATTAATTTACACGTTAATTAATTAAATCACTTTTGGTGTCGTCCAACCAATATATTCGGACTCTCTATCGTGGCCCGAAATAAAATAATACCCTAGTCTAAATCCCCGACCCCAAATTAATTAGTTTTCAATCTAAATTAATTTAACACCTTGGTGTCGCTCAACCAATATACCCAGACTCACCCACTCTATCCGTATTTAATTATTTTGGAATATTTTTCCCCAAAATTTACCATAGCGTGTCACCCATAAATTCCTCCCAACCCCAATTACTTTCCTTCATATTTGTTAGGAACTAATGTTCCATACTTATTTATCACTAACTAAAGTAAGAGGGAGAATTTTTAATTAATTTTTCGTATATATTAAAACTGGCGAACCTGTCAAAAATCCCGGACCAACGATCGATCGATCCCAACCATCGATCGATTGATCGAACATGTCTTCTTCTTCTCCGCAGGCCTGTTTCTCCATGGACAAAAACCTTAAAATTCCAACTCCTTCTACAGCCTAACCCAAGTCTTCTCATCAATATAACACCCCTAGAACATCATAAAGAACCCCCATAAAGTCCCCAAACCCCATTTAATTTCCGTTCTCTACTATTTTCCTAAATTAGGGAAAACCCCGAGTTATTTGTTAATCAGTCTCAACACCAAATTACCAACTCAATTTCATTCATAATTCGTCTCGGTTTATCACAACTAAGGTAAATATCTGTTCAGAATCATGTAACACCATAAATTCCTACACCAATTTTCATTTTGTATTCGAATTACAAAAACCCCATTTTTGCACCCTTTCATTCCCAAAACGAATTTTAGGTAATCACATCACATAAATATGAATTGAAAACACAAATAAATGCTAGAGCAAGTTAACCACTTGCCTTATGATTTTGTAGGATCTGATCCGGAGTTGTGATTCTCAAGGTTGATAATGAAATCCCCCATTTGGCTCTTTCCTTTGTCCTCCAAATTGGTTCCCAGTGCCTTTAACTGCTCCTTAGGGTTTTATCTCCCACTATGTATTTTTCAATCTTAAATGAGTCGTTTCCCTTTTCCTTTTAATTAAGTAATTAGGCTTAATCCCGTTTTTAGCCTAATGGGCCAAGCCCAAGTGACCCAAATACCCCCGTGTGGGCCCGGTTATGCCTAAAAACATCATGTGACCCGTTTATCATCCCGAGATACACTTTTTCGACTATCTCGGCCCATCCGAACTCAACCGTACACTTAGAATTGATATCCGAATTAATTTATAAAAATTATTATCTCACACTTAAATTAGTCTATACCAACTCCTGACTGAGATATATAAATGCTCCGTCACTAATACCTGTAATGACGTAAATAAATTATTACTATTCACTTAGTAATTAAATTTCTCTAAATATTAACCATTCACTCTCCGATTAATATTTAAATAAATAGTACCATAATTAATTCAATTAAAATTACGACACACAAGTAATTTAAATTTTTTTGAATTAATTAACTATTAAATGCATAAAATTACGGGGTGTTACCCATCGAAATAGGCGGTTTACCACATATCTTAACGTTTGCCTCCATAAAATCAGAAACCACTACTTGATCAGAAGCTTCTGCCGATGTAATCGAATCAAGCCCACAGGTTTCCCTGGATAAGTTGCCATAACCTTCGTTCCCCGCAACCTTAAGAGAAGGGTGATCCGCCACTGAAGTAGTTGTGGTCACATACTTCGTCTTTAGAGGGGTGGGAGGTACCCCCTCCGTCCCCCTGCCACCACTATCAGAATAGCCTGTCCCAGTATACTCCATCCATATTGGCAGTTCAACGACCCAACAACCCTGCTTAATGGACACCTTCTCTGACACACTCTCTTACCATTTGACCAATATGCGTGCCCACCTCAGTTCTTCTTCGGCATGAGTGACTTCATCTACTTGTAAAAAAATCACATATATTCTCAATAGCTTGGAACACTTCCTCCTCCCATAAATGGGGAGCAAGGCCAACAAGTTGAATCCACTGATCTTTGGGACGACATATATTCTTGCATAAACCACCCAAAGGGTGCCATTTATCCAAGAGAATTGGGACCCCAAAAAAATCCGGTACCGCTTCTTCCATATACTCCTCGCTTTATTTTTAGAGGCAAAACAAAAGCACACCATAGACGCACTCAAATGGCAGACCACCACCTCGCCCACTGGTCTCCAATGCTCATCAATCCACAACTTAAATCTTTCAATTGCCGAAGGTTCACTTCCATCGGTACCAATACGCCCCTCTAGAGCCCTCCTGAAGAACATGACTCTAGACTTGCAAGAATCTTCTTCTATAGAGAAATCGTTCTCTAAGGATGGCTCATCAGGAACATGAATGGGCGAAAATGGCCAAGGCTCAACCGAGGTTGCCTGTAAATAAGATCTAGAATCCACCATGGCCTAGTACCATATCTTGCCTAGTTCAATGCAGTTTTTTGAGGCCACGAAAAGTCCATCTGGGAGGGAGTACATATGTTAGCGATAACATATTTTTTGATTGACGAAAATATAATTCACTTGCAAAACTTTTGTATTATGAACACCAAATAGATTTAACCAAACCCTTGGAACACCAAAGATCAATTCATTTCCAAGTGACCTCATAAGAAAAATCTAGAGGCTGGTCCCAAATTGTGTTTTTTGGATGATATGATGGGAGAGAAATATGAGATACTTTGAAGTAAATGAAATTTGTCCATAGAGACTTCAAACATGACTAAGAAATTTATTATAAGTATGATACTTTTTGTTGGAAGAGAGATCGACACTACGGTGATAAATGATTTTGAGTTTGTCATTGAGGTGAATGGTTTGGGGTTGTGATTGTCGTAATATATGGTCAGATATTAGAATCATTTTCTTTTCAACTATTCTAGTTTAAGATTATAATAATTACTTACTTATTAAATAAAATACTATAAAGGAATCCCAACTTGTCTCATTGAGTTAGAGTTGTCATTTGTAAAAAAAAAAAAAATAATAATCCACGAAACTTGTCCCAAATGTCAAATATCTTCTCCACGGAACACTTCACCCGTATGAGGTTTGCCCTTTATAGATTTTAATTACGCATGCTCACTATATTATGATTTGAGATATGTTAATTTCATGCGTGGTTGTTTTTCAATATACATCATTTATATATTGAAAGTAATTTTTAGCGCTCCTAGTTTTAAGAAATATTAAATGACTAAGTTAAATTTTAATTCAATTATAACGCGTTGATGTTGTAATTAAATTGCTTTCCATGTAAGTGCATGACCTTAAAAGTATTATCTAATAGATGTGATTAATATAACTTTTTATCCTCTAGACTTATTTAACAACTAGCATGCAGGCCACGCGATGCGTGACCGAATTTATGTAAAATATATTATGTTGTTGTTTTACAAAATATATTCTATGAATGAAATTAGATTGAATATTAAATTAATATCTAAAATCTTATGAATGATGCGTTTGTTTATAAAATTACATTGAAAATGTTCAAAATAATGGCCTCAAAATTACAATCCATAGGAAGTAAAAACTTTTGGAACAAAACCATCATATTCCATCCTAATATAAACCCTAAATGAGAAAAGAGTTTAAAAAACCATTTGTTATGGATATGGAATAACAAAAATCATCGCGTTATACCTTTTTCCAAATATATTTATTGACATCATATGTAAAAATTTCATAAATATCTTTCCAGCAACTTTATCTCTTATACAACACCATGTCAAAAAATTTAATTTATAATAAGAGGAAAATTATAGCCAAACTATATTTATAGGAGGTGCACAAAGTCCATAGGTATATTTATAGTATGTCTATTTTCATGTGCCAAAATATTTTTCCCTAATAATAGAAGAAATTGCAACATTTGTAAAAATTATCAAAGAATTTATAAAAATCACCAACTGGGGCATGAGACGTCAAAATATGTATTTGTAAATGTAAAGTTACTTTTCATGGTGGATCGAAGAAATATTATTGAATTGCAATATCAAGTCGAAACAATCACGTACAATGTTCCCTAGTGACATTAATCAAAATTTGAATACGATTAAATGTTGAATGAAAAAAATTGATGAATAAATTGGATAAATGGGAATACCTTTGAAATGGCTTGGTCTGTGAAATACTAAATGAGATAAATCTAACGTATTTCATAGCCCAGTGGTTGGATGATTGGATCCAATGATTTTTTTTTCTAGGGCAATGAACATATTTCACAGCCCAATGTTTTCTAGCGACATTGATCAAAATTTGAATACGATTTTTTGTTGGAAAAATTGTTATACCGAATGAGATAATTGATTGGGTATATATCCCTTTGAAATTGGACTTTTTTTTTTGGCAGCGGAAGGGGTATTTTTTGTTGGAAAAATTCAACGTAGTTGGGGATTGAGAAATAAAAAAGGCTATTGTTTAAAGAACGAGAAGTTGGACTTTTTTTTTTCCTGGAAGTTTGAATTGGGTCATCCGAAGTGGTGGAAAAATAATCGTAGAAGTAGTTTAGACTCGTACATAATTAATTAGTTAGAGTTAAAGTGCCACATATCATCTCACTACAGTTCCGGACTATTGTTTTATATAGATACATAGATTATAGTTTAGAGAGAACTTCAAATGATGCACAATAAAATCCTATGATGTATCATACATACTGTTATTAAAGTCTGAAGTTCATGTAGGGTTCATTTTAAGGTCTCTATAATTAATCATTTAACAACCCTAGAGTGTCACAATCCATCCTAAAAGTATAATGATGCACAAAATTAGAATCACAAGCAATTAGAGTATATTTAAATTTGATAGTTTTCCCTCATTACAAAATTGTTTTGTTTAATACATCTAAGTGTACTTGATGTATCTCGTTTTCTCTTCTCACATGTACTCATAAAAAGTGAGGATGAAAGAGATCTGTATAGATATACCCATGGAGCATCACAAAAGTGTAGAATGGAAGGCTTAGATCTCTCTCTCTTCCGCTTTTGTTATTAAAGGAGATGATGAAAGTGGTTTATAAAGACTGAAGATGTTACACTGCAGAGTGAAAACCAGAGAAGTCATCAACTACTACACAAATAAAACAAGACAAATGGCCCTTTACTAGTCACATGAAAGCTAATTCCACCAAACGTCACCCTCTGATTTGACGGCTTGCTAGGCTTGGCATGTGTACAGTTTCATCTTGTCATGAAAATTGCTGAGAGTCGTCAGAATACTAGTTCACAAACAACTGTAGGCATCGATGCTGTGAGAGCATATGCCTCTGCCTCTTGTACTAGTAGAGTTAGTAGCTGTAGAGGAAAATCAAGTGGAACTGATGCCATTTTAAGTACTTGTTCAACATGATATGTGGATTATTCAACTGTAGCGAAAAAAGAGTGAGTCTTATCAGGTGATTCTAAGCCAAACCAACTCAACTTAAATGAACAAAAATGCTGTAGTGCTGAACTTTTATGATTTGTGAGTTTTGACCCTGTATATGTCATCCTAGAGTGACAAATGCATTTCATGGTACCAACTATATAGTTGATTGGCATCTTTGTGATTGGACAACAGACCCTGAAATTCAACCCTTGTAGGGTGTTCCTTCCTACCTTTTTCATGATCAATGTCCTTTCTTTCGAACCCCATTTTAAAAATAATAAAAACAATATCTTTGTCATATAGTTGTGAATATAAAACAATGTAGGACAACTTAATATTTATAAAGAATTTGAAAAAGAAAAAGCTTCAAATCTACCATCAGCTATCGAATATTATTCTTATACTGTCTCGGGATTAATCGGTAACATATATTAAGGAAGAAACAGCACCAAACACGAGAAAGACATGGTTTTTGGCAAATAAAAACATTTCGGATGAGTTAAAGGGAAAAGGTATGTTACTTTTAGTCATGTTAAGTATCAAGATTCAATGTGAATGCATGATTATCAGACAAGGGGTTTGGCAAACATGGAACTTGGTGAATCACTACTTCGGATGCCATTTGTGTTGGGTGATACCATCATACAATCATGGCAATTCTGTGGATATCCCCAGCACAAGATTGTAAATGCATTTCCAAGAATATAAAAGTCGCCTTTACGGTCGGAACAAGTAAACCCGGGTTTTACAGGCGTATTATCATTTTCTTTAGATTACGCTAATTATTATTTTAATTACTATTTCTCAGCGCTTTACATATTTAATTATAGCAGATTTGTAAATTTGAAATCTACTATAATATGTATTTTGAAAATAGGAGAACAAACATTTTATTTATAGTTTTAGTCCCTATTTTAGAATAAGGAGGTTTTGGAAAAAGGTCCTTACAATCCTCAAAGTGTATAAAATTAGGACACTCTATATAATTTTATAATTTTTGTCCCTGCGCTAAAAATTTCATGAAAAATGGTGAAAAATAGTGCCGTTGGCGCGGACCAAAAAAATAAATGCTATTGTACCAAAGGGACTAGATTTATAAATGCTATTGTACCACAGGAACTAGATTTATGAACTTGAAAAGCATTGTCCTAAAAATTCAAATATAGGAAAGAATATGACCTTTACCTTAATTCTCTATTAGAATACAGCC
This sequence comes from Sambucus nigra, assembly GCA_949130495.1. Lineage (NCBI taxonomy): Eukaryota > Viridiplantae > Streptophyta > Magnoliopsida > Dipsacales > Adoxaceae > Sambucus > Sambucus nigra. Next base: position 257,431,007 of record OX422215.1, read on the forward strand.
TCTAGCGCGGACTCATATTCATAAAACGTCAACCAAACACAACATGCCACGCAGGGCCGTCTCTGAAATTTTAGGGCCCTAGGCGAAAAATTAATTTGGGCCCTTTATATTAATTTTTTTTTTAAAGAAAGTGTATTATTCTCGCATTTTTCGATGCAAAACTATCAATTAAATTATGAGTACACTAGTCATTCTTTTTTAACAACTTACAATAAAAGCAAAAAACCTTATCATCGGATCATGAGTACACTAGCCATTCTCTATTACGTTTTTCTCCATTTTTCCAATAAAAAGTGTAATGTATAGTAGAAAAGCGCCTATTTTCTATATCTTTAGAAAAAGTAATAGCATTATCTTTTATTGGACCTTTTTTTACCATTGTGTCTATCAAATTTTGATCAATATTTTTTCAATTAGCCGGATCATAAATATCTAGTGGTAAAGCTTCTACACGTTCATTTTCTAATTGTTCATTATCTAATTCTTCTAAATTTTGATGTTCAACAACATTTTCATTATCTAAATCTTCTATATTTTGATGTTCAAAATCTTTTTTTTTTGTTTATTAAAATATTTATTTAGTGAACCCGCTAGTTTTGATGTTTCTTCTTCAATTTGTTTTTGTCTTTTTCTTTTTTCGTGACCGGAGGGATATTTTCTAGTAGACATATTCACTCAACAACAAGTGTAATTTATAAAAATAAAAATTAATCACAAGATTCTCAACAATATTGACAAATAATATTAAAGAAAAATGTTAAAGAGGAACAATAAAACCTGATTTGTAACCAATTTGAGAGCAATCTCAAGTTTTATTTTGTAAATGCCCAAATAACAAATTGGAATCAACAACAAAAAAAATACAACACAAATATTAGTAGTAAAACAAACAAATTTATATAGTAGAAATGTAACAAATCAATGAATAATATATACTTACACAAACAAGCTTCAAACAATCTTCAATCAAACCCCAACTTTCTGAAATTGAAGAAATTGAAACTCTAGATTTTTAACCCTTATTTTGATGAGGTTAGTTCAATAAAAAGGGGGGGGGGGGGGGGCAAAAATTGCTTTTTTGGGGGGTGGGGGCAGGGGTGGATAAGGATTTTGGGGTGGGGGTGGGTAAGAGAGGATTTATCTTACTTTGGTTAGTAGAGAAAGAGAGTAGTGAGAGAGAGAGAAGAAGAGAGGAAGAGAAAAAGAGTGAGAGAAGATAGTGGGTGAGAGAAATTGAAGAGTTAGGGTTAGAAATTAGAATATAATAAGTAAATGGGTTGGGTTGAGTTTGAGTTGGGTTGCGCTATGATGATGGGTTTATTGTGTGGATTTATTTTTTAGTGTGTGTGGGTGGGTTATTATGTTGTTATTGGGTTTAGTGTATGAGTTTATTTTAAATCGAACAAATTTTTTTTGAGGGGCCCTTTTTTAAGTGATAATTCTAATTTTTTTCATAACTAATTTTTTTGGGGGGGGCTCTTTTTTACAACTAATTTTTTTATACCTAATTTGTTTTTATAGCTAATTTTTTTTTTATACCTAATTTTTTTTTCCCGGAAGGGCCTCTAATTAATCGGGGGCCCTAGGCGGCGGCCTAACCCGCCTATGCCTAGAGCCGGCCCTGATGCCACGTGTCCCTTTAGTTTGAAAATGGGGACTAAAAATGGAAGTGAAATGTTTGTTGTCCTATATTCATAATCAATATTATTTTAAGTCCTAAAAATACATAATCTATTAATTATATATAAATTAAAAGAAAAAAATATGTATTGTCAACTTCTATATAACATGTAACTAATAATACAAACAAATTATATCATCAACTCAGTAAAGCACACTAAAAGCTCGTATATGAAATGAATACAATGCATAAAATTTTGTTTAAGAGAATCAGATATCAGAAAAATGAAGCGGGAAATTGCAATAAAATAGATGGTCGGTAAAATCAATTGCGACTAACAATATGAAAAGTTAATAAGCTAAAAATTCAGGTTTAATATACAGTATTTCATATTATTTGAGATTAAATTACACTTTCTACAAAAGAACATATAAAGTGAAACAAAAATTTAAATATTTTTCTCTTACCTACATCGCAAAACAAATGGTGGGATAAGCATGATAATCTCATTTTTGAATCCATCCACACAAACATGCCTATCCCTCTCATCTCCACCCAAACACATCTACATTACTCACGCATCTTGTAACCTCGTCACCTTCAATCATTTACAAAATCATCACCCTGCAATATACAAATTGATTGAGCCAAAAGAATTCAAAACCCAAAAGAACATTGACAATTGGAAAAAATAACCAAAAAAATAATAAATAAAATAAAGTGTGATTGCGTGCTTCACCAAGTGTATATTCAATTGGCGGTTAGAATTTCCCACTGTTCTAAAAAATTCGCATATGCTCCGTCAAGGCATGCCCAGGCTTGACGCTTGGGAGAAACGCCCCGCCTTAACCTTTTTACGCATTATTCTTGGTAAAAATCCTTAAGACGCATTTTCTTTTCTTCTAAAAACAACAATGCTTTAGTGAAACGATATCGCCTTTTAAAGATTTTTTTTTACAAACCGGACCATTATCTCATCCAAAATAATCAAATAATATTTTAATTTGCAAATATTCAGACATATTTTTATGATATGTACAATTTTAGTATCTTAATAGACTTATTATAGTTAAAAATATTAAAATATATTAAGAAGGCCTAAACGCCTTTTCATGCCTTTTTACGCCTAAAGCCCGCCTAGGCTTGTAAGGCGTAAGGCTTGACCTCCACGCCTCAATCACGCCCCACATTTTTTAGAACCTTGGAATTTACTCAAAATTACTAAAGAATTAAGATTCACATTGTACCCATAAAAGAATAATATAACTAGACCAAAAGAAAAAGTTCAAAAACCACTATAATATTACAATATAAAAATCTGCAAATCAATTCAACAATCTCAAAACTAAACAATCCTATTTGAGAAATCAGGAAGAAATAATGTTAATCCCTTCTTTAAGTCCAACTGAAAAGAATATGTAAAGAAACACTACTCCAAGTCCAAAAACTAAAAATCCAACATAGCCAAACAATTATAAATCTCACAGTCAACAATCTCAAAACTCAAAAACCAGCAATTAAATGTTAGTTAAAAGCCATATTTTCAGCCAAAAAAAAAAATTGCAACCCACCTTTGAACCTCCCAAACCCCCCAAAAAACAAAAAAATAACATTCTAATTAATCAATATTTGAAGCAAGTATAAACCAACCAGTTCAAGATGATTTGAATTAGTCCAAACAGCTCCTGAATAATAAGATGAAACGTTAGTATCATGCATGTAAATTGTTTATATTACAACGGACATATCAGTCCATGCATCTTGCATAAATGAATGCCGAACATTTATCAAATAAACTAAGTGAGAATATACAACATTATAATTTTCTATACCTTCTTGTGTCTTTCTATTTTCCGCTACAAAAGTTTTCACTACCATGTATATCCATACCCCTGGGATGTGAAAACCAAAAGTTGGAGGAGATATGTAATGAGGAGGTAAAAAGATGGGAAGCGTGGGAACCGAAGGGAAGGAGGCTAAATAAGAGAGTAAAGGCATCCACAAAAAGGTGGCTAATAGAGAGATATTGAATGCATCCACGTGGCAAAATTATGTTAGGATACACCATTTTTAAATTATAATACTAGATTATAATTAAGTTACATAGATACATACTCCACAAACATATTTTTTGAGACCTAAATTCCCTCATCTCTTAATGTATAAGTGTACACGAATCTAACACATATATTTTACAAAAAGTAATTTCAACATCATAACATTACATACAAATTTTAAAAAAAATTGTATACATTATAAAATGTTAGCTTTAGGTATACATTACAAAGAAATCAAATATGGACTATGTAGTAGTAAATTGTTTGAGGTAATGAAATTGAGTATGCAAGATCATAATTAATTGTTCCAAAGCATGCAAAAAGCACTATCCTAAAAATAGTATTTGCCCTGCCAGATAGATTTACAATGAGTTACTGCAGACCATAGTTAAGATACAATGGAATATTCTCTTGCAAATTAGACGGTGAAAAACCTGGGTGGTCCCTTATGTGCATGTGTTTCAAACCAAACCAATTTTTACCACAAATTGTTCAACTTTTAATTAGCACCAAACCAAGTGGTGAAAACCCAATTCTTACTTTAAACCAATGTTATCTTGATCAATCTTAAACATGCATGTAGTGATTAAATCAAGTAAAGTAAAGTAAAGTAAAGTAAAGAATACTCACAACGCCGGATGTACAAGGAAAAAATCCAAAACGAAAAAACAACCTCGGACGGCCTAAGCCAGACAATCACTATGAACAAAGGTTTTACAAAGACAGATTAACCTTACTAAAATATTTGATCCCCACGGGTCTTGATGCTCCTTATGATCTTCTAACGTTCTTCAATAGTGACCATGAAGAAATTTCGTCTTCCATAATACCTATCCACAACACTTGACTTCACGAATGTCTCGGTGTCCACCGATTGGCTTTGATTCGTCTACGATATCGAACAAGAAGTCCTTCTCTTTTCTTCACCGCAAAACCCTAATGTTCAATGGTAAAATAATTTTCTTGGTGCAGCAAAGATCACGTAAACATATAAGAATGATAACTCAGATCTTTGCAAACTATAAGGATGTGTTTTAGCTTTTTAAACCTTAGAAAACATGTGCAAATATGTACTGGATGGTAAACTATTTTTTACAGATGCATACTTACGAAACTCTGATAGAAACACGCTTTAAATAAGATTTAAACTCCGCCCCAAAAATCGTGTCGTTAAAATGACAATGCCACATCGTTCACGCGACATACCCATATCGTTTGAATGAGATTGGTTGTCGTTTGATCGAGCTAGCGTGTCAGTTTGACTTTTAGTTCAAAACGTCTCTTTTAAAGGTGATCAAAATAAGTCAAACTCTATTTCAAGTTTATCAGAATAAAACGTAGTGTAAACCATTTAAAACATTTTAATACATTTTTCTTTATAAAAATACGTCCTTGTCTTTTATAAAAATAATTCTGAGCACCATTAATTATATGCATTCATACCTGAGTGATCTCGGAATGCAATTAACTTTGAAGATGAATAAACTTGCACCAATTAAACTTCGGCATGACAAATTCTTTGAAGCTTTGCCACAACGTCTTCAATTTTCTTCAATACGTCATTGACCAAGTGGGATCGTGACAAAATAAAAATCTCCCTATGACATATTACAAACATAGTTTTGTTCACGGAATTAAGTCAAAACAATATAGGGACTCAATTGGAAATTTATGTCCTCACAAATCTCTCCCTTTGATTATTCCGGGACAAAACTAAACCAGTGAAATGCCTAAGCCGAGTCGTCAACCCTTATGACACCTAAATCCCATCCCATAAACCCAAAATTAAAAATTACAGGACATGAACTAGAATATGTAGCACCGACAAGCATGAACTGTCTGAATGTGATGTAGACTTGAAATCTCAAATCGCTAAAGCATACCTACACACATGAAACAAACAAATAAATACCCAGTGAAGTATGTAGGAACAAATGAAACCAATATATATATCTAAATGATACTAAACAATAATGGATACCAATATGATTAAGCTCTGAATAGTCATTTGTTAAACAATTTGAACAACAAAATGATACCAATGTGTATTACCAATTTGAGATACTAATTTGTAAACATATGTAAACCAAAACATGCTCAAATTTCCACATCACATACATCTTTCCTCCTTTTTTGTCTCGAATAGACAATCCGGTGAAAAGATAAACCAATCCAAGTATCTAGCATGATAATATAAACCAATTTGAATCAATGTGAAATCGCTAGATAATTATGAAATAACCAACTAAATATGATCAAGTAATGATAAATCAGTAGCTAGTAAACCAAATAGATCACACAAAGAATATAGAAATCTAATCATGTGTGATAAACTGACTATATGTAAAAATCCAATTTAGAACCAATAAATCTTGCATATAAACCAGTCAGTCTAGAAAAGCTTCCAGCAGTACCAAAAATATGCCCAAAATAACCAGTGGACTGCAAACCAATCAGAAGCCACAATTAAGGCTGTCGTTCGAATGAGTTAGGGACCTCAAACGAAGTACATATGTCGTTCGCGTGACATGGAGATGTCGTTTGAACGAGTTCTCACTACGTGCCAAATTTGCACATTTTTCCAGAAATATGTTATATTTTTGCCTAGTGAAAGAATTTCCAGAAAAAATTCAGTGAAAGGCCGTAACAGCAGCAAAACTGTGTTAAGACAGTAAGCTCTTAACACTAAACGCAAAAACTCATAAAAACAAACAAATCGAGTTACATGCAAACATAGTACCAATGTGCTCAAACATGGACATGGAATGAATGGGTGTGAAACTACAACAAATTAGTCACAATTTCAACACATCGAAAAGATTAAGAAGCTCTAATTGATAGCGATAAATCATCAAACTTTATCGTAGCCATATGACAATTAAGTTTGAGCTTAATGAACTAAACATACTACATGCACACAAATCTAGAATTTTGACGATTTTATAAACAATAACATCAAATTGAAATGTTTAAACATTACGATTAGTTGTGCAAACCCGTTTAAATTTTTAATCCATCCAAACTCCCTCAATAATATCATATTTTCTTTGGAATGAACTAAACTAATTTGGCCCTTTTCTTAGCATATTGCATTTTCTTTTGGGCTCTTTTAAACAGTGGATTTCACGAAGAGTTAATTTTGAACTCTCGTAGCCCTTTCCCGTGAATCACTCATCATTTTTCAATTAAGTACCAATTCAAATCCTCACGGTAAATGGTTCTTATATGCACACTTCTCCTTAAGTCTACTTACGCATAGATAACAAGATTGAGATAAGAACACCTCACCAAATTCAAATATGCAAGAGAAGTCAAACATCGATATAAACTCGTGCATGTGTGCGATGTTGGCATATATACAAAGTCAAATCAAAATTCATATCAACTTCAAAAAAACCCCATATAAACAATGGTTAAGATCATTCTAAGCATCGATAATAATGACCAAATGTCCTAGCCACATGGATAATGAAATGATTGGGGGGGGGGGTCCAAGCACACTAATATGCCACATCAAACACGTAAACTCAAAAACAAAAACCAAAAATATTTTTGGCTTTTCATATTTTGACTCAAATAAAAGCAAAATCTTTTTGGTTTTTCAAAAGTTTTCAAAGAAACAAAATCTTTTTGGATTTTTAAAAATTTTCTTAAAAACAAAAATCGTTTTGTATTTTTTAATATGACTCAAACAAATGAAAACTATAATACAAAATGATACACATGTCATAATACTAACAATGAATATATCATGAAGCAAACTAGTATATGACAAATAAGGCAACACTATCATCCTTTATATTTAGCATGGGAATAATCAAGTGCACCCAAATGAGAATCATGAAGTTTAATTCCTAAAACCACTAAATCTGATTTCCTAACCCAAGTAGATGTAAAACGACGCATGGGGGTTTGGGGAAACGGGGCAACTTTATTTTTAAACTTCATAGGAGCTTGTCTAAGGTAGTAACAATAACACCTAAGGTGACCGTTCCTACCACAAAATATGCAAGTGTAGTGGTGGTGGGAATGATTACCTATATGTGGACCTTTTCTAACCTTCCTAGTGCTTCTCACACGTGCGGGGGGAATGGGAACAACTCTCTCATCAAAACCTATACCTACCCTATCTCCCTTAATTTGGACGGTTCCTAAGATCATATCTAACTTCTCCGACCTAGCCTCCAAATCAAACTTGACTCTAGACGAGTCTTTCAATCTCTCCTCCAACTCGTGAATCCTAGACTTCAGCAAATGCCTAGACTCCTCAAATGCTAAAAGCTCCTTTTTTAAGGACTCCATCAAACCATGGAGATTATCTCTCTCTCTCTCTCTCTCCACAAACTCTAGTTTCTCCCTAAACTTCTTCTCTCATGCCCTAAGATCCTCAATAAAACTATCATTATTTTCTATGGCACGCTCATTCAACTTAGCTTGGAATTTTGCATTTTCCTTTTTTACCATAACCGCCTTGGAATACAACTCGTTAGATGCCCCTTGCAACTCTTTCACATCTATCTCCTCCTCTTCACTCTCTTCACCCTCACTAACATGAGATTCACTGAAAACCTCCTCGGAAGGGTCATGCACATGAGAATCGTCGTCGCTCACATGACATGCCATGAACGCAACAAAGTTACGATCAATGGGGGAACTATCTCCCTCTTCCAGATCACTATCACTTAAGCTGGCACTATAGACAATGGGTTGCTTGACCTCTTTCTTAAGTCTAGTGGGACACTCCGTAACTTTATGACCGTACCCCTCTATAACAACGTGACTGTGTGATAATTCATTAAATTCGCAACTTTCTAATTTGGCACACTTATTTAATTATAGTCTATTTTTAAACTAAATTAATCTAGCCACTAAACATGCATCTAAAGTGAGTGTGTCAACCCATAAATAAATAAAGCATGTGAAACAAATGTTAAGGAAAAATCCCCGAAGGCCAAAACCTTTTATTTTCATTATAATTTTGTAAAAACGGTTACGCGGATTACAATGAAAATAAGAGCGACATACGAAATACCCTCAGGCGTCGGTTTCAATGTCTCAGTTGAAATATCCCGCAGGAACTCCAGGTGGTCAGCAATGAAGAAGAGAAACAGCTTCCCCACAAATGTGATCTTTATAAGGACTCCCTCCACAAAAGCACGCAGCTCTCCGATTGTAGAGTTCTCCCCACAAAGATTAAACCACAGCAAAGGTGTGTTCTTGAAACACCAAAACAATTCACTAAAGCAAATGGGAGTTTTGTGAATTGAAAACCAAAAAGGGAATTAAACTCCAAAAGGATGAAGCCTAAAGAATTATGCTTTCACAGTTTTTCTGTTCTATAAAATGCTGGGACTTATTAAACAAAACAAAACCAGAGAATGAGATTTTATAAAAAATCGCGTCGCCTCGAAAACAGAGCCCGTTCGAATGAGGTCAGCATGTCTCTCGAACGAAGGACAACTGTCATTCGAACGAGATCGCGCGACATGCTATCTCGCGCGAACGACATGTTATGTCGCTCGAACGACTGTTGCGAACACTACACCAAATCTGCCGAATTGTCAAGGTCATTGACCTTGACAAATCTAACTTGTCAAGGTCAATGACCGTGACATTTCGAGGAGAAACAATTTTTTTTGTCACGGTCGTGTCACGGTCATTGACCTTGACACAAAACTCGCGTTTTGTGTCACGGTCGTGTCACGATCAATGACCGTAACACATTTGTCACGGTTTATAACCGTGACAAAGCCATGATCCTTTTTTAAAAAAATGTCACGGCCATTGACCGTGATACGTCCGTGATAACTTTTTGTCACGAACGTGTCACGGTCAATGACCGTGACAATTCTGGGCAGAATTTAAAAAAAATCTGCTGGGCAGTATGGCCACTGCCACTGCCCAGCAGTATATTTGTACCTGTTATAGCAACGTTGTACCTGTTCCAAACATCATATATCCAAACAAACTAAAGATAATGCAAATATATATTCAAAATAGAAACTATTTAAGAAGAAACAACATCACCATCAATTATCTCAAATCTACAAACTATTTGCATGGAAAAGAGATTTTGTACCGCGACGCTCGGGGACACCTCCTTATCCTTCCCTTCTCGTCCGAATAGCCACATAAGTATAGGGCATATGTGGCCTACCCTTAGGGCCACTCCCTGTCCCCTGAATTGAAACAAAGTAAATTTAGTATCCGCCCCTCAAATATAGATAAATATAAATCGTAATTGAAATCGAAATCGAAATTGACATATAAATATAAATACATTACCTGTAGTGTCACTCAAACAGCTAACTTGAGCTCATATGGCACCTCCTTCCAACTAATGTACCCCGGGCAATCGTGTCAAATATAATTCTCTTCATATCTAAACACTAAGAAATACCATAATCCTATGGAGTTATGCGTTGCAAATTCCTTCCAACCGTTGTGTAGCCAAAAATCAGCAGTTGAAGTTGTCAATTCCACCTTTCAATGGTCTCCCATGTTTTGCTAGAAGTTCTAAGTGGTGGGGTATGAAAAGTGGAATTGACAACTTCAACTGGTGATGTTTGGCTACATAACGGTTGGGAGGAATTTGCAGAGCATCGTTCCATAGGATTATGGCATTTCTTAGTGTTCAGATAGACGAAGAGATTCAGTCTCCTCTCCACAAATAGGACACCCCAAATAACTATGTACTAATCACCTATTAAAGGTAAGAAGCGTATATTCATGGATTAGTATAAACAAAACTTAGATGTAGTTGGAATATTTATGTATTAATCTCCTCTCCACACACGCACACTACACAAGAGTGAAATGATAAAGTGCAGATCAATTAAAAGCATTAAAAATGGATGTTTCGGTGCAAATTGAAATATTTATTACAAATTGAATTTTTTTTCAAATTCGGGTTATCATAAAAAATATATTGATATTCGGTAGGAGCAGCCAAGTCATCCACACTACTATTTAGACGCCTTGGCGCGTGTTGGAAAATTGACCACGGCTCGTTGTTGATATACTCCGAGTAAAACACTTGATTAACCTTTTGAAATGCACAAACAAACGGCTCATCCCTCACGTGGTCGTTGCTCTTCAACTTGGACAAGTCAACCATGATCAAATTGGTGACAGGATCAACTTTACAAGCATTTTTATCCTCAACTCTTACCCATTCACAGTAAAATACAACCTCTTTGAAGCTTATATAATCCAATTCAAATATATTTTGGATTACACCATAGTAAGTCATTTCAGCTTCAACGAGGTTTTTATCTTTTGCGCTCGCTCGAAAGAAAGTAAGAGCCTTGTATGAAATTCCCGAGTTCTGTACATTTGTACTTTCCTCGTACACTTTAGCGCCGAAAATGTAACCGTTCAATCGACACTTTTTGTACTCTTGTGCCACGAACAAGGGTCCAGTGGCTAGACGAGCAAGCCTTGATGTCGCATCACCCATCTTTAGGAGCTGAGAATATGGATAAATTAATTATATTACTGGTAAAATTTGAGTGTAATGTAACGTTATATAACGACTGTTTTCATTATAATTACCTCTTGTGTCAACCATAGCCTAAATTCGTTGTCTGATTGTACCATTGTTTTTCGTCTTTTATTGTTCTCACAGGCTTCATATTTACTGCATATTACAAAATTAATCATGTATAAAATAATCTAAAATAATGTTAAACATTATAATATTCGAAACTTACTTTTTCCATTCTTCGACATCTTCATGTGTGTCAAATAGATAACGAGCTACTTGTTCATGTTGCAAACTCGTTAATTTCACTCATTTTCCCATCACATTACCACCATCATCGAGGAATTCATCAGTGTCATCAACACTGGTCGAGTCAGGCATATATTCCCGAGTATATATTGATGACTCCACGGTGATGTATTCCTCTGCAATTGATCCTGCAATATATCGCGTATTCTTGACGTAATCTTTAAAAACTTTCATCAATCTTTCAAACGGACACATCCACCGATATCTAACTGGACCACAAAGAAGTGCCTCGTCGCATAGGTGTACCAGCAAGTGAACACTTATGTCAAAGAATGCTGGGGGAAAGTACTTCTCCAATACAAAAATCGCTTCGTTCACAGTCAATTTTGCGGCCACTATGTGTTCTCGATTCACTACCTTCTCACACAAGAGGGATAAGGTAATACTAATTTGCATAATAGCCCTACGCAAATCCTTGTGCTTGGAGAAACAGTTCTTAAAATCGCTTTAATCTAGGCCCAACGGGAAAATATTTCAATACTTTTTGAGGAACTTTTGAGCTTGTGCCTTCCTTACTAGTAGATTGGACATATCTAGGTTCATCGGATACCGGACACGACGTAGATTGGCAGGTGTGAGTGTTATTTCAATTGGTCAATTGAAATAACAGTCACACTTGTCAATCTAGTATGTACCCAGAGAACATTAAGATACGACTGCAGGACTTCCTCCAAAAGTAACAACTTTAAGCCAATAAGAATATTATACAGAAATTATACAGTCTCAAACTGTCCAAACGGGACAATTAGAGAGATCTCATTACAGGGGTAATGACTCTCGAACGAGTCTAAGGGCTATTGAATGCGTACGCATAAGAACTAGAAGGCTAGTATCTATGCACACTATATTTAATTTCAAGTATGTTTCATATAATGGGTTAATTCAAATACAAAAATAAATTCATGGGTTAATTCAAATACAAAAATACAAATTCATGGGTTAATTCAAATACACACACACACACACACACACACTTCCCTCCACACCCCCCACTCACCACTCACCACATACACACCCCCCCCCCCCCCCCACCTCCCTCCACACCCCCCACTCACCACATACACACACACCACCACCCCCACTCACTATTTAAAATAATCTCAATGTTAATTTCATGTAGTGACTGTCTATTTAAAATAATCTCAATGTTAATTTCATGTATTGAATTTCTACTATTGTTTTGTGCTTTTTATAAATCATATTCAATGTTAGATATGTGTTTTGTTAAGATATCTAAGTTGTTCTATAGAATTATTTTTTGTATCTTGAAGTTTAAGTTCTAAAATAATCAACCTAAAGTTGTGGTTCATAAAGTATTATCACAAATATAAACTAAGAGTGATAAAATAACTTTGAGGCATATAAATTAATTGTGACAAAGTAAGATTATGCACCAGAACCTACAATTTAAAAAAAGCCTTTTTATTTAAACCCCACTTTTCTTTCTATAACTCCTATTTTATTAAACTTTAAATATAATTAAGGGTGTATAGAAAGAAAACTTAAATAGGAATAAAAACAACATTTTTAAAATATGAAGGGCTCACCAATTTGATCAAATTTTTTAACAACATAGACTAAATGATATTTTATTTTTCATGCTTTTAGCAATTTCGGATGCCATTTTAACCCTTATTGTAGTTTTTTGTTGTAATGTCATTTAAAAAAAATCATTTAGGTATGTAAATATATTGTAATAGATCTTGCCTTCCACAAAATGATATTTTATGGTAAAATTTTATTTGATGGATATAAAGTCATGTGATACCTATATGTGTTATTTTGCATCTAATAAAAACAAAAAACGCCATATATGGTTTTTTTCTCCATTAGTATAAGTATATAGCGATTATTTCACGCTTAAATCACATATTAAGTCGGCCTTCATTTTTTTATGAAATTTGTAGAAAAGTACTTATTTATTTTGAATGAAAATAAATTGTTATCCAATATTTTTGGATATTATTTATAATTATGAAACTCATACACAAATTAATGTTGTATCAAAATAATATTACATTTTTAACCCCTACCCCAACCCTACCCCACCCCTACCCCCACTCTGCCCCCACCCTACCACCACCCTGCCCCACCCCTACCCCCGCACACACACACGCACATATATACACACATACACACATATATATACACACAAACATATATATAAATGGAAGAGAGAGAGAGAGAGAGAAATAAACTTGAAAGTAGAGAGAGAGAGCAGCGTCGAGAGAGAGAGAGAGGGAGGGAACGGCGGGAGGGAAAAAAGAAGGGGGAAAGGGTTTTTGCTGCAAACATTGTCACGGTCGTGTCAAGGTCATTGACCATGACAATTATTTAAAGAATTATCACGGTCATTGACCGTGACAAGTCCGTGACAAGTAAATTTGTCACGGACTTGTCACGGTCATTGATCGTGAAAATTCTTTGTCACGGTCGTGTCAAGGTCAATGACCGTGACACAAAACACGTGTTTTTTGTCACGATCAATGACCTTGACAAGGGTGACCGGCTGAAAGGTGACAATTTTGTCATTTTGGTGTAGTGGAAAAAATTATTATTTTAATGTCCGCTTCAAGACTTAGAAAAAATACTCATTCTCAAATTTTGATAAAAAAGTCCGCCCCAACACTTAGAAAATATTTTGTAAAAATATCCCACAAACTCTAAGTGAAAAGTTATGGTATTAAAAATAAAACCTTACCAAAGTACACTTTGCGGAGTCTTGAATGATGAAGAACTTGAGTAATTCAGATCCGTCTTTGATGTATATGTCTCTTGAATGCTCTATGACGATGTAGCAGTATATGACATAATAAATTGATAACGGACCTATGAAAGTATGTCCTTACAAATCTCCCCTATGTCTATGCCGATACATATAAACAATCCGAATTATCAAAAACAAAAATGGCTATACAAATATACCCTCCCACGAATAAATTTTCAAGACCTCAAAACTATTCTTCAAACATCTTCGTCAATTCTCAAAGCCTTTCTCATCAGGGTGTGCAACATCATGATCTTCAATCTTTGTACCTACACTCATGAAATAAAGCAAAAACCTTCGTGACGCATCGATTTTGAAATGATATGAGAATAAAGCATTAATAATCAAATCTCCCCCATAATGCAAAAAACTCCCCTTTAATATGATAATTCTTTCTCCCCCTTTTTATGATGTCCCCAAATAGACAGATAAGAAGAAAAAATCAAAACATGGAGTGTCACGATAAAATGCATAGCAAACAAGAATCAAACTAAGTGCATGCAAAGGTATGTCCCCAAAAATATTCACAAACTATTTTTGATTTTTCAATTTTTTGTACAAAAATAGGATACAAAAAAAAAATCACACCATGGAATTAAACTCAAACAACCAAGTGATGGAAATGGAAAGAATGGGTGTGAACACATTCGATAGGTAAATCAACTCAATCAATCACGTGTGCACGATGCAAATGTGTACTCCTAACGAATGAACATCAAAAGTAACCTTAAGTATAGAAATTATTGAATTTAGATGACTTCGTCTTATGCAAATCAACAAATCAAAGTCAAAGTGATTTCGACACTAATAATGTCCAAAACTATTTATCGCTTTTCAAGATTTTTTAAGGACGTGCAAACCCGTTTAAATTCTCCAACCAAACTCCCTCAAAAATATTTTCTTTTAGAGGTGTGTAAACTAAATTCTCAAACTTTGGAGAATTGGTGCAAAAACCTAATTGGCCCATAATTGACATGAATTTCTTTTTATTGCTTCAAAATTTTTTTCGGTCTCTTTTAAACCTCTTTGAAGCCCGAATAATAAAATACCTCAATTTTTTAGGTCCAATTTAAACGGCGGCTTAATCGCAGAGGATATGTGAAAATCTTTCGTAGCCCTTCACCGTTTTCAAACGGCTCTTACATGCACAACTATCTTATCAAGTTTTATCGCGCTTAGTTCGTTTTAAGGACAGGATTGAAGTGAAAACACCCAACCAACATGTGATAAGACAAGCACAGTAATCAAATAAATTCGTGCATGTGTGCATTAAAGGAAACACGAGTTAAACATGTAGGAAGTAAAACTTAATTACATCCCAATTACTCCAAACATTATAAAGCACATCGATGAATTGACCTATTGTCTCAAAACACTATCAAAAAGTCACATGAAAAAATGGAATGATGTTGTGACTCGGTCATTCGAAGTGTCCATCCATAAAAGGTGCTAACAAAATACAAAACTCTTTTTGGATTTTTCTAAAAAATTATCAAAATAAAATCTTTTTGTATTTTTTAAAATTTTTCAAAAGCAAAAATTAATACAAAAAGTACATGTCAACACTAGCAAATATATAACATGAAACCATAAGTAGTGTATGACAAACATGCAAACACAATCATCTATATGACATGGCAAGAGAAGAATCATGTGCAAGCAAACGGGAATCAACTTGTCTAAAATCTAGTGCCTTTAAAAGTTCTTTCCTAACCCAAATAGATGTGAAACGTCGTGTGGGAGATTTATGAACCAAGGGAACACTAGACATAGACTTCCTAGGATATTTTCCAAGATAAAAAAAAATCTCCTAAGGTGACCTTTCCTACCACAATATGAACATGTGCAAACGGGTGGAACGACACCTATGGGTTGACATTTTCTAACATCCTTGGAATTAGTTGACCTTCTAAAAAAAAATAATGGTTTTGGCTTTAGCATTAGAAGCACGAGAACAAGATGAGCCATTACCATCTCTATCAAACCTACTTGAGTCTGTCAAATCATTTTTTAACTTCAAAATTTTTTACTCAAGCAAAGAATTAGACTCTTCCAAATTAAGGGACGCCTTTTTCAAATTTTTGCCAATTCCTAAAAGGGTATCTCTCTCTCCCTCAATTAAGGCAAACTTTTTCCTAATAGTCTCTTCACGTGCCACAAACTCATTGATTAAAATATTTTTGTCATCTTTAGCACAAACAAAACCACCGAAAGGCATACCTAACGACACGGGATCAAACACAATAAGATAGTGTAACAAGATCTGACACCAATTTGACGACGTGAGAAGTCAAATTGTATCAAAAAAATAAATCCTTGAAAAATCAAGATCACGCGATAAATTAGCGTAATCCGTTCTGATACCAATTTGTAAAAATGTGACTGTGTGATAATAGATTAAATTCGCAACTTTCTAATTTGGTACACTTATTTAATTAGAGTCTATTTTTAAACCAAATTAATCCAACCCCTAAACATGCATCTAAAGTGCGTGTGTCAACCCATAAATAAATAAAGCATGTGACACAAATATTCAAAAAAAATCCCCGAAGGGAAAAACCTTTTATTCTCACTATAATTTTGTAAAAACAGTTACACGAATTACAATGAAAATAAGAGCAACATACGAAATACCCTCAGGCGTCAGTTTTGATGTCTCAGCTGAAATCTCCCGTAGGAACTCCAGGTGGTCAGCAATGAAGAAGAGAAACGGCTTCTCCACAAAGGTTATCTTTATAAGGACTTCCTCCACAAAAGCACGCAGCTCTCCGGTTATAGAGTTCTCCCCACAAAGCTTAAACCACAACAAAGGTGTGTTATTGAAACACCAAAACAATTCACTAATGCAAATGGGAGTTTTGTGAATTGAAAACCAAAAAGGGAATTAAACCCCAAAAGGAAGAAGCCTAAAGAATTCTGCTTTAGCAGTTTTTCTGTTCTCTAAAACGATGAGACTTATTAAACAAAACAAAACCAGAGAGTGAGATTTTATAAAAAAATCGCGCCACCTCGAAAATAGAGCTCGTTCAAATGAGATCGGTATGTCGCTCGAACGAAGGACAACAATCATTCGAACGAGATCGGAAACACGCTATCTCGCACGAACGACAATGCTGTGTCGCTCGAACGACTGTTGCAAAAAAATTCTTATTTTAATGTCCGCTTCAACACTTAGAAAAAAAATACTCATTCTCAAATTTTGACAAAAAAGTCCGCTCCAACACTTAGAAAATATTTTGTAAAAATATCCCACAAACTCTAAGTGAAAAGTTATGGTATTAAAACGAAACCTTACCAAAGTACACTTCGCGAAGTCTTGAATGATTAAGAACTTGAGTAATTCAGATCCGTCTTTGATGTATATGTCTCCTGAATGCTATTTGACGGTGTAGCGGTATATGACATAATAAATTGATAACGTACCTATGAAAGTATGTCCTTACAAATCTCCCCCTATGTCTATGCCGATACATATAAACAATCCGAATTTTCAAAAGCCAAAATTCCTATACAAATCTACCCTCCCACGAATAAATTTTCAAGACCTCAAAACTGTTCTTCAAACATCTTCGTCAATTCTCAAAGCCTTTCTCATCAGGGTGTGTAATATCATGATCTTCAATCTTTGTACCTACACACATGAAATAAAGCAAAAACCTTCATGATGCATCGATTTTGAAATGATATGAGAATAAAGCATTAACAATCAAATCTCCCCCATAATGCAAAAAATTCCCATATAATATGATAATTCTTTCTCTCCCTTTTTATGATGTCCCCAAATAGACAGATAAGAAGAAAAAATCAAAACATGGAGTGTCACGATAAAATGCATAGCAAACAAGGATCAAGCTACGCGCATGCAAAGGTATGTCCCCAAAAATATTCACAAACTATTTTTGATTTTTCAATTTTTTATACAAAAATAGGATACAAAAAAAAAAATCACACCATGGAATTAAACTCAAGCAACCAAGTGATGGAAATGGAAAGAATGGATGTGGACACATTCGATAGGTAAATTAACTGAATCAATCACATGTGCACGATGCATATGTGTACTCCTAATGAATGAACATAAAAAGTAACCTTAGGTATAGAAATTATTGAATTTAGATGACATCATCTTATGCAAATCAACAAATCAAAGTCAAAGTGATTTCGACACTAATAACGTCGAAAACTATTTAGCGCTTTTCAAGATTTTCAAGGACGTGCAAACCCGTTTAAATTCTCCAACCAAACTCCCTCAAAAATATTTTCTTTTAGAGGTGTGTAAACTGAATTCTCAAACTTTAGAGAATTGGTGCAAAAACTGTGACAACCCGCTCACCAAAATAAGGGGTGGCCAGCCCAATACTCCAATATAACAGGAGTCCCGGATGGAATCATTCTCAGCATCACAAGAAAGTAAGAAGTATACGGGATAACCACTCCTTATTTCAGAAAAACGGGTTGCCAAAATTTTGATTATTAAAGTTTATAAAAGAAAACAACTTAACAACCCAATAAAAGAAAGTGGAAGTCCAGAAGAAAATTATATTACATACGTATAAATGTACAATAAGAGACCGAATATGCTGTCGGCCACAGACTTATACAATGATATTAAACAAGTTCAAATAATTACATAATACATTACATTAATCAATTACAAAAGCTTGGGCCTCTCGCCCGAGTAAAAGAACCCGATCCTGACTAGAGTGTAAGAATGACAACGTCTATTTCAAAATGTCCCGTAATACCCGCAAAGCATCACGGCTCGCCAAAGACACCGGGATAGGAAATCAGATCAGGCATCTTTGCGGCGGAGTACCTGAGCGGATACAAGATGCATACACAAAAAGAAATATGAACGGGTCAGGGCCCAGTTCTATATGATTACCAGATGAATAAAGAGTATGTCATTTATGAATGATAAATCATGATGAAAGAGAAATAAGAATCTACCTACACAATATAACACATAAGCTAAGAAGGAAAAATAAAATGAATAACATTAATCTAAAACTTCACCATGCGCACCAATTATTTCATATATCTTTTCCTTAATAAGAAATATATATATATATAATCACAATCTTATGCTCTTTATGGCATTTTTATCTCAATTTTACATTTTGTAAAAATCCTTTCCTTATAAGGAAAATAGTCATTTTCAAATGCTCTTTGTGGAATTTATATGTGCTCTTTATGGCACTTCCATTATGCTCTTTATGGCATATAATCCATCAAGTCCAACTTGATTATGAATAGTTATATTTATATACATATAAGGACTCTAAGACCGCCCGTCCGGGTTTCCCCACTGTGCGCGCCCCTAAATGACCATCATCTTCCAAGGCCTATCATTAAGATAACCTAGGCACCTATAACGCAAGACGTCGGGAAGCGTCCATGTGCCTACGGGATAGTCAAGACCACACCCGGAATCTCCTACCCATCGCAGAAAAATATATAACATAAATGCTCACATGGCCTAGGACTATATCCACCCTGCATTCATTAGCCAGGGGCTTCACCTCACGCGTGAACTTCCCTTATGATGGCATTTAGAGAGGTGTGTTTAAACCATTTTATTTACCATTTTCAAAAATCAAGTAAATCATAATTTACCATTTTCATGATTAAGTAAATTATCCTTTAATAGAATCAATACCATTTCCACTTCATTTTCCTTTCCATTTTTCATATGTATGTTCCACTAATAGGAAACCATGATGATTTACATGATGTAAATTACACTACCTTCTCTCTGGAGCCATACCTAATACATCTCATCATTGTAACCTCAAAGGAGTAAATAAACTTTTAATTATCTCCAAACAATTTGGGATATTACTTTAAAACCCCAATACTATCATACCTCAAATGAATGAATAAACTTTCAATTTATTATCCCAACATTCGTTTTAGGTGTTATTATGAACCATCAAGGTTAACCTAGCTCAATTGATCCTTTAAAGTCTCTCAAACATAACACTACGACTCCTAGTTTAATAATAATCAACAAGAAGAAAGAATGCCCTAACATCAATTGGCATATCCCCGGAAAAGCCCCCACATAACCCATTTATAACGTAGGGTACTAAACGAACTCAACTAGAACTCTAGGACTCTAAGTTTACTTCATATTAGAAGGTTCCTAGGCCCTAATCCTAAAGAAAAAGGATAAAAATTGAGTTAGAAAAACAACTCAAAAACAGCCTGATTCTGAATCGATTCGCCCAAGGGCCGAATCGATTCGCCCCAGGCAGCGAATCAATTCGCCCAAAAGAGAATCGATTCGGATGAAAAATCCAACATTCTGCTTCAGCCGAATCGATTTGGCCTTAGACCGAATCGATTCGGGTTTGCAGACTTGTAGGACGACCCCTTAACGAATCGATTCGCCCTAGGGCCGAATCGATTCGCCCCTGCGATTTGGCCAAGAATGGCTTACGGTTTATAAACCCTAGATTTTTCCCAAACTCAAATCTCTTCCATTTTTATACACATCCAACATCACTACTGTAACCCACAATTTCATAATCAAAAACCAAAATCTAGGTTTAAACACCATAATTTCCATTTTTGCTCCATAAGTACAAATACACAACTATCACACAAATTATTCATCTTAATCCATATATTAGCAAGTAAAAAACTTGCCTTAGGGTTGATATCTCAGATTTATTTAGAGAAGAAGCAATCCTAAATCCTCCATCTTCAATCTCTCTCTCATTTCTCCATTCTTCTCCTCCTCTCTATTTCTCTCCTTTTCTCTCTATGTTTAAGACATGAAATGAGAAAATGAAATAAGGGGCACGACTTAAAAATCGTGGCTTAAGTCTAAAGTCTCCAACTTAAGTGGTTAATACCACATTAAAATGACTCCCAAATACGCGTTTAAGTTAAAACCACATAAAAATGCCCGAAACTCAAAAATGGAATATGGCACTTATTTCGACTATCTTGGACATTCCGTGACTAACTGCACCCTCTAAACTGGCATCCGAAAATGTTATAAATTATTTCGAATTCCAACTTTATTTAAGCCATAATGTCATTTAAAATACATGGCACTATAAAGCATGCAACCTGATGATATTTACTTTCATATACAGTAAATATGCATCAATCTAGTAAATATTAACTTCTAACTCATTAAATTAATATTTACTCCAGTACCAACATTTTATATAATTACCTTATGCAGTAAATTAATATAAAATTATCCTCCTAAAAGCGAGGGTTGTTATAAAAGCCTAATTGGCCCATACTTGGCATGAATTTCTTTTTATTGCCTCAAAATTTTTTTCTGGCTCTTTTAAACCTCTTTGAACCCCGGATAATAAAATACCTCAATTTTTTAGGTCCAATTTAAACGGCGGATTAATCGCAGAGGATAAGTGAAAATCTTTCGTAGCCCTTCACCATTTTCAAACAAAGAACACAAGCTCACAAACTTCTCTTACATGCACAACTATCTTATAAAGTTTTATCGCGTTTGGTTCGTTTTAAGGACATGAATATAGTGAAAACACCCAATCAACATGTGATAAGACAAGCACAATAATCAAACAAATCCGTGCATGTGTGCAATAAAGGAAATGACGCGACTAAGAATGTGTCTCAAAAGTGCGTACTCTCTAGTCTCAAGTGCAAGCCTGTCGCTCAAGTAATAATTTGATAAGTCGGGTATCAATCCTCAGGGAAATAGGACAACAGGGTTGTGAAGACGTTGGACAGATGAAGGAATCCTAACTCTGACTCTAAAAAGAAAAAGGAAAAAATGATTGGTTTTGAGAATTGGCTACAACTAAATGAAATTTTGAAATTATGAAAGAAATGTAACTATTCTAAATTACCTAAAATATTGATGATGAATGACTTAAAATTTAGACTATATGATGATGAAAACAGGACGGGAATACAATCCCTCAACCCTAGTGTATTGCAGGTATAAAACTAATCGTAAATTTAAGTGATTAAAAAGACCCAGAATTTAGTACTCCCAAGCATTACGTATATGAGTTTCAATCCCGCACCATACTTAATCAGAGGACGAGTAAATAGGTATTACGATAGTTACACTCGAATTGCATTCTGAAGCATCTCGATTACCCTGAAGCAAACGAGATCCAAAGATCTATAATTATCGTGTTTGTACGGAATACGGTCATAATCAAATCATTAAATTTAGAGGATTAAGTTTATACACATGCAACTACCACATCAGGTTGAGTTCATGCATCCCAACCTTTAAAAATCTAGCCTAACATAGTGAAATTAATGAAAATTACGTTATCTACATTTCATGAAATCATAATTTCTTTGAAAGAGAGATGAAATATGAGAAACAATAATAAAAGTGTTGGAAATAAAAGTTACCAAGATTGAAGAACAAGAACATGCAAGAAGAAATCAAAGGTTGAAGAAAAATTGAAAAGCTCTTGAATTAAAGGTGCAAAATGTGTGAACCTTTCTCCCAGATGTTCCTAATTGTTATGGATCTTTTACATAAATGAAATCTGAATAAAAAGAGTCCAAATGACTAAATATATAGGCTAGAGGTCGTTTAGAAGAGTACCTAAAACATAAAACTCTTTTGGCTAAAAGATAAGCACAAAATAAAAATCTCATATTTGTCAATTTATCACACTTAGAAAGCGTGAATAATTTTGCAACGGATCTTGCACGTGACAATTGGGCGAACCTGTTCTTTTTTCTCAGGTTCGGTTCGGTTTGAGTCTGATAGCTTTTTTCTTGGATTTCTTTCTCAACTTCAAATGGGAATAACTTCTTCATCGTAGCTCGGATTGAGGTGCCGTCTTTTCCAGTGTTCTTATAATTGAAAGATCTTCAACTTTATACTCGGACCCACATCCGGACTAATGTTGAAAAATTACAAAAATGCCCTTCAAATCCCCAATTCTAGATTTCTTTCACTATTTTGAGTTCTCTTTTCCATCTTTCTTGCATGAAATACCTGTAAAACACATAAGAGATACAAAAAAAATTATGAAATACTTGCCAAAAAGGGTTAGTAGCATAAACATGAGACAAATCCAAGCTATTTACACCGCACGGGATCATAAAAATACCGAAATTAAGAGGATAAATATGAAGAATTTATGCCTAATCAAACCCCCCCTAACTTAGAACTTTACGCATCCCGAGCAATGTAAAAGAATGGGAGTATGAGTTAAGTACCCTTCAAAAAATTTATTGGGGTAGAATACCTTTTTCGCGGGCAAGCGATTGTATTTAGCGTATGCAATAAGCCTTTAAACCCCTAGGTTACCCAGGTAGGACGAGTGGTGTCTCGTGAGGTTTTGCAGTGAATGTACCCACAAAATTCGACTCAAAGAAAATTCAAAATACGTAACAATTGTATAATTCAAACTTTTCCCGAAAATAGTCATCATCAAATCATGTTCAAGAGTCTCAAATCATATTGCGTGTGTGCGAAGCCAGAAATTTAACTGCGAATTTCCACCGATTGACCATTATGCTGCTTATTCAAAAATTCGTTTTGATTTCAAAATATCACGGGATGCTCTTACAAACGAATCACTCAGAATGTGAATATTCTCTTGGTGTGCGTGATTTATAAGAGTAAATATATTGGAACCAAGTTCACGTACACAAGTAGAAGGACGAAAATTTTATGGTAATCGGATCTCATCAAAGGATTACGGATATAAGAATCGGGAACATTGCCTCTAATTCACATTTTTGATCTCTTTTATTATCTGTTGGTGTTTTAGCTCTCCACATGGTAACTAATTTCGCAATTTTGGACTCGGTTAGGACGTTTACAGGTAAAAGGTGTATTGAGTAAAATTGGAAAAGGTTAAGAATTTTGAAATTGGAAAATTTCTCTTATGATGTCCGTTAGTGATTTTCCGGGCTTTTGCTCATTTTCTTCTTCTTTTTCTATATTTTTCTATTTTTATTTTTCTTGCTATTTTTGTTGAGCATTTTTCTATTTTTTCTTGCCCCTTTTTATTGCACTTTTCAGACTTAAATTATGACTTTTTCCATTTTTCACAATTCCGGACTTTTTGGGTTTTTCGGGTTGTCAAACGAAAGGAAAAATTATTCGGCTCAAATTTGGGTTACAAAAGGGATGATTTTTTCATGACTTTTTATGGATAATATTTTTGGGTAACAAATGATGGCCTACTTTATTGTCCGAATTACTTATTAATTTACCATATGCATCTCAAGATTAATTTAATTTATAGATTTGTAGCGCGCATTTCGAGACAACATTCCATTTTCCATAACCAATCAAAACAAAGAATTGAGATCATCAACGACTTATTTAAAACGCTGAATTAGAACTATGAGTTAACCATTAACTCAGATTGATTTAAAAACTCAAAAAGATCGATAGGCTTGAAATCCCACCGGGTTTGGTTAATCTCCACACTTATTCGTTAAGTCGTCAATTTTCGTATAATTTCCATCTTTGGTCAATTTCGGCTTTGTGCATTGGGTTTTTACAATTTGAGACTTTAAATCGACTTTTAGTGATATTTTTGAAATTTTTGAATTCCAATTTTTATTTATTTTGAAGAAAAATATTTTTGGATTTTTCAAAATTTTATGATTTTTTTTAGATTTTTGGGCATTTTTGAAAATTTGTGAAGTTTTTGAAAAATGCACTTGTGACCCCCCCCTAACTTAGACTTGTGCATTGTCCTCAATCAAAATAACTAAAATCTAAAGAAGAAAGAGAATAAGTGCGAGAAATAAAATAAGCAAATTATCAAAAAGCACCAAGACACTATATGACACTCATATATGACTAAAAAATACAACAAAAATCACCCCATACGCGTCGGGGGTACGGCGATCTATTATCTCTATATAAACTCACCCGACCCCTTACACGGGGAATAGTGCTCTTCTTGTCTCACTCGTCTTCCTCACATCGAAAACCAAAAGTCGGAACAATTGGGAGTTAACCCAATAGAAAAAATGAACACCTCGAGGAATATGATGAATGAGGTGAGTGAAGTCAGCGAGGTGCTCAATCACCTTGTAGATCAAATGGGCCGACTTGAAAATAATATCAACGTGAATTTTGGAATGGCCTAGATTGTCCCTAAACTTGATGATGCATGGATCGAGCTCTAAATCGAATTATATTCTAACCACGTCCTTGATTACATCCAAGAACTCCAGTGGCATGGGTGGATGGTCACAAAGAAGGAAATCATCCATCCTATCTTTCCATGTGCTATCTTCTAAGTGACAAAATGAGTCCAATAGTGATTGGACTTCGATAGTGAAGCTCTCATCCACCGGCCCGAATTCGTTATCAAAGTCCTCCAGGCTCATATCTCCTAACGCTGTTTCTTGCTCATTATCCGAATACTCTCTCTCACTCTCCTCCAAAGGCTTCTGTGATGTGGAGGGATAGTTACTACGAAGGAATTCATCAATTATATATTTCCATTCGCTCTCATCCAGCATCTCCCTCATAATACTCATTAATTTTTTTTTGTGGTCAAAGTTTTGAATTAACTCGATTTATACCTAAGTCTACCTAACTCCCCGACAACATCGCCAAAAACTTAACACGACTAAGAATGTGTCTCACAAGTGCCTACTCTCTAGGCTCAAGTGCAAGCCTGTCGTTCAAGTAATAATCCGATAAGTCGGGTATCGATCCTCAGGAAAATAGGACAACAGGGTTGTGAAGACGTTGGACAGATGAAGGAATCCTAACTCTGACTCTAAAAAGAAAAAGGAAAAGATGATTGGTTTTGAGAATTGACTACAACTAAATGCAATTTTGAAATTATGAAAGAAATGCAACTATTCTAAATTACCTAAAATACTGATGATGAATGACTTAAAATTTAGACTATATGATGATGAAAACAAGACGGGAATACATTCCCTCAACCCTAGTGTATTGCAGGTATAAAACTAATTGTAAATTTAAGTGATTAAATAGACCCAAAATTTAGTACTCCCAAGCATTGCGTATATGAGGTTCAAGTCCGCACCATACTTAATCAGAGGACGAGTAAATCGGTATTACGATAGTTACACTCGAATTGCATTCTAAAGCATCCCGGTTACCCTGAAGCAAACGAGATCCAAAGATCTAAAATTGTCGTGTTTCTACGTAATACGGTCATAATCAAATCATTAAATTTAGATGATTAATTTTATACACATGCAACTACCACATCAGGTTGAGTTCATGCATCCCAAACTTTAGAAACCTAGCCTAACATGGTGAAATTAATGAAAATTACGTTATCTACATTGCATGAACTCATAATTTCTTGGAAAGAGAGATGAAATATGAGAAATAATAATAAAAGTGCTGGAAATAAAAGTTACCAAGATTGAAGAACAATAACATGCAAGATGAAATCAAAGGTTGAAGAAAAACTGAAAAGCTCTTGAATTAAAGGTGCAAAATGTGTGAATCTTTCTCCTAGATGTTCCTAATTGTTATGGAACTTTTACATAAATGAAATCTGAATAAAAAGAGTCTTAATGACTAAATATATAGGTTAGAGGTCGTTTAGAAGAGTCCCCAAAACATAAAACTCTTTTGGCTAAAAGATAAGCACAAAATAAAAATCCCATATTTGGCAATTTGTCACACTTAGAAAGCGTGACTAATTTTGTAATGGATCTTGTGCGTGACAATTGGGCAAACCGGTTCTTTTTTCTCAGGTTCGGTTCAGTTTGGGTGTGATAATTTTTTTCTTGGATTCCTTTCTCAACTTCAAATGGGCATAACTTCTTCATCGTAGCTCGGATTGAGTTGCTGTTTTTTCCAGTGTTCTTGTAATTGAAAGATCTTCAACTTTCTACTTGGCCCCACCTCCGGACTAATGCTGAAAAATTACAAAAATGCCCTTCAACTCCCGAATTCTAGGTTACTTTCACTATTTTGAGTTCTCTTTTCCATCTTTCTTGCATGAAATACCTGTAAAACACATAAGAGATACAAAAATATGAAATACTTGCTAAAAAGTGTTAGTAACATAAATTTGAGACAAATCCAAGCTATTTACACCGCATGGGATCATAAAAATACCGAAATTAAAAGATAAATATGAAGAATATATGCCTAATTAGGAAACACGAGTCAAACATGTAAGAAGTAACACTTAATTACATCTCAATGACTCCAAACATTATAAAGCACAAGGATGAATTGACCTATTGCCTCAAAACACTATCAAATAGTCACATGAAAAAATGGAATGATATTGTGACTCGGTCATCCTAAGTGTCCATCCATGAAAGGTGCAAACAAAATACAAAACTCTTTTTGGATTTTTCAAAAAAATTATCAAAATAAAATCTTTTTGTATATTTTAAAATTTTTCAAAAGCAAAAAATTATACAAAAAGTACATGTCAACACACTAGCAAATATATAACATGAAACCATAACTAATGTACGACAAACATGCAAACACAATCATATATATGATATGGAAAGAGAAGAATCATGTGAAAACAGACGGGAATCAACTTCTCTAAAATCTAGTGCCTCTAAAAGTGATTTCCTAACCCAAATAGATGTGAAACGTCATGTGGGGGATTTA
The DNA here is from genome assembly GCA_949130495.1 of Sambucus nigra. Lineage (NCBI taxonomy): Eukaryota > Viridiplantae > Streptophyta > Magnoliopsida > Dipsacales > Adoxaceae > Sambucus > Sambucus nigra. Next base: position 257,458,820 of record OX422215.1, read on the forward strand.
GGAACCAAGGGAACAATAGACATAGACTTCCTAGGACATTTTCCAAGATAAAAACAAAATCGCCTAAGGTGACCTTTCCAACCACAATATGAACATGTGTAAACGGGTGGAACGACACCTATGGCTTGACCTTTTCTAACATCCTTGGAATTAGTTGACCCTCTAAAATAAATAATGGTTTTGGCTTTAGCATCAGAATCATGAGAATAAGATGAACCATTACGATCACTATCAAACCTACTTGAGTATGTCAAGTCATTTTTTAACTTCAAAATTTTTTACTCAAGCAAAGAATTAGACTCTTCCAAATTAAGGGATTCCTTTTTCAAATTTTCAACAATTCCTAAAAGGGTATCTCTCTCTCCCTTAATTAAGGAAAACTTTTCCCTAAGAGTCTCTTTATGTGCCACAGACTCATTGAGTAAAATATTTTTATCATCTTTCGCACAAATATAACCACCGAAAGGCATACCTACAGACACATGATCAAACACAATAAGATAGTGCAACAAGCTCTGATATCAATTTGACGACGTGAGAAGTCAAATTGTATCAAAAAAATAAATACTTAAAAAATCAGGATCACGCGATAAATTAGCGTAAACCGCTCTGATACCAATTTGTAAAAACGTGACTGTGTGATAATTGATTAAATTCACAAATTTCTAATTTGGCACACATATTTAATTAGAGTCTATTTTTAAACCAAATTAATCCAGCCCCTAAACATGCTTCTAAAGTGCATGTGTCAACCCATAAATAAATAAACCATGTGACACAAATATTTAAGAAAAATCCCCGAAGGGCAAAACCTTTTATTTTCACTATAATTTTGTAAAAATGGTTACACGGATTACAATGAAAATAAGTGCGATATACGAAATACCCTCAGGCATCGGTTTCGATGTCCCGGCTGAAATCTCCTGCAGGAGCTCCAGGTGGTCAGCAATGAAGAAGAGAAACGACTTCTCCACGAAGGTGATCTTTATAAGGACTCCCTCCACAAAATCACGCAGCTCTCCGGTTGTAGGGTTCTCCCCACAAAGATTAAACCGCAGCAAAGGTGTGTTCTTGAAACACCAAAACAATTCACTAAAGAAAATGGGAGTTTTGTGAATTAAAAATAAAAAAGGGAATTAAACCCCAAATGGAAGAAGCCTAAATAATTATGCTTTCGTAGTTTTTCTATTCTGTAAAACGCTGGTACTTCTTAAACAAAACGAAACCAGAGAATGAGATTTTATAGAAATTGCAACGCCTCAAAGACAGAGCTCGTTCGAACAAGATTAGCATGTCGCTCGAATGAGATCGTGCGACATGCTATCTCGTGCGAATGACATGCTATGTCGCTCGAACGACTGTTGCAAAAAAATATTATTTTAATGTCCGCTTCAACACTTAGAAAAAATACTCATTCTCAAATTTTGACAAAAAAGTCCGCTCCAACACTTAGAAAATATTTTGTAAAAATATCCCACAAGCTCTAAGTGAAAAGTAATGGTATTAATAACATAACCTTACCAAAGTATAATTCGCGGAGTCTTGAATGATGAAGAACTTGAGTAATTCGGATCCGTCTTTGATGTATATGTCTCTTGAATGCTCTTCGACGGTGTAGCGGTATATAACATAATAAATTGATAACGGACCTATGAAAGTATGTCCTTACACCGTCACACCCTAAACACTTATTCGACTCATCTCTCTTAGGCTTCTCAAACTTATCCTTAGAGGTGGGATCTACTTTGTTGTTCTTGAATTTTTCAAATTTCTTGGCATCTTTCGATTGCTTTTGAAACTTAATAAATTTTTTAAATTTCTTTGCTAACTATGGGAACAGGCTGCTTCCTTTCAACAGATAGGTCGCGACCCCTTTAAGTTTACCAGGCTTCATTCCAAAGGCCTTGGCCAGAGTTAGCCTCTGTTTGGGCACATACGGGCCGCGACACCCATTTAAACTTGCTACTGTATGGGAACAGGCAGGCTGTGACACCTACTCCAATGTTGGTCACTTGACAGTTATCCAGCTTTCAGAAAGAGCCCATGCTCATATCACTTATCCATATGTCATGCACTTCGGACACGTGACACACCTTTATGACCTCTATAAATAGAAGTGCTCACCTCACTATTGGGGGGATTGGAACTTGGCGAAGACCTACCTCTCTCTACCCAATTTCTCTCTAGATTACCACACTTGAGGACTTATCCCCACTGGAGTCGCAGCCAGAGCTACTCAAGCTATTCTAGGCTACCACTTCAAATCTATACATGTACTCTTATATCTTTTCTCTCTTGTACGCCTATAATGACAATTCAATTATTTATTACACAATGTATATAATGAGAGTATGGCCACAAAGTGGATGTAGGCTTATTTTTACAGTCGAACCACTATATATTCTGTATTTTTCCCTTTTTTACTTGGGTTGCTAATATTTTACACTTGACATGATGTTTAGGAGAACCCTGGTTTGATTTCTCGCATCATCATTTTGGCGTCGTCTGTGGGAAATGAGGTATTTATATATTGTTTCTTCTTATTTGGGGTTCCAAATGCCTTATTTCATCTATGAGGACCCCCTGGGTCATTATCCCTCGGATGAAATTTTGGTTATCGAGCCCTTACATTTGTGTACATCCCATTGCTTTTGATTATTCATTTCACATATATTTATTACTCTTCTTTTTTATGACCGTAGATTTATTTTCTATTCCTCGATGATGTTACCATACCCAGATAGTGTTGAAAAGAAAAAAATGAACTTTCCTCATAAGGTGGGTAACTATGGAAGGATTTTTGCTCATTTCTGTCTTTTACACCTATGATATAGGGATTATTACGATGTTGATGATACTCTCGCACCTAAAGTATGATTTTCTCTTGGTAAATTCCTAGTAGGCATATCCTGTGTATATTCTATGACCCAATCTCAGGCTTTGAGCCCAATTTTGGGATCACACCCTTCATTGCCACATGAAGGGTGTGACAGGGCAGTTTTATTGCCAAGATGCCGTAGTATTCCTAGAGTAGTTGTTCTTTACAGCTTCTACTGTTCACCCGGGAAAAGTGGACTTGTTATAGTGTCCTTGAACTCAGTTATGGAAAATTCCCTTTGATATTACCACGGAAGTACTTGCATATGTACCTCAGGCCGTGGCCACAACTGAATAACGTTGCAGATAACAAGAGACTGCATCCTAGTTTCTATACTTGGTTATTTTCTCTACATCCCTTAATTTCTCCCCTTGGTTTAGTTCGTCTCAACATATAGTTGTAAATAACTAACCTAGCAGAAGCATGGAGGTAACCTCAGGGACAAACATTGAAATGAAGAAATCACATAGCTGTACAACTACATCAACCATCTGTACGACAAGAAGGCTTCTCTTTAGAGCCAAGTTAATTTTTTGACATAGAGGGTATTGATGCTGAAAGAAGCAGTCATCATTCCAACACAGGATGCAACATCAAAGGCATCATCCCTTACACCCATGGCCACTGCAGCAGGGGAAGCATCATCTTTAGAGGCCGCGAATAAGATCCAGAAAAGGAAGCTAGATAGACCAATGTTAGAGAAAGGCTATGAGGAGTACACCGCTTTATTAGCGATCTTGAAGACATTCTTGAGATCATCAAAACAGAGAAGTGGCTCAGGTGTCTAGAGAAGCTAAACTCTCCTACCCACAAAAGAGACTGGGCAAAGTGGTGCGAGTTCCATAGAGACCTTGGTCGTGTCATAAACAACTGCTTCTCTATAAAGAACGATATTGAAAGGATTGTGAGGCAAGGGATGTTGCAGTGATTCCTGAAGGAGACATAAGGGGATGCAACACTCATCTTATAGGCCACATGGTTAACTTTTTCCTTAGTCTCTAATTTTTGTTGAATCCCTAAAGTGTAGCTTTTACACAGGTGCTTTTGTATTTCCCTTTCCAAGAATTATATATATATGTAATAAAGTAGCTTGGTTTTTGAAAATATACACATTTTTAACGGTGCTGATCGATGCCACCTCCTTATACATTTTTTCAAAATGAATGGTTTAAATCATCTCCCTCCATTAATTTAAATTGAAACACTATTACTATTTCACCACTACCTATTTTATCCCTTAAAATTTAAAATTCCCCCTCCTTTTCTTCTCACTAATTAATTACTGCACTATCACTTTTATTCAAACACCACCCTATTTTGGTAAAAACACACGAAAAGACAATCCTTTTCGCTCTCCCTTCTCAAACAACCCTCCATATACTCACAACCCCACACACACACCACAATGTCTGTTCTCTCTCTCTCTCTCTCTCTCTCTCTCTCTCTCTCCTCATACATTAGCGTCTCCCCCAACCTCCCCCTGAGTTCAACCCGAAACCACCTCACTCCATCTCACCGGGTTCGGCCTCCAATAAATCCGCCTTCATCATTCTTAAAACATTTCGGTTCATAAACGTTCATACCCAAAATCTTAAAATAGGGAAAAAATCTTAAAACAAGGTGGGCGTGGGGCTATTATGACATACCCACGTTTTGTTGTTTTGATTTATGTGTAAGTATCTTAAAAATTTTATTTTTATTGATCCACTTTTTCTTAATCTTAAGGGATTGGAAACTTATTCATTTTGATTTACATTCTCATTCGGTTTTTGACATGTTGAGTTTCGTTTCGTCGGTTTTGGGTAGCAGAAACTCATGTATTTACGTTCCTAGGTTTTGTATCTGATTTGGGTTTATATATTTAGAAGGATTTGTTTGGGCATCTGAGCATGTCTTCTTCAACCTCTAGATAAGGTCCAAAGAAATATATACTGTCAACAAGATCGAGCGGTCGACCACTAGAAAAATGCTACATAAAGAAAATGGTACACATAACGAAAAAATGGTACACAAGATCGAGTTGCCGACAACAAGATCTGAGTAGGTGTTTGGTTTTGGTTTTAGTTTGAAAGGGTTTCACCCATTTTTGTTGTTTATATCTCACCCAGGACGATGGCACACATAAAGAAAAAATGAGTTTTTTTGTTATGTTTTCTTAGGCAGTGTTTTTCCTTTTCTATTGTCTGTGTGTCTTTTTTGTTATTTTTTATTTTGTTTTTCATGAAAATTCTCATTGAGGAGAAAGTTTGTACATGTGTAACTATATATGTTTGTGTTTGTTTCATGACATCTCTCAGTGAGAAGAGAGTTTTGTATATGCATATGTATGATTGTTATGTTTTTTTGTTAAAATGAAATAATGTGTCAAAACCATAATATTCAGTTTGTGCTTATATTTTATTGTTTTGTAGATCATACTCTTGGATTCACAACACCGGGTCGAAATTATGTATATTATATTTTGATTTAGTTTTTGTGCAATATTATTTCAGTTTGTGTAAATAAAATGCATTAGTACTATACCCTTAGATGTCATACAATAGTAAATATCCTTTGTATATTATGTTTGTGTCAAACATAGGTACTAATGCCGTACTAGTTCCTTTTCATATTCAGTTGTTGTAAACAATAGCAATATTATTTTAGTTTAAAATATCAATAAAGTTTTGAATAGTGAGATATTCCCCAAATGATGGCTCAGAAAAAGAATTCAAACAAAGCACGACTTTGATTTGCACGACTTGGGAAAATATGCGAGTTGGAGTCGTGACGCGCACGTCTTTGGAAATTATGCGGATGTAGTTCATTTTAATTTATGCATATTTAGTCACTAAGTATTGAATTGCAGTAGTTTGTATTTCAGGTGTTTTATATAGATTTAGTTTAGTTTAATTCCATGATTTTGTTCAGTTTAGTTTAATAGCATGATTTAGTTCAATTTATGCAGATTCTGAATAGTGACATATTTTCCAAATGCTGGCTCAGAAAAAGTATTCGAACAAAGCATGACTTTGGTTGGCATAACTTTGGAATATATGCGAGTTGGAGTGACGCACGCGACTTTGGAAATTATGCAGATTTAGTTAATTTCAGTTTATGTAGATTTAATCACTAAATATTGAATTGAAGTTGTTTTATTGGACTAAATGCACTGTACAAATAGAATATTGGACAGGTTTAACCCCAGTTCACAATAATTGGTAAGCCATTTTCATTGAAAATGCTTCACAACGCGCAAGACATTGGAGATATAATATTTTATATGCTTTAAATACATAATGAGTCCATGGGAAAAGGCCGAACCATATGGTAATTACTTAAGTTTGGGCCAATGGAATATGCTTAGATTTGATTATTTTGAAATTTTGGAAAATTGGTAAAGATGAGATTTTGGGTTTTGTGCTCAGTTTGGTAAAAGAAAGATGAATATGATTTGATTTGTATATTGTTCTTATATGCAATTCACTACATTGTTTAATTTTTTAGTTCTAATATATGATTTGATTTTCTTCTTATATAATTTTATTGGCCTTATATGCAATTCACTGCTCTGTCTATTGTTCTTATAATCATTGTTGATAATAAATAGTTGTTGTTATAAACTACTATGTCTATAAATCGTTGTCTATTGTTGATAACAAGCAGTTGATAATAAACTGCTATATCTATTGTTCTTATAACAGATGCTGATTTATGATTCATGTATTATTCTTATATGCATTTCACTTCTATTTATATGACAGTATAACAGTTGTTGATAACAAAAATCAATAGAAATATGAGCTAAAGATGATTGATAAGTCATTTCAATTTTACTGAGCTTCAATCATACATGAATCTACTGTTGTGCAGGAATTTTCTTTCTCGGATGTATACGATTCAGAATCATACATGAATCTACTATTGAGCTAAGGAATTAGGATTCAGGATTTGCCACCTGCTGTGCAAGAAATATCTTTCTCGGATGTAGACCAAGGGTAGGCTCTGCTTTCAAGGCTTTAAGAAACAGAGCAAGTATTATCTTGCAATATGAGAAGTAGATTCCCCACTAAAAAGAAGAGAGCAGGTCTTGGATATGTACAAGCAGGTCTTTGGTAAAAAAAAAGGACAACAGGTCTTTGTTTGAAGAAGAGCAAACAGGTCTTGGTTTAAAGAAAAAGAGTCAGGTCTACATGAGAAGGAAAGTATTTTTACTCCTAACTTTCTTAAACAATGAATGATTATTTCAGTGCGAAATAACCACTGTTGTTTGGTGGCTTTTGTACAGCCATAGAAAATGCTACAATAGAAAGTGAATACAAATAATAGAGATAGTAGGATCAAAATTATGAAGAATAAGATTAAGGCAGTGAAGGCTCAGATGCAGTCAACCTCTAAGGATATCAAGGGGCATCAAAATCAAAGGGAAAAGCTGATTACGAAAATGGAAGTAGTCAAACAAGATCATGCATCATTGGAAAGTCATTCAAAAGTGTCTTTGTTTTTATTACCTATTCATTTAAACTATTGATATTCTAAAGGGAGTTATCTCCATGTATGCGCTGTTATGCTCCGACCTTCACGAGAAGCGACCTCCATTACAAATGCCAAATATTTTTCACAGTGTTCACCGTGTCTAAAACATTAGGAGTCAATTTTGAACACTACCAACATTGTAAATCACTGTGTTTAAAACATTATGAGTTAATTACATGTTTGTTAAAATTTCTAACAGTATCATATTGTTGTTCCATGATTTATATTTGATTTTTGGAAGGTTGATACCAATTTCTTTTATAAGAACAAGCTAATGCGAACTTTTAATTTTCTATTTTTTGCACTATTGGGAGAAATGTCATAACTTTTTAACTGTAAATTGGAATGAGGCGATTCTGGCGCCATTAGATTCATATCGTCCGTGCCTAGCTAACTTATTTTGGGCTATTTTCGGCGTTGCTAGAGGGGTCGAAATCGACTTTTAAGTCAATAGTTCATTTTTTCATTACATATTTGGCTCATGTAAGGTTTTTTCTTCAGTTTTTTTCCTATTTTGATTGCATTCTTAGACATTTCTGGAAAATGTCATTTTTATGGGAACATGATATCTAAAGTATTCTATTTGATGTCCAAAAAAACTCTATTTTTTTTTAACTTTTATGGGCACGAGTGATACTTTGAATTTTTTTTGTTATGCACTTCGCGATTACGTTCGTCTGAAAGTTTTCACCGTTTTGCGATTAGGTACTTAGAAAAAATTTGGTCGTGCCTTCAGGAACGGGCATACCCTATATTATTTAGGTGATTACTTTAAGTGTTTATTTAATTCTTGTACATCTTGAAATTATAGGTACCTCAAACTTTAAGATTCGTAATGGATGGAGAAATGCCAAACTATTTGCTCGCAAAGGATTTTATTTGTTATGTTACGTTACACCACGGGCTAAGGTATCTATTATGATCTTTTCATGCATAATATATATGCATAGAAGTTCCTGCTGTTATACATATATTTTATATAACAACAACTGTTGTATATAATATATATATGTATAACAGTAGTAGCTCTTATACATCTATATAATATACAACACCTTGCTGATGATTCAGCATATTGTAGATGATTCAACACTGTACTGATCGCCATAATTCACTCACTGCTTCCACGAAGAACAAAACGATAACAATTTTTATTCGAAGAGCAGGTCTGTGTAATACCCCGTATTTTTATGCTATATTAATTTGGGGATTTATTGAATTTAATGTGAGTTAATTATTTAATAAAAATTCGGAAATTAATTATGTTAAAATTATTAACGTGACGAGAGTTAGTAATTATGGGAAATTTGTTGAATTTTACTAATGAGCAAAGTAATATATATGATATTGGTTATATTGAATGTCATGAGTGAATTAATTGACAATTTCGTAAATTTAATGTCGGGACGTGCTCGTGTCACGCCGGGACTAATTTTGTTAAATAAAAAGTGAATATTTTATAAGTTGTTCTTATGGTCATTTTGAGTGCGCCAACGCGTCCGGAAGGGTCGAGATAGTCAGAAATGTGTACCCGGGGGTTTAGTTTGGGTCTCGGGGTGTTTTTAGGCCTAATTGGTACCCCGGGAGGGCAATTTAGTCATTTCACCTTTTTGGGTAATTAAACCCACGAAATTCAGAAACCTATATCAGCCATTTAGGTTAGTTTTTAGGGTTAGAATATTCAGAACACAAGTGACGGCCATTGGAGAAGAGAGGAGAGAGCTCCAAGGCAATCCAAGGCCAAAAAGTCACCGGTTTGCACCGCCACCACCACCAACGCGTAGATCGCGAGAAGGGGAACACAACCACACCGGATTCATCTGCAAACCAGACTTCTGAAAATCCCAGGCAAGTATTTAACTTGCGTATTTTCGTTAGTGCAATCTCATATTAATTTAGGATTGATTAGAGATGAAAACCATGGAAGAAAACCAAATTTGTGTTAGGAAAATGCATGTAGTATTGATTATATAGAAATTCTGGAACCCTTGCCATGTAGAGGAATATAACCCACGAAATTTTGATGATATATGAGAAGGAATTTCTGGTAAAACAGATTAGAACCTTGATTAAGAAAAACTCTAGGGTTCTTGATGATTAGATGAGATTTTGGGTTAATTATCCATGTTTAATGTTAGATATACACATGCTTTACGTTGAAAACATCTGGTATATTGATATAATGTTAGTAGTAGGATTTTTGGGACGTTTAGAATGGAAAACATGGTTTTGGATGAAGAGAATTGGTAGAACCCGTAACTGCAATTCTGTAGATTTTCGCAGACCTGCTTGATCGATCGATCGAGCCTAGAGCTTCGATCGATCGAAGGTTCGATCGATCGAGCCCCAAACTTCGATCGATCGACCCCTCCTGGCAGACTATTATTTCCCTTTGTAAATGATTTAAAAATTGAATTGTCGTGATATAATTCTTGGACATTCTTAGTATAATGATTTGGGAGACATAGAGGACCAGTAGGGCGTATAAATAAATGTTGGGATCATTAATATTCGACAAGAATGGTGTTTATGGGACGTTTACTTTAGGGTTAGTAAATTGATATGTTAAAGTGTGAGGCGCGTAAGAGAGTTACGATGAAACGTAGATGTGACACCTACTGAATTTTATACTTGGAAGAATAGAGTCCACGAGTGTCACGAAATAAGTGAGAAAACCCTTCGAGTTAAGGTTAGAGATGAAACCTTATATGTAATACTAATAATGTGAAATTAAGGATAAATGTTGTAATTATGGGTGACGAGAGGAACCTATATTTAATATGATAAAAGTGGTATATTTATATGATTATGTGTAAATATATTATATACATGTGAAAAACATACCTCGCTACTTGCTATCCTTGAGATTACCGCGCTGGGACAGTCTTATCTCGATGGGACCTTTATGGGGGATATTGACTTGTACCCTAGAAGATAGATATCCTTGGTACAGGCTATCGAATTGATAGTTCAGATGGTCCTAAGAGACGCGAGTATGTGCCATCCTCTTAGAGACTTGGAATCTATGCTTCGCCTCGATATTGTTTGTGTATGTGTTAATACAGTTCAAGAGTGATTCCGAACTTGTATTCCCCTTGATATGAGTGGTATGGGGTTTGGATAGTAGAAGTATGCACGCACCATAGTTTTATGTGGGGTGCTGTTATTTTATATATATTAGTCGAGTAGTTAATATATACATGAGATGTGGAATTTGAAACTGCCTACGGTGATTTGATAAGTAGGACATGGTTGATGACTCGAATAGTAAATACTCGTTTTGTGAAAGTATAATATGACACTTGGAAACTTTATAAATTAATTAAAGCTAAAACGAGAATTTTGCTATAATTGGAAGTATTCTTTCTAAACAATAATATTGTTCGGTTTTGAAATCTTATGAGTAAGTTAAGATACACTAAATTATTGGGAAGGTTAGTATGATAAAATGATAAGATAAACCCTTGGTAAGGTTAGTGCGATAGGTGTGCACATTAGAAGAGAGGTGAGTATTTCTCAAGAGAGTGAAGCTCTAATATGTTGTTGCATTGGCCTGTATCAATTTAAATACTTGCAAAACGTATTTTAAAATCAAACACACTTTCGGGCTCTGACCCGTTTCTTTTTCTCTCTCTCTCTTGTATATATATGTATATATTTCAGGTTCCCAGCCACAGGGGCGTCTTTCTTAGGATCCCTTGAGAGGAACGTGCTGCAGCTTAGGTTGGAGTTGCAGGTCACTTGCGTAGAAGGCTTCCTTTATTGCCTCCACTTCTAGCATTCTCATTTATTGGGCATGTGTCGCCCTTTGCATTATTTCATTATTGTTGGGATATTTGTATTTCAGTTAATTCCAGTATTGTTACTATGGGTTTTATTCAGTTTGGATTTGTGACTTTAGTTTTCGTATGTGAACATTCGATTGACGAATGTATTATATTCATTGGATTTTGTGTTCCAGGTTTTTGTGATGTGATTATTAATTGTTGGAATGTTGTTAATAAAATAAATGAATCTTTTTCTTTAAATAAAAGTTGGAAAGTTATGTATGAAAATGTTTTGACACTTAGCTTAATTATTTAGGGTGTTAAATTGGAAAAATTATTTTTATCGACAGTGATGCTGAGAATGAACCAACTGTTTACCTTGATTTAATTTAATAAAGGAGTGATCGCCCGGTATTTAATTAGGCGGGGTGTCACAAGTGGTATCAGAGCATCAGGTTCTAGTGTCCATAGGATCTGTACGGCTTATTTCGCTTTCAGCTTGACGTTATTGCTATAGAGCCCTATTTTTAGGATTGTTGTTCTCTTGCTTTTAAGTTTAAGTCTTCAGCTATTTGAGATTTGATAATAACTGTAGACTAATAAACTTGTTCACGTTTCAGATGCCTCCGAGACGTGCTCCGAAGGATAGACGTGCCCAGGCCGAGCAGGCAGCAGCTCCGGCACAAGGTACTATGAATGCAAATGAAGTAGCCGCCATTATTGCTCAGGCGGTGAATGCCTCGATAACGGTGATTCAGAAGGCTCCACCCCAGGTTCAGGCAGTAGCGCCAGTACCAGCACAACTTCCATCTGCATGGGAGAGGGTTCGGGATGCTTTTCAGAAAGCGCATTCCCCGGAGTTCTCTGGTAGCTCCGATATTATCACAGTTAGCCAATGGAAGAAAGATATCCAGCGGCATCTCCGTATGTATGAGTGCACTGATGTGAAAAAGTAGTTATTGGCTTCCTTTAAGCTGGTGGGAGCCGCATTACAGTGGTGGGAGTCCACTACCACATTGGAGGAGAGGGACACGATCCCTATTCAGTTGTTCTGGGAGCGGTTTGACCGCAAGTATTTTCCACCCGCAGTACAGACTGAGATGAGGCGGAGATTACTGAATCTGAAGCAGGAGAATCTTACCGTAGCAGAGTATGAGGAGGAATTCACTAGACTTCTCACCATTGTGCCAGATGAGGCACCTACTGAGAGTAAGAAAATTTTGCTAATTTTCGACGGGTTAGCTTGGAGGATCCGTCAGCACCTTATTGGGATTTTATCCCTGAGTACTTTCACTGATGTACTCAATGCCGCATTGCTACATTTCCAGGATCACCGCTTCCATCTGCAGGGAAGCAAGAGAGCAGGAGAGTCCAGCCAGCTGGGCAGGACCGGGGGAAATAGTGCTAGTGGGGCACCATCTCATGGACAGACTCGTCAGCACGAGCAGAGTTCCCTTCAGGGGGACCCTGCTAAGCGATTCCGTTCAGGTGATTGTAGGCAGGGATTCGGGGGTTTCAGGCAGGGCCATCAGATTTTCGTTCGAACGAAATGTCTTTCTCGTTCGAACGACTTCTATTTTCGTTCGAACGAATTTCTCCGCCTCACATTTTGTGTCAGGTCTTTAAATACTTGTTTTGAGTTCTTTTTTTGTAGGACTTTGTAAAAAGCATGATCAAAATATCTTTACCAAAGTTTTTCCATCTTTTGGATTTTCAAACACTGTTTGATTCACAAACACATCCCCAAATATATTTTGTGAATCGTTTGAATGTTAGTTGAGTATACTCATTGTGGAGACATCATCTCTACATTTGACTTGTGAACCACGGTTGAAGACTGAAGGTTGATCAATAGATAGTGAGGGTGGACCGTCACCTGTGGACTGCTTAGGAATGAATGGTATTCTTTAGAGATTCTGCGAAGATTACGTGTTATACTTATGGGTCATATCAGGTAGTATTATAAGTCGACTATCTTGTAAAGTTTCTAAAGTATTGATATAAAAGGTTTTGCCCTGAAAAGAGAATTTGTCTCAGTTGCTGTGTGATTTCATAATTTTATTCATTTGTCTTATCACTTAGATGAATGTCTTAGGATAATAAAATAAAGTGGATTTGTGTTTGGGTCATTTAATTAAATAAGTTATTCCATTGCGATCGTGCACATTCTCAAATTGGTATCAGAGAAGGTTACACAAAAATTATCGTGTGATCCTGATTATCAAAGAGTTTTTTCCGTTGATACCAACTTCTCAAATTGGTATCAGATAAGGTTAAACAAAAATACTGTGTGATCTTTTTCTTCAAAATAAAATTTTTGTACTAGTTTTTTTTTTGAAAAATTATTGATCTTAAAAAGGGCGGATTTTCATGGATAATTTATATAATCGAATGTCCATTTTTTATGGTTTCAATTATGTATATTAGAAAGATAGGATGAGGTCAACCTTAAAAGTCAATGATGAACGTTTTTGGTTAGTTTGTTAAAGAGGGTGGACACTACCCACTATCACCGTTGATAATGTCATCAGTCATAAATCTATTTCTACATGAACTGATGATGAGTTTAAGTGGAGTAATTTTAACTCTAACAATTTTAGTGCCATCACTGGAGCAATCATCCCTGACGAGTTTTCTATCATCATAACATGCACTACGTCTAAAGAAGCTTGGGACACCCTCTAGCTCACACATGAAGGAACCAATGTTGTAAAGGCATCTAAGCTTCAAAATTTGACCACGCAATTTAAGATCATTACCATTCTAGAGTCTGAGTCATTTGATGAGTTTTATACATGTTTATTGGACATAGTTAATTCTTGTTTTAATTTGGGTGAGAAAAATCCAGAGATAAGAGTTATTAAGAAAATTTTGAGGTCGTTCCCTGCCTGCTCTATTCCTAAGGTCACCGTATTTAATTCGTTAGCGATCTTAGACACTCTTAGGTTAGAAGAAATTGTAGGAGATCTTTTAACATATGATATTGATATATTCCCTGAAATTACTAAACCTAATGATATAGGAATTGCCTTAAAGACTCGAACTAAGAATAAGAATAAAGATAAAGTTTGTGATTTCGAATCTGAGGTTGATTTTGATGTTGATGTCTTGGCCCTTTTCGCGAAAAGTTTCTCAAATTTTCCAAAGAAAATTCTCATAAAGAATATATTTTTAAGAAAAATAAATATAAGAATGAGGGCAGAAGCGGGGGAGAGATAGAGGAAGAGATTATGTGTTATGAATGTGAGGTTAAAGGGTATAAAGCACATGAGTATCCCACTAGCCTTAAGAAAAAGGGCAAGAAAATTGCGAATAATTCCACTCTTAGCGATAGTGACATCAAGTTAGTTGATTCAGGGGGAAAATTAGTACATGAGCCTGATGTCGTGTTCATGGATAATCACATTAGCACTTTTACCTTGTCCCATGTCGATGAGGACATATATGTGAAAGCCTCGATGATGTTTCGATTCATTCGGGAGACAGTGAGAACTAGGATGAAAACTTGAGCGAGGGCAAGGTGGTATCCAATGGAATTTAGTGATCTTTACACCGTGACTTTGAAAATGAAAAAGGTTTTGTGGGAGCAATAAATATACCTACCTAAATATCAAGACACGTGGCGAGCACACCAATCTGTAACAACCCTCACTTTTGAGGTCTTATTTTATATTTAATCTGCTAGATATAGTGATTAGAGATAAAGATGTTGATATGTGGAGTAGGTATTAGTTTAAGAAAGAAAGTTAATATCTACTATGATGTTGCATATTTACCGTACGTAGAGGTGAATTTTTGCTATGTTATGTTTTGTCATGTCATATGAAAAAAAAATGACATTTGGCTTAAAATGAAACCGGAACCTAAAAATGAATTATAAAATTTCCAAATGATAATTTGGAGGGAGTAGATAGTTTCGGGAGGTTCGAGATAGTCAAATTGTGTGCCATATTATTCTTCGAGGTTCCGGGCACTTTTGACTGGTAGTGGCTTATATGAGTAGTTGCGTATTATTTTACCGCGTATTAATCACTTAAGCTGGAAATTTGGACATAAGCAACGATTTATGTCTTAAATTAAGTCACTATTCCCCTAATTAAATTGGTAAACCTAGAGAAAGAAAGAAAAGAAGAAACCTTGGGAGATAGGGAGAGATTGAAGCTTTGGTGATTGTTCTTGCATACAACTTCATCAAAATTTGAACTTTCAAGCTTGAGGCAAGTTTTCTACTTGCTATTTTATGATTTAAGTAGAGTAATTTGCATTGATAGTTGTGGTTTGGTATGGTTTAAGAAATTTAGGGCTTTTGTAAGGACACAAATTTCCAATTGAGTCCATATATAGTTTTGGCTCAATTCCGGACAAAAACATTTATTCATAGGATAATATTTAAATTGTAATATTCTCAAGTCTATGAAGTGTTTGTTGAAGACGTAGCAGCAAAGAGTATAAAGCTTCATCAAAATGCCGATTTGTGTGCCTCGTTTCTACGTCATCAATCATAGTTCCATGCTCCCAAGGTATGAATGCAATTATATATATATAGGAGCTTGGAACAAAGGTTATTGGGTGTTAAGTTTTATAAAAAATGCGTTTTGTTTTAAGAAAGAAATTATATAAAACTTTAAAATAAGTTCATAAAGTTTTCTGGGCCAAAATTGAATTTTACAATCTTTCTGGTTGTTCGTTAGATATGTCGTTCGAACGAGTTTTTTCGTTCGAACCAGATGTCGTTCGAACGAACCTGCCAACGAGTTCCCACTAAGGCATACTGGTCTGTCGTTAGAAATGTCGTTCGAACGAGATTCTCGTTCTAACGAGATTTCCAATGAGCTTCTAACGAGTCCATACTGGAGCCTCGTTAGAAGTCTCGTTCGAACGAGACTTCGTTCGAACGAAATGTCATTCGAACGAGCTGTCAGGCGGGAACAGTTTTTTGGCAGTTTTTGGCAATTTTTCACCCACTTCCCCACTTGGTTTTTAACCAACTTTTACTGACTTTAATATGTGCGGGAATCACATTTTCCAAACCAACATTTCCATAACTTTTCCAACTTAGTTTATCTCTTAGAGAGAGTTTGAGAGCAAAAATGGTTTAGGAAAATGTTCATGTTTTGAGTGTTAATTTTTTCAAAGAGAAAATCCTTCACACTCTAGTTTACACCCAATTGTGTTTAGTCCAAGTTCTTATTTACATATTAAATTGCTTGGAGTTTGGCACCGGTTTATCTCTACCGAATTCAAGAAGAGAAGTTTTGGTTTGCTTCTACATCCATCAAAGAAGAAGACGTTTTGTTGCAATTCTACCCACTTGGAGAAAGGCTCCATGTACGGGGGACGGTGACCATAGAAAGCCCCATCGGTGGATTTCGAGATCGCGGTGGTGTTCCGAGGTTATCCGCTAGGAAGAGGTGTGTACAAGAAGAAGCATCGAGGCTTGAGAGGGATCGAGTCAGTCGTTGTAAGTCTATCTGTCTTGTAATTATAATTCCGTATCTAGTGGATTTGTGGCTAGGGCCGTCCGAGGTTGTTTCCCGTTTTGGGTTTTTCCTCGTACATCGCGGCGTAGTGTGATTGGTTTATTTTATCTTGCATATTTTATTTAAAACACATGCGTAGCATAATTCAAGATAAAATTCGGTTTATTTATCACACTCATTTAATTTGGGACATAATTAAATATTGGCCGTTGTTTATTTGTGAACCATCATTCAACGCTTCTGCATCATTCGTCGTTTTTACATAAAAGGAAATTAACTTTGATTTTAATTGAGAAAATCACCATCCGGGGGTTCCAACTTTTACAAATTAGTATCAGAGCCAAAGCGATAAATTATTTCGTTAACGATCTTTTTAAATAATCTTTTGGCTAAAATGGATTTTTTCCCATTTTCAAAATTTCCTATTTTCGATGGTTCAAACTACGCGTATTGGAAAGCGCGAATGAGATCGGCACTAAAATCTATCAACGAGAGAGTTTGGATGTCTGTTGTTACCGAGTACTCCCCACCAACTTACTTAGTTGAAAATGAATGTGTTATCAAACCCGCTGATAGATGGACTAAAAATGAGTTTAAACTTGCTAACTTTAATTCCCGAGGTTTAAATGCCTTATTTAGCGCTGTCGCACCGGATGAATTCCGACGTATTACGACGTGTGAAACCGCTAAAGAAGCTTGGGATATTTTACAATTAACTCATGAAGGAACTAGTGTCGTTAAAGCTTCAAAACTCCAAAACCTCACCACTCAATTTGAAACTATCAAAATGGATGAAAAAGAAACTTTTGATAAATTTTATGCTAGACTTTCAGATATTGTTAATTCATCTTTTAACTTGGGAGAGAAAATACCTGACGACCGTGTTGTAAAGAAAATTTTAAGGTCCCTACCCGATAGATTTATTCCTAAAGTGACCGTTTTAAATTCTTTACCCACTTTAGCCTCTACGAAATTAGAAGAGCTTGTAGGTGATTTACAAACCTATGAACTAGATATGTTTCCCTCTAAAACTGAAAAGAAAATTGAAAAGGGTGTTGCTTTAAAAGCCCGAAAAGAGGTCAAACAAGTAGTAGAGAGCGATAGTGAAAGTGACTCGGAAGACATGGCTTTGTTTGCTCGTAAATTTAGAAAATTTCTTAAATTTAACAAAGATAAATTTAAAAATGATTTTAAGAAATTTGATTCTTCTAAACATGATAAAAGCGAGAAGATTTCTAAAGCCGAGAAGATCCCTAAACCTAGCAATGACAATTTAGATAGGGACGAGTCTGATAAGTGTTTTGGTTGTGAAGGTTATGGCCATAGGGCTTATGAGTGCCCCACTAAACTAAGGAAAGATGGTAAGCGACCCATTTCATATAATGCAACCCTTAGTGATAGTGATAAGGAAGAGAAGCCCGATTCCCCCACTAAGAAAAATTTTGTGGCTTTTATGGCTAGTCATGTGAGTGATAGTGAGAACTCATCGATTGATGAAACAATAGCACATGCCACTTCCAAGGTCATTGTACATGATTCTCTTATTTTTGATGATAGTGAGAGTGAAGACGAAAGAGAGAGTGAAAATGAAGATGAGGTTGATATGAATGAACTTCAAAATGCTTTTCAAGAACTGTATACCGAATCTATTAAATTGAAAAGAGCTAATTTGAAGTTAGAAGCTAGTTTAAGAGAGAGTGTCAAGGTCGTTGATGAAAATGATTTAATAGAAGACCTTAGGACACGTGAGAGTACTCTTCGAGAGAAGATAGAATACGTAGAAGGCGAAAGAGATAGCCTTAGGGGTTTAATGGAATCCTTGAAAAAGGAGATTCTTGCTTTTGAAGAGTGAAATGCTTTATTAGAGTCTAACATTTTAGAATTACAAGATAAATTAAAAGACTCTAGTAATGTCAAATTTGATTTGGAGTGTCGTTCGGAAAAACTAGATAAAATGTTAGGAACGGTCCAAATTAAAAATGACACTTGTGGTTTAGGCTTCAATACTTGTAATGAATTTACTCATAATGCCAAAACCACTGTTTTAGGAGAATCTACTAGGAATGCATTTAATGATCACTCCTTAGGTCAATCTTTTCGACATGCTCTTGCTTGTACACATTGTGGTCGAAAAGGTCATCTTAGGAAATTTTGTTTTGATCTTAAACGAATTTCTAGAAAATCCCATAGTAATGTAACCTCGGTAGTGAAAGTTCCTACACCCCAAGATAGTCATTCTCCATTCATTTGGGTTAGGAAATCCAACTTGGTTGCCTTGCAAAATAGGGTTGTTGACTCTCATTTACTTTCACATGCTTCCTCCCTTTCTAAATCTAAAGGATGAATGTGTTAGTGTTTGCATACTTTAGCATTTGTACTTTATGCTATATTCACTTGCTAAATGTATGCTTGTTTAGTCATTTTCTAGTCATAGCCTTATTTCATATCCCATGCTAGAAATTATGACTTGTTTATCTTTTTGTATTATATTTTGTGTTAGAATTAACTGAAAAAAAATATAAAAAGATGTTGTGTTTATCATTTGTGTTTTATTTATTTCATTTAAGCTTAATGAAAAATACAAATGATTTTTGTTTGTCCTTTTGAGTAAATATTTTTTTTATTAAAAATGTTAAAAACTCAAAAAGATTTTATGTTCTGTGTATTTTAGTTTGACACACTTTATGTGGCATATACTTGTGTTTGAATCCCTCCTTTAACGCTCCCACGTGGCTAAAACTATTGGTTTAGATTTTCAATCCTTAAAATGTTCTTTACCATGCTTTATATGGAGTAGTTGGATTTTGTGTTGTTTAAATGGATTCTATTTTTATATGCCTCTTTTCACACATGCACGAGCTCTTTTGAAATCTTAATGTCACATGTTATATTTGAGCTCTTTGAGGTGTTGTCCTACCAATCTAGTCATCTACATATCTATGACCTAGGAGGACTAGTGCATGTCAAAATCCGTTGCATGTGAGATTTGTGTGAAAATGAAAACATGATAAATAAATATGCACGGGGAAGGGCTCCGAAAGGACTAAGTGATCCTTTGCGATAGTAAGCCACCGTTTATTGGATCTAAAAGAAATACGTGATCCAAAGGCCTAAAAACAGAATATTTGGCATTAAAAAGAAAACAATTGCCAAGGCCTATGTTTGTTTGATATATTCATTCAAAAGTAAAAGAATATATATGCTTATTGAGGGAGAATTGGATGGTATATCAACGGTTTGCACAATGTTCGTTTATCCTAGTTGTCTTTAATGTCATGACTCTATTTGGTTTGTAGAACCATCATCATGCTATGCTTGTATGCATTGTGTATGTTTGTTCATTGAGTTCAATCTTTATATTGTCACATGAGGTTATATTTAAATGTGATAAAGTTTGCAATCAAATGAGAACTCCGTGAATGTTTCTTAAGTGTTTGGGTCTAAATTTAATTGTTGCTAGTTCACACCCCTACACTTCCGTTTTCCATATGACACATTTTTGCCATACGAGTGTGCAAACTTACTTTATTGTGTGTCATGTGTGTGTTTATATCTATATATATATGCAAGTGCTTCACTGATATATTTCTAGTTTATATATATATGATATTTGTTTTGTCTTTGCCTATGCTTTTATTGCCCATATGCTTTCATGTCTTAACACTTTAAGCTTCAACATGCTTTTATGTTTATTCGTTCTTTATCCTTTGCCTATTCCTGAACAAAAAGGGGGAGAATGATGATAGGGGGAGAAATGGTATCTAATCCTATTATTATCGTATCTTAGTTTGGGGGAGATTTATCTTAGCGGGAGACGTCTTTCTAAGTAGGTCATGTGTTTGATAAAGGGGAGAATTAATTTAGGGGGAGTAATTAATTAATTGCATTT
This sequence comes from Sambucus nigra, assembly GCA_949130495.1. Classification (NCBI taxonomy): domain Eukaryota; kingdom Viridiplantae; phylum Streptophyta; class Magnoliopsida; order Dipsacales; family Adoxaceae; genus Sambucus; species Sambucus nigra. Next base: position 257,479,349 of record OX422215.1, read on the forward strand.
AATACTTTGATATTCCCTATGCATTTGATGAGTTTGCTTAAGTGTGCAGGATTTCTTCTAAAGCGGCATTGTTTAATGGCAAAGCATTTGATCCTTGGGTTGAGTCAAGTTTGGGTGGCTTATGTTTTGAGTCTAGTGAGCTTGACGGCCCTTTAGGATTTTTGTTTGGTTTTTTGTCCCGGAATAGCCAAAGGGGGAGATTTGTAAGGACACAAATTTCCAATTGACTCCATATATAGTTTTGGCTCAATTCCGGGCAAAAACATTTATTCATAGGATAATATTTAAATTGTAATATTCTCAAGCCTATGAAGTGTTTGTTGAAGACATAGCGGCAAAGAGTATAAATCTTCATCAAAATGCCGGTTTGTGTGCCTCGTTTCTACGTCATCAATCATAGTTCCATGCTCCCAAGGTATGAATGCAATTATATATATATAGGAGCTTGGAACAAAGGTTATTGGGTGTTAAGTTTTATAAAAACTGCGTTTTGTTTTAAGAAAGAAATTATATAAAACTTTAAAATAAGTTCATAAAGTTTTCTGGGCCAAAATCGAATTTTACAATCTTTCTGGTCGTTCGTTAGATATGTCATTCGAACGAGTTTTTTCGTTCGAACCAGATGTCGTTCGAACGAACCTGCCAACGAGTTCCCACAAAGGCATACTGGTCTGTCGTTAGAAATGTCGTTCGAACGAGATTCTCGTTCTAATGAGATTTCCAACGAGCTTCTAACGAGTCCATACTGGAGCCTCGTTAGAAGTCTCGTTTGAATGAGACTTCGTTCGAACGAAATGTAGTTCGAACGAGCTGTCAGGCGGGAACAGTTTTGTGGCAGTTTTTGGTAGTTTTTCACCCACTTCTCCACTTGGTTTTTAACCAATTTTTACTGACTTTAATATGTGCGGGAATCACATTTTCCAAACCAACATTTCCATAACTTTTCCAACTTAGTTTATCTCTTAGAGATAGTTTGAGAGCAAAAATGGTTTATGAAAATGTTCATGTTTTGAGTGTTAATTTTTTCAAAGAGAAAATCCTTCACACTCTAGTTTACACCCAATTGTGTTTAGTCCAAGTTCTTATTTACATATTAAATTGCTTGGAGTTTGGCACCGGTTTATCTCTATCGAATTCAAGAAGAGAAGTTTTGGTTTGCTTCTACATCCATCAAAGAAGAAGACGTTTTGTTGCAATTCTACCCACTTGGAGAAAGGCTCCATGTACGGGTGACGGTGACCATAGAAAGCCCCATCGGTGGATTCCGAGATCACGGTGGTGTTCCGAGGTTATCCGCTAGGAAGAGGTGTCTAAAAGAAGAAGCGTCGAGGCTTGAGAGGGATCGAGTCAGTCGTTGTAAGTCTATCTGTCTTGTAATTATAATTCCGTATCTAGTGGATTTGTGGCTAGGGCCGTCCGAGGTTGTTTCCCGTTTTGGGTTTTTCCTCGTACATCGCGGCGTAGTGTGATTGGTTTATTTTATCTTGCATATTTTATTTAAAACACATGCGTAGCATAATTCAAGATAAAATTCGGTTTATTTATCACACTCATTTAATTTGGGACTTAATTAAATATTGGCCATTGTTTATTTGTGAACCATCATTCAACGCTTCCGCATCATTCATCGGTTTTACATAAAAGGAAATTAACTTTGATTTTAATTGAGAAAATCACCATCCAGGGGTTCCATCCTTTTCAGCTTTTAATTTATTTATGGACTTGGAATGTTAGAGATTAATTTGAATGGTTATTGATGGTGAAATTATGGTTGTTGGATGTATTTATGCCCAATTAGTAGCAATAAATGATGAGGGTTTGGGTTGGTTGAGTTTGGAGAAGATTAGGAGTCCAAGACTCCATAACCAAATTGGTAAAAATTTGCAGGACCGAATCGATTCGGCTCCTGGCCGAATCGATTCGCATAGAGGCAGTGTCCAGGTCTGGTGGACCAAATTGATTCGGTCATCCCCTGAATCGATTCGGCTGTTATGCAGAATATTGGTTTTCCTGACCGAATCGATTCGGCTAGTCCGAATCGATTCGCTTGTCTCGCCATAGTCCGAATCGATTCGGAAATCTTGCATTTTTCCTTTTATTTTTCTTTTCAAATTTTGACCCTTTCCCTTAGGATTATGACCTAGGACCCTTCTTACATGAAGTAAACATAGGATCCTAGAGTTTTAGTCGAGTTTGGTCGTTACCCTATAGTTGAATGGGATCACTTGGGGTTAATTTCGGGGGTACTTAAACTGATGTGTAGGCATCACTTCTCATTTGGTAAATGAATTGGAATATAGAATTCTAAGCCCATATGTGGAGATTTTAGAGGCCTTTTTGAGGTATATAAAACCTTGGGACTTATAAGATTTTGGGAAAATTGTTTAGAGAGTACTTCGGGACCTAAACGTATGATGAAATTGAATTAGAAAAATTCAAAGATAAATGTTTCAAGTAAAATGAAACACATGAGATTCATGGTAATGAAATGAGATTTAATTGGTCATTGTTAAATTACTTAAACACACCTTTCTAAATGCTATCATAAGGGAAGTTCGCGCATGAGGTGATGTCCCCTGACTATTGAATGCAGGCTGACTATAGTCCTCGGCCATATGCGGGGTTTTGTATATGTTTTTATGTGCTAGTGAGGTAATTCCGGGTGTGGTTGTGACTCACTCACAGGCATATGGCCACTTCCCGACGTGCGTTAGGTGCCCAGGTTGTCTTGTATAGATAGGCCCTGAAAGATGATAGTCATTTAGGGGTGCGCCCAGTGGGGAAACTCGGAGGGACGGTCTTAGAAACATTATATGTATAAGAATATAACCTTTCTAACTCAAGTGGGACTTGAGGTATTTAAATTGCCATAAATGAGATGGTAATTATATTCCTGCTAAGGAAAGGATTATTAGAGGATGTTTGTTAGACGCCTTCATTTTTGGAATCTTGTTATGATCGGGTTTTTCACTCGGGCTAGTGGCCCATCTTTTGTACTTGTTAATGAATGTTGTATGTAAAATATGAAATTGTGGAAACACTTTGAATGTAACTGTGGACCGACAGATAATTCGGTTCTTTAATTGTATGTTGTTTTGGATAATTATCTATATGTTCCTTTGAAATTCCACTTTCATCAGATTTGGGTTGTTTAATTTATTTCTTAACTCTTTATCAAACCAAAAATTTTGACAACCTGCTTTTTGATTTATGGAGTGGTTTTCCAGTATACCTATTTTATTGTTATGATGCTGAGGATGATATCCATCCATGATTCTGTTATGTCGAGGTATCGGGATGGCCACCCCTTATTTCGGAATGCGGGTTGTCACAGATGGTATCAGGGCATCAGGTTATAGAGTCTTTTGGATCTTTGTGGACTTGTCACGTTCTATCGTAGCGTTCTTTGATATAGAGCCTAATGTTAGGATTACTTTGTTGTTTATGCTTACGATCTTCTACAAAATCGATTGTTTTAAGTAGAATTCTAACTCTATTGTTTCTTTATCTCAGATGCCGACTAAAAGAGGTTGCCCAGCAAGATGCAATAGGGTCTTAGATGAGGATGTTGGTCCTCCCCCACCGCCACAAGGAACATTCAATGCCGCGGATGTGGAGAATATTATGGCTCAAGCCGTTAATGCGGCCATGACAGCAGTGGCCCAACAAGCACCACATGCTCAACCAAGAGTGCCAGATGCCCAAGTTCCTACCGGACCTTCTCCGTGGGAGAGAGCTAGGGAATCTTTTCTAAAGGGTCAGCCCCCGAAATTTGATGGGAGCTCGGATGTTCTAAAGGAGAATCAATGGAAGAAAGATATACAACGCCATCTGCATATGGTGGAGTGTGGTGAGGATAAAAAGCAAGTCCTTGCTACTTTTAAACTGATTGGGGCTGCATTGCACTGGTGGGAGTCCGTGACTATGCCAGAGCAGAGGGATACAAAGTCGATCTCTGAATTCTGGGTTTTGTTTCATCATAAGTACTTTCCTCCCGCAATTCAAGGGGAGATGATAAGGAGGTTGCAGGACCTTGTGCATGGAGAGAGGTCAGTAGCGGAATATGAGGAGGAATTCACCTGGTTGGCAAGTTTTGTACCGGATGAAGTGACTCCCGAAGAAAAGAAAGTTTCAAAGTTTATGAGATGGTCGAACTGGAGAATCCGGCAACACTTGCTGGGTATTCCGGCTTTACAGACTTTTGGGGATGTGATGAATGCAACTCTATTACATTGCCAAGAGCATAGACTATTTTTGCAAAGTGGGAAGAAGATCTTTGTAGTGGGGAAAACAGGAAGGCCGGGAGGTAGTGGGATTGGAGGAGGAGACTTTCCATCGTCCCAACCTTCTAGCAGTAAACAGAAAGAAAGGGATCCCCAACAGGGGGACTTGTCAAAGAGGCAGCGTTCTAGTGGGTTTAATTCGGGGAACCATAATAACAGGCACGGTCAGGGTGCCCAACAACAACAAGCAGGCCGTGGTGGTCAGGGAGGTAGAGGCCAACATGGCTAAGGTGTGAATCAGTTTAGAAATAATCGTGGTCGAAATGCCGAAAATATGATGGGTCGGTGTTTCCAATGCGGGGAAGCGGGTCACTATAAGAAGGAATGTCCCCAGTTGATTAGGGGACAGTTTCCTCGATCTCCACAACAGCCGTACATTCAGTTCCCTCCACAGGTGCCTAACCCAGTTGCTCCTCCACAACAGGGTCAGTTACAGTATGGTAGGGTCTATCATATTCAGGATGCTATGCTTCCACCAGCTCCGCCTGCACCACCAGCCATTGAGGGTAAGTTCCTTATTCAGGGACATATGGGTCTTGTTTTATTTAATATCGGTGCGACGCATTATTTAATTTCTAGGAGCTTTGCTCAGACCACCGAGTTGATTAAATCTGCTGAAAGAACTTTTATTACTGTGGAATCCTCTATGGGTGATAGTTCACTCTTCTTCTTTGTTTGTAAAAATATAGAAATCTCCCTCGGTAATTTATGCTTTGAGGCCGACTTACTCGTCCTGGACATGGTCGGGTATGACGTGATTTTGGGTATGGATTGGCTTATGGAGTATCATGCTATAGTAAATTGCTATGGGAAGAGTATAGTCTTCGCCGTTCCGGGACAAGAAATGTTCCTGGTAGTTTTACCTAATTTAGAGTGGAGTACTAGTACTTATTTGTATTCCATTGCCGAGGAGACTTCTAAGGATGTAGTTGTTCCATTGAATTCTATTTTGGTTGTGAAAGATTTTGAGGATATTTTCCGGGAAATATCGGGTTTGCCTCCTAGCCGTGAAATTGAGTTTGTGATTGACTTAGCACCGGGAATGAGTCCTATTGCGAGGGCTCCATACCGAATGGCTCCTATTGAAATGACTGAGCTATCAGATCAAATTCAAAAGTTGTTGGAGCAAGGATTTATTCGGCGTAGCACATCGCCGTGGGGTGCTCCAGTGTTGTTTGTTAAGAAAAGAGATGGTTCTCTCCGATTATGTGTGGACTATAAAGAATTGAATAAGGTCACCATCCAGAATGAATAACCTTTACCTCATATCGATGACTTGTTTGATCAACTTCGAGGGGCGATGTACTTCTCCAAAATCGATTTGAGGACGGGGTATCACCAATTGAGGATACGGGAGGAGGATGTATCCAAGACTGCTTTTCTAACAAGGTACGGGTCCTATGAATTTTTGGTTATGCCCTTTGGACTAAACAATACCCCCGCTGTATTTATGGATCTCATGAATAGGGTGTTTCGAGATTTCCTGGACCAATTTGTTATTGTGTTCATCGATGACATTTTAGTTTATTCTCGAATGGAATCTGATCATGCTATGCATTTAAGGTTGGCCCTAAAGAGATTACGGGACCATCAATTGTATGCCAAGTTTGAGAAGTGTGGCTTTTGGTTATAGAAAGTACAGTTTTTGGGTCATGTGGTGACGTCCCAGGGTGTATCGGTGGATCCAGGCAAGGTAGCTGTGGTGAGGGAGTGGGGTCAGCCCACGACACCTATCGAGGTTCACAGTTTTCTGGGTTTGGCGGGTTATTACCGTCGGTTCATCAAGGGTTTCTCTAAAATAGCTAGCCCTTTGACCTACTTGACCTGAAAAGGGGTGAGATTTATTTCGGATGATTCTTGTCAAGCTGCATTTGATGAGCTTAAGGAAATATTGACTTCGGCTTTGGTCCTTGCTTTGCCAAAATCGGGATTAGAATATTTGGTCTTCATCGATGCATCCCTTCAAGGATTAGGAAGTGTACTTCAGCAAGAGAGATGGGCTATCGCTTATGCTTCCCGCATGTTGAAGCCTCATGAAAGAAACTATCCGGTGCATGACTTAGAACTAGCCGTAGTTGTCTTTGCTTTAAAAATTTGGAGGCATTATCTCTTGGGAGAGAAGTTTAGTCTTTTCATGGACCACAAATCGCTGCAATATTTATTTTCATAGAAGGACTTGAATATGCGACAGCGCCGATGGTTAGAGTTCGTGAAAGATTATCAATTTGATATTCGTTATCATCCGGGTAAGGCGAACATTGTAGCGAATGCCTTGAGTAGGAAGGCCGATGGAGAATTAGCTGAGGTTTGGAAAGATAAATGGAAGGAACTCAGTCAGGAGGATGCGATGATGAGAGGATTCATGTCGGTAATGACCGTTACTCCTACCATTGTGGCAAGGGTGGTAGAAGCTCAAGGAAGGGATAAGGGGTGTCAAGACCATATTCGCCGATTACTATCCGAAGGATCGGAGTCCTACTCAATTGGTTCTGAGGGTGGATTAAGCTTTCATGGAAGACTCATTGTTCCGGAGGAAGGAGATTTGAGACGGGCAGTGATGGCTGAAGCTCACGGGTCTAGGTTCACGGTTCATCTTGGTGGGGACAAAATGTATCAGGACATGCGCTATTGGTGGCCAGGTATGAAAAGGGATATTTCAGAATTTGTGTCCCAATGCACTACTTGTCAACTGGTCAAGATCGATCATCAGAGACCGACTGGTTTGTTGCAACCGTTAGAGATCCCGGTGTGGAAATGGGAAAGCATATCGATGGATTTTATCACGGGCTTGCCAAGATCACAAAGTGGATGTGACTCTATTTGGGTGATTATCGACTACTTAACAAAGTCGGCACATTTCCTACCCATGCGGACACATTATTACACTGCTCGGTATGCCCGCTTATTCATCGAGGAGGTGGTGAGACTCCATGGGGTTCCTTTGAATATAGTTTCCGACCGAGACAAAATTTTCGTTTCCGACTTTTGGAGGAGTTTCCAAGAAGCGATGGGGACCGAATTGAGGTTAAGCACTTCGTATCATCCTCAAACAGACGGCCAAACGGAAAGGGTAAACCAAATGTTGGAGGACATGCTTCGCATGTGTATGCTTGACTTCAAAGGTGGTTGGGAACAATATCTCCCATTGGTTGAGTTTGCTTATAATAACTCTTACAAATTCACAATTGGAATGGCCCCTTATTAAGCTTTGTATGGAAGACCGTGTAGATCACCCGCTTGTTAGTTAGAAGTGGGTGATAATAAATTTCTTGGACCTGAAATGATCCAAGATACTTCCTCGAAAATTGAATTGATTCGGAATCGCATTCGGATAGCCCAAGACCGTCAAAAGAGCTATGCCGATGCGGGTCGTCGACACATGGAATTGGAGATTGGGGACCAAGTCTTGGTTCGAGTGTCGCCCATGAAAGGCATAAAGAGTTTCGGTAAGAAGGGGAAGCTTGCGCCGCGCTTTGTTGGACCTTTTCCAGTTATTGCAAAGGTGGGTCCAGTGGCATACCAACTTGCTTTACCGGAACCATTGCAACAAATTCATGATGTATTCCATGTTTCCTCCCTAAAGAAGTATAGGAGGTGCGAAGGTGCGCTTTGGCACATCCCTTTCGAGGATATTGATTTGCAACCCGATGTTTCATATGAAGAACAACCGGTTGCTATTTTAGAGGATAAGGAGCGTAGATTAAGGTCTCGTGTGTTGCCCTTGGTGCGGGTTCAATAGAGTCACCATAACACCAAGGAATCGACATGGGAACACGAGGATGACATGCGGGAAAAGTATCCGCATCCCTTTATACAAGGTACGCCTGAATTTTGGGGACAAAATTCCCTCATAAGGGGGGGAGTATGTAACAACCCTCGCTTTTGAGGTCTTATTTTATATTTAATCTTCTAGATATAGTGATTAGAGATAAAGATGTTGATATGTGGAGTAGGGATTAATTTAAGAAAGAAAGTTAATATCTACTATGATGTTGCATATTTACCGTATGTAGAGGTGAATTTTTCTATGTTATCTTTTGTCATGTCATATGAAAAAAAGGACATTTGGCTTGAAATGAAACCGGAACCTAAAAATGAATTATAAAATTTCCAAATGATAATTTGGAGGGTGTAGATAGTTTCGGGAGGTTCGAGATAGTCAAATTGTGTGCCATATTGTTCTTCGAGGTTCTAGGCACTTTTGACTGGTAGTAGCTTATATGAGTAGTTGCATATTATTTTACTGCGTATTAATCACTTAAGCTGGAAATTTGGACATAAGCCACGATTTATGTCTTAAATTAAGTCACTATTCCCCTAATTGAATTAGTAAACCTAGAGAAAGAAAGAGATGAAGAAACCTTGGGAGATAGGGAGACATTGAAGCTTTGGTGATTGTTCTTGCATACAACTTCATCAAAATCTGAACTTGCAAGCTTGAGGCAAGTTTTCTACTTGCTATTTTATGATTTAAGTAGAGTAATTTGCATTGATAGTTATGGTTAGGTATGGTTTAAGAAATTTAGGGCTTTTAATTGATTTATGGGCTTGGAATGTTAGAGATTAATTTGAATGGTTATTGATGGTGAAATTATGGTTGTTGGATGAATTTATGCCCAATTAGTAGCAATAAATGATGAGGGTTTGGGTTGGTTGAGTTTGGAGGAGATTAGGAGTCCAAGACTCCATAACCAAATTGGTAAAAATTCGCAGGACCGAATCGATTAGGCTCCTGGCCGAATCGATTCGCATAGAGGCAGGGTCCAGGTCTGGTGGACCGAATCGATTTGGTCATCCCCCGAATCGATTCGGCTGTTATGCAGAATATCGGTTTTCCTGACCGAATCGATTCGACTAGTCCGAATTGATTCTCTTGTCTGGCCGAATCGATTCGCCCTAGTCCGAATTGATTCGGAAATCCTGCATTTTTCCTTTTATTTTTCTTTTCAAATTTTGACCCTTTCCCTTAGGATTATGACCTAGGACCCTTCTTACATGAAGTAAACATAGGATCCTAGAGTTTTAGTCGAGTTTGGTCGTTACCCAATAGTTGAATGGGATCACTTGGGGTTAATTTCGGGGGTACTTAAAGTGATGTTTAGGCATCACTTCTCATTCGGTAAATGAATTGGAATATAGAATTCTAAGCCCATTTGTGGAGATTTTAGAGGCCTTTTTGAGGTATATAAAACCTTGGGACTTATAAGATTTTGGGAAAATTGTTTAGAGAGTACTTCGGGACCTAAACGTATGATGAAATTGAATTAGAAAAATTCAAAGATAAATGTTTCAAGTAAAATGAAACACATGAGATTCATGGTAATGAAATGAGATTTAATTGGTCATTGTTAAATTACTTAAACACACCTTTCTAAATGCTATCATAAGGGAAGTTCGCGCATGAGGTGATGTCCCCTGACTATTGAATGCAGGCTGACTATAGTCCTCGGCCATATGTGGGGTTTTGTATATGTTTTTATGTGCTAGTGAGGTAATTCCGGGTGTGGTTATGACTCACTCACAGGCATATGGCCACTTCCCGACGTGTGTTAGGTGCCCAGGTTGTCTTGTATAGATAGGCCCTGAAAGATGATAGTCATTTAGGGGTGCGCCCAGTGGGGAAACTCGGAGGGGCGGTCTTAGAAACATTATATGTATAAGAATATAACCTTTCTAACTCAAGTGGGACTTGAGGTATTTAAATTGCCATAAATGAGATGGTAATTATATTCCTGCTAAGGAAAGAAGAATGATAAGATATGAGAAGAAATGAGATTCAATTTTATTTCTTTTACTTAAATTTAATAACTGTTAGAAATCCATATATTTGCATTATCACCTTTGATGATTAGGTTGTTAGATTCTCACTCACCTTATTCATAATTTATTTTCCATATCTATCTTGTTTCTTACTCTTCTGGGAATCATCTATAAATCGGGCCCTGACCCGTTCATTTTCCATGTTGTGCATGTCGTTGTATCCGCTCAGGTTCTCCTCTGCAAGGGCGCCCGTTATGATTTTCACTCCTATACTTTTGACGAGCTGTATGACCTTGCGGATTATTACAGGATATTTGTTAGATGCCTTCATTTTTGGAATCTAGTTATGATTGGGTTTTTTCACTCGGGCTAGTGGCCCATCGTTTGTACTTGTTAATGAATGTTGTATGTAAAATATGAAATTGTGGAAACACTTTGAATGTAACTGTGGACCGATAGATTATTCGGTTCTTTTATTGTATGTTGTTTTGGATAATATCTATATGTTCCTTTGAAATTCCACTTTCATCAGATTTGGGTTGTTTAATTTATTTCTTAACTCTTTATCAAACCAAAAATTTTGACAACCTGCTTTCTGATTTATGGAGTGGTTTTCCCGTATACCTACTTTATTGTTTTGATGTTGAGCATGATATCCATCCATGATTTCGTTATGTCGAGGTATCGGGCTGGCCACACCTTATTTCAGAATGCGGGTTGTCACACAATCAAGATAGCGACCAACATAGGCTCCCACACGATAAGGACGACCAAGAGTCCTTGATAAAGTAGAATACTAAGGAACAGTATTTGATTGTAACTTAAACTCTACCAAGAGGGGACTCATCCAAATATAACCCTAATGCAACCCATAACTCTATATAAAGGGGACACCCCTCATTGTGAAAAGGGGCTTAGATACTAGAGGAACACATTTATGTAAACTCTCTCATTATTCTAATGGAACACAGTAGCAACCCCGTGGACGTAGGGCATTCATGGTCGAACCACGTAAATCTTTGTCTCTCTCATATTTATTTTTATACATCCATAGTGTTAAATTCCCCCCCTCTACGGGTAGATTTTTTGACCCCACAATTGGTGTCGTCTATGGGAAACGACACAAAAAGTCTTTCCTTCTTGACGAGACAAAGATTTACATTGTGATGCAATGGTTTACACGCACATAATTAAAAGATAAGTTTTCTTCTTTTAATATGTGCCCCACAATTATTTGTTTCGCCATAAATAGCGTTTCATTGATATATGGTTTTCGGATATTTATGTTCATAAGCCTTATACTGAGCATATATTTATCTGTGAATCTGCATAACCGCACTTTATTTTTAATGAATCACAATAGCAGAGGTGTGAGAGGACCCTTGAAATATATGGACTCTTTTGAGAGCTTTTTGGATATACACGTTATTAACTGGGTTACATCGTATCTGGATTCCCATATCCCAGATTCTGCGGGAGAAGATAAGGCAAGCTTTTGGCAACTAACCAACTATGTCCACCGTTACGAACCCACTGGAAGAAATCAGGAAGCCTTTCCAGCAACATAGGGGTAAAGAGTAGTGATCTCTAAATCCATCACAACCTGGGGAATGTCGCGAGGAAATTAGAAGGATTTCCCGTCGATTTTTCACTACGATCAACGCCAACCATCCTTCGAATTCATTTCTTCGATCTCACCAACCAAGTACCCGACGCTGCTTTCCAGCCGACCTATGACCTCGGGCCACATTCTCCTAACATTTTCAATCTATGACCTAGGTAATCACTCAATATTGATTGGACACGACAGTCCCGCAATAGTAAATAAGACTTTCCCTCGATCTCTTATTTGACCACGCCAACTAACCTTATGGATTTCGATATCCGTTCGTGATAGAGAAACAAACAAATTTTATGGCCATTTGTGACTTGCGACCTATGGGCTATTTTCGTCCAAGAACTAATAGGATTTCTTCGGTCTTGACAACCAGATCACTCTTCTCTCTGGTCTAGGTAGAAGGCTTACTAATTTGAATAAAATTCAAGACAACGTCTTCTACCGATTTCCTCGGGAGGTGGTTTCCTCGAAAACTCCTTCCTTGATGGTCGACTCACATGCGAAGAAGAATAAATCAACTATGATTATCAAGCAACCCTTGGTGGTCTGTGACCTGTTTGTAACTACAATTATCACACGTCGGCCATAAAAGATAAAACACATAGGAAAAATTTCTTTGGGACGAGGTTTCATCTGTAACAGCGCTTCTATTCTGGCTGGTTGGCAGCCACGATGAGGACGATGTGACTTCGCAACTTCATTCAGTAATAATGTATCTCCCCCACAACCTGGGTACACATCAAAATAAAATTGGTCATGAGAAGTAGATCGGAGCCCTAATCGGACACGCACATCTACTGTTCATTATTCATCTTTCTATCTCATAGTTATTAATTGCTTATTAATTGTGCTAACAATTTTTATTGTTTCAGACTTGTCAAACCAGAGGTGCCCACAATTGGCACCTCCCCATACTTCATACTTCACATCTTTATAAGTAAGAGGATTGATGAAATCAACTCGTATTTGAGTATTTGGATCGGACATTTAATTAGATCGAACAATAATTTAAGATGACACTTTTTATGCGACCTTATTACAATTATTTTGTTCACATAAATAGTGGGGTACACTGGTACAACACTCACATCATTTATTCGACCATTTAATTTTCGATATTGTCATCTAGATACTGAAATTTAATCTCAGCAAAAGGATATTATTGGTTATTAAGCTCAGCCCCGACAAATGCTCGGGCACGGTTATCTCAGTGGAAATTTTATCATGAAAATCATTGGATCATTCATTACATTCATACACTACTATGAATTTTTTTTCCTCGACAAATGGACGAGCGGATGCATATCATATGTACTTTGCTGAACAAATCATTTTCATGATAACTTCTATTTGATTTAGCCTCAACAGATGGTCGGCCAATTTACTAACTTACACATGTACAAGATTCAGCCTCGACGGATGCTCGGCTACAATCTTAAGCTTTTGGAAATATTATCCATGCTCCAGCAGACGCTCGAGCATGCATCGCTGGCTATATCTACTCGTTAATGTACATATTTCCCCCGACGGACTAGCCAGGCACCACTTATTTTATTCATAATCCGACGGATAGTTAAGCACGATACAACACTTTAGACCCAAAAAATGCATGGGAAAAATTGTTCTTACTCCGACTGATGCTCGGGTTCTATGATTCTTAACCAGGAGGACGGTCAGGCACATTCAAGATTCATCTCGGTACATGACCGAAAAAATATTTTCATGTATTTAAGCCCGAAGATATCTACCGCAAACGTCTCATTTTATCCCCAATGGATAGTTGGCCAGGATAATTCTTATATTTAGCACAACCCCAATTAATGGATACGCACATTTATTTGTGTATTGTTCATTTCTGTCTCATAATATTTTATTTACTCACAAGTTATGCTCACGACTTTTATCATCATAAATTTGTTAGCAGGGGGCTATCTATACTTTATACTTCACAATTGTCACTACACAATTTTCTGTGAAAAACAACTGTCACTACACTATATTGTCACTACACTATTTTCTATGGAAATAATTTTTTTTGTAGTATTTGCTTAGAGCTATTTGTATAAATTCCAAATTAACTCCTATGTCGTACATCTGGATATATTTGATAAATTTTGCATCTTTTAAGTGACTTTAGTACAATTTTTTTGTTCACATAAATAGTGAGGCGCACTTTTATAGCACTCACGTCATTTATTCGATCATTTAATTTTCAATATTGTCGTCTAGAAATTATTGGTTATACCAATGGATGGTCAGTGTAATATTTTTACTAGTAATTAACGCAGCCCCGATGGATGCTCGGGCATGGCCATCCCCGTGAGATTTTATCATACTATGAAATCTTTTCCTCGACACATGGTCGAGCAGATACACATCATATATTCCTTAACTGAATAAGCGCATCGCATGACAATTTATATTTGAGTTAGCTTCGCCAAAAAGTCGAGAAATTTATTAAGCTTCACAGGTACAAGATTCAATCCCGACGAATGCTCGCCCATAATCTTAAGCTCTTAGAAATCTTGTTAATACTTGAGCACATATCTCTCGCCATATTTACTAGGACCTGTACAACTTTGCCTTGACAGACTAGCCAATCACCATTTATTAATCCTCCGACGAATGCTCAGGCATTAATATTTCTTCAATTTTAGTAGTGATCATCTCGCTCTATGATTCTTAACTTGGAGGATGATCAGGCATGTTCAAGGTTCATCTCGATAGATGATCGGCAAAATATTTTCATGTATTTAGCCCCGAAGATATTTTCCACACATGTCACATTTTATCCTTAACAGATGGATCATTCGTAGTAGCTACTCGGTCCTAAAAAAATTCTCCTCGATGGATGCTCATGCACTATTTATTATCTTTAAAATGCCCTGACAGATGATTGACATTTGGATTATGTGATCACCACAGTTTAGCCCCAACGGATTATTGGGAATTATCATTTTCATTATGATTCAACTCTAACTAATAATCTGAAAATCTATTTTTCAATAACATTCCAGGATCATTAGTAATATTTGCTTGGTTTTTGATAGTCTTGCCTCTACGGATGCTCAGACATCATTTATCTTATCAATGCTCTGACAGATGCTCGAGCTTGGATCATTTGCAACATATACTAGATCCTTTGCAATTTTGTCTCAGAGGACCCTCATCTTCGATGGATAGTCGACATTATATGATCATGTCTAAGGCTCTAGTGGACGGTTCGGCAATGCAATTCTTATTTAATCCAACCTTGGTGAATGGGAAGTTGGGCAACCTGTATAACAAAGAGCCAACAATAGATAAAGCAGTATGGAGTGCAACGATCAACTATATTTATCAACAAGAACGATTCCAACATGTAGGAAGTCACATATCCAACAATATCACAATCAACCGTGGTTCCTAAGGATTTAAGCCGAGCATCATCGGACTCCTCTTTGTCCACTCCGACCAATGATCTCATGGTTTACGGATGACTCGCATCTCATCTCCATCAACTCGCTTTGTGGTCTGCTGACTTAATAATTTTTGGGCCCACTGACCTACGAACTGGGGCTGTCACAACTAAATGCCAAAACATTCTTTATAATCCTATGTCCAATCATCCTTGACCCGCGTCCAGGTCTGCCACTACTGGTCGATGTTCTTTAACGTGCGATGAACATAACATGTTGGAAGCAACACTATACCACCCTAAATGTATTAACAACATCGTTGGATAACTCGTGGTGATCGACGATCATTGGGCAACAAAATTTCTCTTGTCGACGTCAAAAGGCATCATCAGCACTGAGATATCCACTCTAGAGGAATAATTTTTCTTTAATGCCATATAAAATTGATTCATTTCTGCACGAAGATGCTTTGAACTCATATTAATTCCTTCAGATGCAGAAGCTATATGGAGTTTTCTACAGCATCCTGGAACCATCAAGCATGGTCGATGAACAAATGCGCCCCGAGGAATGATATATTATTAGGATCTATATGGGCAAGATAATCCTTATTTATATCAAGCTCGATGAACGATCAACGCGATATTCTTCAAAGCAACAAAGCCCCAACGAACGATCGGGCACACTTATCATCTTGATTATTTAGATCTAATACTCGATGGACGGTCGGGCATTATCTTCAATCAGTTTTCCCTTCACAACCTGATTGGGTGCTCCATGACAACGATGACACGTGAACAGATTCACCGCAGTATTTAAAGCAAAGTAGAAGAGGCTAACTTAGGATGGTTGCCAACATGGTTAACACTGGCATTAGTCTTTCAAATGATGATCAGGACTAAACTTGATTTAATTACAAAAACTATCTTGCGTGTTTCAATTAAATTAAGGAAGTCCTCGGGTCTTTGTAATCTCCAAACACAAATGGCCTCATGAGTTTCCCCGATAACAATAAAATCCCTACGGGGGATCTCTAGGAAAAAATCCAACTCAGGTTGGTCGTCATCTATATTGGTTGGTTAAAATCCTGAACGGGTGGATGGCCATTAAACCAGGTGAATTTTTTCCATCGTCTTTTAGTACTAAGGAAGTGTGACAACACAACCTAAAAGGTAAACCAAACAGATATTTACATACGAGGCATTAAAAAATGGAAAAATGCGAACAAAATTGGTATTACAGTGACTTGCGAGAAAGGCCTAAGTACAATAAGCGTACTAATTACATATCAAATATGAAAAACCTAATGCAGGGTCTTACCCCGACTAGGTATATGCTCTAGCAAGGCACGATACATAGGCCTATGGTCGGCCTCTCCAATTATTCCATATGAAAAACCTAATGCAGGGTCTTACCCCAACTAGGTATATGCTCGAGCAAGGCTCGACACATAGGCATGTGTTCGGCCTCTCCAGTTGGACCATATGAAAAACCTAATGCAGGGTCTTACCCCGACTAGGTATATGGTCGAGCAAGGCTCGGAACACAGGAATGTGGTCGACCTCTCCAATTGGGCCATATGAAAAACTTAATGTAGGCTCTTACCCTGACTAGGTATATGCTCGACCAAGGCTCGGCACATAGGCTCGTGGTTGGGCTCTCCAATTGGACCATATGAAAAAACTAATGCAGGGTCTTTCCCCGACTAGGTATATGCTTGTGCAAGGCTCGACACATAGGCCTGTGGTCAGCCTCTCCAATTGGACCATATGAAAAACCTAATGCAGGGTCTTACCCTGACTAGGTATATACTCGAGCAAGGCACGACACATAGGACTATGGTCGGCCTCTCCAATTGGACCATATGAAAAACCTAATGTAGGATCTTATTTCGACTAGGAACATGCTCGAGAAAGGCTTGACACATAGGCCTATGGTCGGCCTCACCAATTGGACCATATAAGATTAAAATACAAGGAGATGACCTAAATTTAATGCATGCTTAAGAAAGCCTCAGCAAATTAATTATTAACATGCCTGTGGTCAGCCTCACGCATTAGTCCATGCAATAAAATAGAATAATGAACTACATTCAACCTGATCCCATAAGGTTATGTAAGAAGCTCGACGCTCTCGAGTCTGGTTCCCATATCGATTGCACATCTCTCAACACAAATCGTTCATTTAAAACCTTACAAAGGCAAGTATATAAACCAAAAAAGTCTTAAAAGTTGGACGACAACTCGAAGAACGACAATCCAATTCACATCAGCAACTACACACGTTTGAAGAGAATACGGACCAACTCCCAGCTTATCTCAAAATTAACTCAGCTGAACTACGACCCGTGGGGCTATTGTGCGGGCAATGAATATACCTACCTAAATAGAAAGAAACATGGCGAGCACACCAATCAAGATGGCGACCAGCATGGGCTCCCATATGATAAGGACGACCAAGAGTCCTTGATAAAGTAGCAGACTAAGGAATGTTATTTGATTGTAACTTAAACTCTATGAAGAGGGGACTCATCCAAATGTAACCCTAATGTAACCCCTAACTCTATATAAAGGGGACACCCCCCATTGTGGAAGGGGGCTTAGAGACTAGAGGAACACATTCATGTAAACACTGTCATTATTCTAATGGAACACAGTAGTAGCCCCGTGGGTGTAGGCCATTCATGGTCGAAGCACGTAAATCTTTGTCTCTCCTATATTTATTTTTATGCATCCATCATGGTAAATGGGCACCCCTCCACGGGTAGATTTTTTGACACCACAGGATAATAAATATTTGTCTCTTAGGGTGCTATATTTAAATAAGGAGATGAATGTTTTGAGATAGTGTGAGGCATCGATGAGTCAAATTGAGAAGGTGAGGATTTATTTATGTGAGAAGTTGATTGATTTAAGAAAAAAAGATCTATTTGACCAACATAGTGGCTAGTATTATGGGAGATCTTCAATCTTCATTTGAGACTCGTGGAAATCTTGAAGCTAGTGTATCCCAACTCGAGAGTGATCTTTAATGTGTTTAGGAAGTCAAGGTAACTTTAGAGGACACATCAAATAATATTGGAAATATTTTACTCTGTCTCGTGTTAGGTAACTTCGAGAGGCAAAGAATAATTTATGACAGTACATCCTCTTCCAATGCCGCACCCGAGCCAGTTCCTGAGTTTTTGTTAGATCCTAAAGAACCTCGATCTAACCCAACTAGGAGTGTTTGCCCTAGGCGTTTTGAGAGAGGTGGACCCAAGCCCATTTATGTTTGTTCCCATTATAAACAAGGAGATCACCTTATAAGTTTTGTTTTAAGCTATGGAGAGTGTCTCATAGTTATATTCCCAGATATGCTCCTACATGAATTCCCACAGAACACCCACTCATGTTACTCTGTATGCTCCCACATATCAATTGAAAAGATTTTGAGAGTTTTCAAGATCAAGTGGAGTATTTAGTCAAGAGTAAAAAAATTTGATGGAGGAATTTCATAAGATGTCAACTCCTTTTGAGATCTCCCACAACACCAAAACTGCCGGATTGTCACGATCGTTCACCGTGACAAGTCAAACTTGTCAAGGTCAATGATCGTGATAAGTCTGGGGGTGACAACTTCTTGGTCAGGAACTTGTCACAATCATTGACCCCTACCACCTAATAACAACTAGTGGACCACAAATCCAAATTGACTATTTTTATAAAAGGATCATAACGCATTATATACACAATCAACAAAACCTTTTGACTACAAATATATTGGAAAATTTATGTTTTCATTCATTTTAAATTGAACATTAAGAAAATTTGGTAAATCAAACACGTAAACGCAAAACCATTAACTAATCAAGTCCTACAAGAATTATATATTGAGTACAACTTAAATTCTCAAGACTTCAAATTTTTCTTTATCAACCAAAATATGCACCTATATTCAAAACAAGGTCTCGAAGAAATTCATGCTATATTTTGATTGCCTACCCCCCCCCCCCCCCCCCCCCCACGCAGGCACCCATATGCACACGCACCCACCCACTACCCTACCATTTCCCTCCCCTCCACATGCACACACAAATGCATACACTTCCCCCACTTACCCCACCACACCCACACGCCCACCGGCACACACACACACACACACAAAACAAAATATGGGTTCTACACACACATATACACACATATAATGGAAAAAGAGAGGGATAGAAAAACATATCTTAGAGAGAGAGAGAGAGAAAGAGAGAGAGAGAGAGCATTTGCACGAGAAAGGGAAAAAAGGAGGGAATTGGAGATGGTGGAAAAAGAGGGGGTAGGGTTTTTTACTGACAATGTTATCACGGATCTGTCAAGGTCTTTGACCGTGATAATTTTCTAAAGTTGTCACAGTCAATGACCCTGATAAGTCTGTGACAAGCACAGTTGTCACGGACTTGTCACGATCATTGACCGTGACAAATCGTTGTCACGGTCAATGACCATGATAAAAAATGCATGTTTTTTTATCACGCTCAATGGCCGTGACAAGGTTGGCTGGCTCAAAGGTGACAATTTTGCCTTTTGGTGTAGTGTCCTCTGGGCTGATGATTGAGTTTGAGACTTGTTTCTAGCATAGTGCGCTTTTCATATCCATATTTTATATCCCTATTTCTAAGGTATACTATCATTGTACTTATATTTTTCATTCTGGTATGTTTTTCGAAAAATCCTAAAAGATTTTTCTCATTTTTTTCTCATTTTTTTGAAAAATACAAAAAGATTTTCGGTTTTTATGATAATAGTGAAAAGGTAAAAAAAAATTATTTTGACAAAAATTGTGAAAAAGATAAAAAGAGTTTTGTATTTTTTTACACCATATATGGATGAACATTAAAGATGTTTGAGTCACCCTTTCATTCCATATCAACATGATTGTTTTGTTGTGTTTTGAGACATAACATCGTTTCACATATGCGCTTAATAATGTCTAAAGTCATAAGTTGTGATTTAATGATAGCTTGTTACATGTTTGACTCCTTGTCGCCTTTATTTCATATGAGCATGATCTTATATGAGTATTGCACTTACCTGTCACGTGTCTATCAAGTGTTTTCATGTCAATTTTGATTTAAGAAGAACCAAATGTGAAAAACGGGATAAAAAGTTGTGCATGTAAGAATCATTGCCCAGATTTAAATCATTTTTTCAGTAAATTTATTATATATTAAGCACTGGAAAGGGATTACGAAGGTAAAAAGTCTTCGAAGGCTAAAACGTCTTTGTGTTAAAAGACATTATTTGTAATGAAAAGAACCAAGAAGAGCAACAACACATAAAAAAAGAAGTTCCAGGCCAAATTTGTTTAAACATTGATGTTTCGCTACACATGAGCATTATTTCTTCAAAAATATTTGAGAATATTCTGAATTATGTGAGATTTTAATGGAGTTAAGATTAAGATCAATGGATTTGTAAAAGAAATATAAATCTTAAAATAATTACATAGTTTTGTGCATCATGGGTGTGAAAATAAAATACTATATTGATTTGTTGATTAGGTTAAGTCAATTTCACATGAGTTCACAGTATTTTACAACTATGGTAGGTTTTGAGATCATTCGTTATTGGGTTCTCAATCCTTCATGCACATGTATTATGTTTGTCTACACTAATTAACCTATGGAATATATTCACACCCCTACATTTGGCTTCCATAATTCGGATATTTTTGTGTTAATTCGTAGTGTGTTTTTTTGTACAATTATATACTCGAACTTTTGTTGAAAATTTTCAAAAAAATTTGGTGAAGACTTTGAGATTATCATTACATGTTCATTATTTCAATATCTTTGTGATGATATCTTACCTCTTGTATGTGATTCTTTATGTTTCATGTTTAGATTCTACTCCTTTATCTATTTTAGATAAAAAAAAAAAGGGTAGAACAAATTAAGAAGGAGTCTGATTTTAGAGATTTATGTGGTTTTTGATGCGTCACGAGCATTTTATTTTCTTCATGTATGTAGGTTTCCTTGGACATTTATGAAAAGATCATTTGATACACCGTTGGAAGATCAAGAAGATCAAGTGGAGATTAAAGACAAAGTTTGTGTATGTCGTTCCATTTCTAGGGGTTGCGGAAGGTATTAGAATTTTGTCATTTATAGGTGAAGTTTATGTAAATTAGATTTTTGTTAGGTTTGTATAGTTTTGTACCGGAATAGCTAAAAGAGGGAGATTTGTAATAGAAAATAGCTTAGCTTAGGTTTGTTATTCGTTTTAGTTGCTCCATGGCACATTCGGTGTATCCTGTTATAAACCAACACGTACCGTAATAAAAAACTGACTCCAACAATCAAGACTTCCGCACATCCCACAAAGATATAAATATATTGGTATTTAAAATTATTCATAAACTCTATTTGGGATATTTGTTTTTACAAAATCGAGGCTGGATGTTTAAACATAAAAAAAATATTTAACCTCGTTCAAATGAGATTTCTATCTACTTCCAATGACTTTGACTTTTTGTTAGAAGGGTCGTTAGATCTTACATCGAACGAACATCCAACGAGGGACTTCTGTTTGAATTTGTTTTAAGCTGGTTCACACGAGATTGGAGTCTCGTTTGAACGAACTTTGTTTCATTCAAAGGAAATGCCTCTCTCGTTCGAACGACTTCTATTTTTTGTTTAAAAGAATTTCGCTGCCTCAAATTTTGTGCCAGGTCTATAAAAACCTATTTTGAGTTCATTTTTCATGGGACTTTGGGAAAAACATGATCATAATATCTTTATCAAAGTTTTTCATCCTTTAGGTTTTCAAACACCTTTTGATTCACAATCCCCAAATATATTTGGTAAATAATTTTAAACCATAGTGGAGTTATACTCATTATGGAGAGGTCATCTCTGCGGCGGACTTATGAACCCAGAGGGATCACGAATGAAGATTTAAGGCAGAAGGCCGGTCGATAATTACCGAGGGTGGATTTACACATGTGGACTACTCAGGAACGACTGGTATACTTTAAAGATTCTGCGAATACTGCGCATTATACTTGTGGGTTATATAAAGTATTATTATAAGTTAACTGTCTTGTAGAGTTTTTATAGTGCTTATGTAAAAGGTTTTGCCCTGAAAAGGGATTTTTCTTCAATTGTCATGTCGTTGCATAATTTTATTTATTTGTCTTATCACTTAGATTCATATCTTAGGATAATAAGATAAAACTATATTTGTGTTTGGGAAATTTAATTAAACAAGTTATTCCATCAAGATCGTACGCACTCTCATGCACGTTTTGTTGATTATGGATGATATGATTGGAGGTTGCACATAGTGGGAGGTCCACCCTGTCATTGACCATCAAGTTTCGGATCGATTCTCCGAGGTAATATAACTGTCGTATGACCACTGTATGTGAGTTTAGAGTCTAGTTGGGTAATGTGGTATGGTTATAACCCACGGATGTTATCTAAAACCACTTCAAATTATGTGTTTATGATTTGGATTCGGTGGCGCGATTCCGACCCAATGGCCCAGGAGTGGTACGTGATGTACCTGGAGCCTGATAATACATTATAGAATGCAACCGCGAGGTCTCAGCTCTAGGGATGCGATTATACGTATATAAAAAGTGATATATATATATATATATATATATATATATATATATATATATATATATATATATATATATATATATATATATGCACGATATATGATATGAATGTACGTATATAAGTGTCAAATATGTACGTGTGAATTAAACGAATGTGTGAACCGTGAAACTATAACTAGTGTAAAGTTATGTTAATTGGTTAATGATAAGATTGTAATTTAGAATTATAATGTTATATCTTATGTGATAGCTCCTTTAGGATAAAAGAAATAACATACGTGTAGCACAACTTGGCTATAGGTTTATCATGCGGGGCCAAGCAAAGTGATATTACCAGTTAGGCGGGGTAGCATAACTAGGGTGTTAAAGTATACACGTTTGTTGCGAACTATAGATAAGGGGCGAGGATTATCTCATGTGAGTGTGACACCAGTTTAAATATGGGAAATTATACTGCATTTGCATCCTTGCAAAATACTTTCAAATGGTTTTGGGCTCTGACCCATATCAAAAATGTTTTCAAAAACTTTTATGTACCCAACCACAAGGATGTCGGGCATGATTATCTTTTCGGTCAAACGATTCTACGACAATTGTGAATGATTGCAAGCCTCGATTAGACGCATCTCTCCTTGCTTTCTAGATAGGAGTTCATTCAGAGCATGTTGCCCATTATTAGACAGTCGTTACCTTATGCAGAATTTATTTTATTTCAATTCAGTTAGATCATTGTATTGACATTTTTGCTGAGAGTTTTCGATTAATTTGGTTATTTCATCTATTCAACATCCAATTTATTATCATGGTGCATTTTTACTTATACTATTGGAATGATTTGTTGTATGAATAGAATCTTTTCATAAACAAGTTAATAAGTTTTTAAAATTTGACAACGGACTTAATAGGTTATTAGTAATCAATTTGGTTTTTGACAGTGATGCTAAGAATGAGCCTATCTAATATTCATGTGTATATTTTAGTAGAGAGATGGACACCCATTATTTGAATAGGCGGGGGGTCACTGATGGTATCAGAGACATGTAGTTCCCTTAAGATCTATGTGACTTACCATGTTTCTAGCGTTGCGTTCTTTGTTATAGAGACCTATTTTTTGGACTGTTGCATTCATATTTACGCATTTATGCTATTCTATTGTTATTATGTATATTGTTTTTGATATCATACAAATTTGGTCTTATTTCATATGCCACCCAAGAGAGGACGGTCTCCTAGGGCCTCCAGGAAGGCCAATGGAGGAGAGGGTCAATAGGAGCCACAGGTGCCACAGTGAATAGTGATGGCTGTCAAGGTGGCTTCTATAGTTTCTCAAGAAGTTAATGCTGCCATGACCACGATGGAACAATAGTTCCCACAGATGCAGTTGCAAAATCCAGTGGAACCGATCATCTAGGACCACCCAATACCATCAGCGTGGGAGAGCGTTCAGGAGGCCTTTCAAAAAGGGTATCCACCAGAGTTCTAGGGCAGTATATATGTGGTTTCTTCCATTTAGTGGAAGAAAGATATACAACGTCATATCCTCAGAGTTAAGTGTAGCGACACTCAAAAGAAAATCTTATCTACTTTCAAGTTAGTTGGAGCAACACTATAGTGGTTGGTGTCAATTACCACATATGAGGAGAAGGACACGATGATAATAGCATAGTTATGGGTGAGGTTTGACTGCAAGTTCTTCCCATTTATGATTGGAACTGAGATGCGAAGGAGGTTTATTGATGTAGTATAAGAGGGATGGACTATGGCCGAGTACGAGGAGGGGTTCACCCATCTAGTGAACTTTATGTGTGATGAGTTGAACACTGAAGGTAAAAAGATGCTGAAGTTTATGAATGGACTCAATTGGAGGATTCAAAAACACTTATTGGGTAATCTAAAATTGAAGACTTACACTGAGGTCGTCAATGCCACACTTTTTCACTTTTAGGATCACCCCTTCCATGTGAAGGGAGGGAAGAAAGTTAAAGAATGTAGACAATAGGGTAAGACATGAGGTAATGCTGCTAGTGGAGCACTGCAATAGTAGTTAGGCAGACATCATAAGTCGAATACCCAATAGGGGGATCCAGCTAAGAGGTTTCTATTAGGGGGATTCAAACCAGGGGACAATAGGTTTAGGCAGGGCCAACAGTAGAATGTTCGTTAAGGATAACAAGTCTAAGGGAATACTGGTGGTCACCATTAGGGTCGAGGCCATTAGGGCTAAACACCATGGCAACCCTAATAGGGTTAGTAAGGAGAGCGGTAGGGGGATTTCACAGGTCAATGGTTTATTTATGGGGAGTCAGGCCATACGCAAAGATCTTGCCGGCAGTGGGTCGGGGGAGGTAAGAGAGTTTCCAACAGGGGCCACATGCACAGTTACCACATGCAACACCACCTACTCCATCATTCCCACCTAAGTAGGGACAATTATAGTATGGATGTGTCTACAATGTCTAGAATGAGATGATTTCACAGGAATTGAAAGAGCCACCACCTATAGAGGGTACATTTCATATCCGTGGGCAAATGGATCGGGTGTTATTTGATATGGGGGCATCATATTCCTTTATTTCTACTAGTTTTTCACGAGCAGCTAGTTTATTAAAGATATCCAACAGTATTATTATGTGTGTCGATTCACCATTGGTAGTAAGGCCCTTATCGATTCCATTTGTAGGGGAGTGGGGATAGATGGAGAGAGATTATACTTAGTCATTGAGTTATCGGTGCTAGATATGATGGGGTATGATATCACTCTTGGCATGGCCAGGTTGGTAGGGTATCGGGCGATGGTGGATTATTCTAGTAGGATAGTCGTGTTCTCTATTCTAAGAAAGGAGATGTTTTTGGTAGCAATGCCAGTTCCTAAGGGAGGGTCGAGCACTCACCTTTACTATATCGAGGATGAGACATCACTGGAGATGTTTATCTCATTGGAATCGATCCTAGTGGTTAGGAAGTTTGCATATGTCTTTCAGGAGATACCGGGTCCGCTGTCGAGTAGAGAGATTGAGTTTGTCATTAATTTGGCATCGAGGTATAGACATATAGCACATGCACCGTATCTCATGGAACCATTGAAGATGCGAGGGTTAAGTAGAAGCTTTTGGGGAAGGACTTTATCCATTGGAGTACATCATCGTGGGGTTCTTCGGTATTATTTACAAATAAACGGGATGGGTCATTGAGGTTGTGTGTTGACCACAGAGAGTTGAACAAGGTCACGATCCGAAATAAATTCCCATTTCCCCGCATCGATGACTTGTTCGACCAATTAAGAGGAGTAACCAACTTTACAAAGATTGACTTGAGGTCGGGTTATCACCAGTTACGTATTAGGGAGCAGGATGTCCGTAAGACCGCATTACTAATGAGGTATGGGCTATATGAGTTCAGGGTTATGTCGTTCGGGATAACCAATGCACCACTAGTATTAATGGATATAATGAACATGGTGTTGAGATACTTCTTAGATCAGTTCATGATTGTGGTCATAGACCATATTCTGATCTATTCTCAAACTGAGGGCAAGCACACAGAGCATTTGCATATAGTTATATAGACGTTATTGGACCATCAGTTGTATTGAAAGTTCAAGAAGTGTGGGTTTTTTTTGAAAGAGGTATAGTTGTTGGGCCATATTGCTTGTAATAAAGGAATTTATGAGGATTCGAGTAAGGTATTAGTGGTGAGGGAGTGGGGTTAGCCCATGAAACTGACGGATGTGAGTAGATTCTTGGGATTGGCCAGGTACTATCACCATTTTATTAAGGGATTTTTGAAGATTACGAGTCCATTGATATATATGACTTGTAAAAGGGTGCCAATTACGTGGGATGATTATTTTCAGTTAGCTTTCAATGAGCTAAAGGACAGATTGACTTCAACACCAGTCCTCTCACTACCTAGGGAAGTAATGGAGTACTTTGTATTTACAGATGCATCCTTACAGAGAATTTGGGGTGTTTTATAGCAGGAGGACTGGGCTATAGCTTATGTGTCCCGGAAGCTTAATACGCACGAGAGGAATTACCCCACCCATGATCTGGATCTAGATGCACTAGTATATAACTTGACTATTTAGAGGAATGATATATTGGGGAAGAAATTCAATATAAGCACGGATCATAAGTCGCTACAATATATGTTCACACAGAAGGATCTCAACATGAGGCAACATATGTGGCTTGAGTTTATTAAAGACTACCAGTTTGACATCTAGTACCACCAGAGGAATTCTAACGTGGTGGTAGATACATTGAGCCAACGGCCTATGGGAGAGTTAATAGTGGTGTAGAAAGAGAAGTGGAGTGAGCTCGACATGATGAATCAGTTTCCAGGGTTTTTATGGCAGTGTTGACTATTACACTCGAGATTATTATAAGGGTTATGAAGTCATAAGATGGGGATCAGTTCTATCAGGACATGCTGAGATAGTTATTGGCAGAGGGGGTAAAGTCTTGCTAGATTAGTTCAGAGGGATTCTTACGCTTCAATAATATTCTTATAGTCTGAAAGAATGGGGACCTACGACATGAAGTAATGACAGAGTTTCACATGTCACGATTTTTGGCTTATTATAGTGGGAATAAGATGTACCAGGATATAAGGAGACGGTATTGGTGGGCTAGAATATAGAGGGACATTATTGAGTTTGTCTCAACATGAATACTTGTTAGTTAGTGAAGGTAGACTATCAAAGGTCAACTGGTATATTACAACCATTGGATATTCTAGTTAAGAAATGTGAGATTCTATCAATGGGATTTATTACGGGACTACTGATATCATAGAGGGGTAATGATTCCTTATGGGTCATTGTGTATTTTCTAACTAAAGTGGACCTTTTTTTTTTTATCAATTTAGACGAATTATATGACTGGGAGAGTATGCCCATCTTTTTATAATCGAGATAATGAGGTTATATGTGGTCCATATTAATATTGTGTTCGATCAGGACAAGATCTTTGTGTCCTATTTTTGGCAAAAGTTTCCAGGAGGCTATGAGTCCTGAGTTGTGGTTAAGTATGACTTACCATAAACAGACACATGGGCAGACTAAGATGGTTAATTAGATGCTGAAGGATATGCTTAGGATGTGTATACTATATTTTAGGGGAGGATGGGATCAACACCTTCCACTGGTAGAGTTCGGTTATAGTAACTCTTACCAGTTCACTATCGGTATGGCACCTTTTAAGGCATTGTATTATCGACGTTTTCATTCGCCTTCTTATTTGTTAAATGTGGGGGACAACAAGCTTCTTGGATATGGGATTATCCAGCACACTTCTTCCAAGATCAAGCTAATTCGGGGTCATATATGGATAGCTCAGGAAAGGCAGATGTTGATAGGAGGCATGTAGAGATGGAGGTGGGTGATTAGGTATTTTTTTCGGTGTCTCCTATGAAAGGAGTTATGAAATTTGGAAATAAATAGAAACTAGTGTCGAGTTATATGGGGTCTTTCCCGATCGTTGAGAAAATAGGGCCAGTTGCATTTTGGCTCTTCCTGCTATAGCATTTGCAGCACATTCATTATATATTTCATGTATCGTCTTGAAGACATACCAGAGGAGTGAGATGGAATATTATAACATTCCATTGTATGAGATATATTTACAACCCGACTTCTCATATGAGGAGAGACCGATTGCTATCCTGGATCGTAATGAGCATAAGTTGCGATCAAAAGTGGTACATTTGGTTCTTGTTCAGTGGGGGAAGCTTATTATTGACGAGCCGACATGGGAAAGAGAGGATGATATGCAAGATAAGTATCCCAATCTCTTTATCCTAGGTATGTCCGAATTTCGAGGATGAAATTCCTTTGCAGGGGGTATGCAACGCCCTGTATTTTTTAAATTTTATTTTTTTAACATTTCAAATTACACGTGTGCACGTAATTTAAATAAAATGGGAAATAAAAAGAATTAAATAAATACTAATTAGCCAGAAAAGGATCAATATTTAAGTGAAAATATATTTACTAGTGTGATAAGTATATAAGATTATGTCAAATGTTATTACGTCGCAAGTGAGTAGAAATCGACGCTTTTGACAATATCTCATTTGGGATGCACGTGTGGGGTCGTATTAGGGATGGGATGAGAAAATTATGTTAGGTAACTTGAAAGGTGATTTTCAGTGCACCAATGATCTAAAATGGGTTGAAATAGTCAGAATTAGGTGCTTGGGGTAGTAAATGGGTTATACAGACCTTTTTTACTCAACAGGACCCCTATAGGGGCGTTCAGTCATTTTACATTTAACACTTAGCCTAATTTCGATATTAGGCATATATTTGGGAATATGGATGGAGTGGGAAGCCATTACACCATCCCAAAAGACCTGGACTTAAGAGAGAGGAGAGAAGAGATGGGAGAATCAACGAGGAGTTATAGGGAATCATTCCGGGGAGAAAATTGGAGTATGTTTGAGCATCAAACTCTTGTGCAAAGAAGATTCATAGAGAAAAAAAATCATAATCTCTATAAATCTAAAGGAAAATGTCTATCTTTATTAATGTTTTATGCTGTTCAATATTTCATATCAGAGTTTGTGTAATCTGGAATGGAACATAAATTTTCGGGATGGGATTAACATGTAAAAATGGGATTTTTGGGACTTAAATCATCCTGTAATAAATTGAATATAATCCCATGTTAAATCTGTTAAGATTTATATTAGAAAGATGTGTTTTAATGACAATTATGTGAAGTGATGAAATCTTGATTTGAAATCAAGAAATTGGGTAATTCTTGATGGACAAATGTAAATCCCTTGAATTGATGCATTTTCGGGTCAATTTGATTGTAAAAAAATGTATCATGATGTGTGGGATTGTTAGGAAGGATCCAGTTTGGGTTCAAATGATGATAGATAGTTATAATATTAAAAATAAGTGGATAAATCCCATAATGGATAAACTAGGCTCCTGCCTGGAATCGAATAGATATTCCCTTGCAGGGCCGAATCGATTCAACAGGCGAACCGATTCGGGTCTGGGGAAATCCAGTTTGGTTCTATAGTTTGTCCTATATTGTTTGTTTAGTTTTCTATTTATCGTTTAGAGTTCAAATTAATTGAGGGAGTTTAATATGTGATCTACAACTTCTGTAAAAATATATGTGAACTTATAATTATCTTAGGTTTGTTAGAAATAAAATTCGAGTATGAAAAAATGGGTATTCAAGAGTGAATGAAACTCAGAGTACGATTAATGAAATCGATTTGGTATTTCGGATAGAATGTGTATGCGGGATGGTGTAGAATAGATTAATGTCCAGAATATCAATATTTATGAATTCATTATAAGTAAATGACTACTTGAATATCCGAAAGTCGGGGGTAGACTCGAGAATTATGGGCTAGTGCTACGAGTGACTTATGCATGTTTAACACAATATATACACACACACACACACACACACACACATCGTCTTTCTAGTCAGACGATGCTATAATAGTTGTCGATGATAGTAAGCCTCAACTAGAGGCATCTCTTCTTGCTTTCTAAATAGGAGTTCATTCAGTTATTCATTCAGGGTATGTCACCCATTATTAGTAAATCTTTACCTATGCAGACTTTATCTTATTTCAGTCCAGTTGGATTATTATATGGGTTTAATTATCAAGAGTTTCGATTAATTTAATTATTTAATCTATTCAACATTCAGTTTATTATCATGGTTAATGTGTAGTTATACTCGTGGAATGGTTTATTGTATGAATGAAATTTTTTCATATGTAAGTTAATAGGTTTTTAAAATTTGACACCAGGCTTAATAGGTTGTTAGTAAGCAATTTTGTTTTCAATAGTGATGCTAAGAATTAGCCAAAGTAAGATTCCTGTTTTATTTTAGTAGAGGGTTGGTCACCCGTTATTTAAATATAGGATGTCACATTCACCACTAATGCCCCTTTTTTACCTAAACCTTTCTTATACTTATCATTTTTAAATTAAGAGTCCGATAAGGAAACAATCATTTCATCCACATTCCAATGGTCCCTCTCGAGATCCTTGTGCCTCGTTTCAGGCCATTTAGTTATTGTTTTAATATTTTACCCCCCTCAATGCCCTTTTTAACGTAAAACTTACTTCTACTTGTTATTTATTAAACTAAGATTCTAATAAGGGTATAGTCAATTCACACACATTTAAGTGGTCCCTTTCGAGATGCTCTTTCCTCTTTTGGTCGAATTCGGTATCAGTTTTGATATTTCATTCTCCAATGGCCCATTTTGTAACCAAAAAATTATGTATACATGTCATTTTATTAAATTGAGAGTCCGATCAGGACACGGACAGTTCACAAATTACAATGGTACATCTCAAGATTTCTGTGCCTCTTTCTAGGCCATTTGGTTGCTTCCAAGGCCTCATTTTTAACCTAAAACTTGTGTATACTTTTTATTTTATTAAATTGGGAATTGAATAAGGGAAAGGTCAATTTACACACATTGCAATGGTCCATCTTGGGGTATTCATGCCTCTTTCCAAGAAATCTAAATTCTTTTTGATATTTCACCCCCAATGCCCCATTTTTACATAAAACATGAGTATATTATTACTTTATTAAATCGGTAGTCCGATAAGCACACGATAAATTCACACATGTTACAATGGTCCATATCAAAGTGCTCATGCCTCTTTGGAGTTCATTTGGTTGTTATTTTGAGATTTTACCCTCAACATCCATTTTTAACCTAAAACTTGTGTATATTGTTCATTTTGTTAAATCGTAAGTACGTTTAGGATGTAGTCACTTCACAAGTAACAATGTTCCATATCGAGGTATTAGTGCCTCTTTTCAAGCCAATTTGTTACTTTTTTGAGATTTTACCCCTAACACCCCATTTTAACCTAAAACTTGTGTATAGTTGTCATTTCATTAAATTGGGAGTCTGATAAGGACATGGTAAATTCACATATGTTACAATGGTCCATCTTAAGGTGATCGTTTCTCCTTCCCGATGATTTGGTTGTTGATTTGATATTTAACCCCCAATGCCCCATTTTTAACCTAAAACTTACGTATATTGGTCGTTTTGTTAAATCAAGAGTTCGATAAGGACACGATCAGTTCACACACGTTACAATGGTCCATATGAAGGTGTTCGTGCTTCTTTCTGGGCCAATTGGTCATATTTATGATATTTCACCCCTTAACGTCGTATTTTGTAATCTTAAAACTCACGTATACTTGTCATTTTGTTAATTTAGGAGTTTGATAAGGGCATGGGCAATTCCTGCGAGTTACTTTGGTTCCTCTTATAGTGTTTGTGCCTCTATAAGTGCTATTATGTTTCTATTTATAATATTCTCCCTTTAACATCCAATATAATGACATGATTGTGGACAATATGGCCAGTCACGCTCTCAAGTTATTCGTTGATGGGTTTACTAGTGCACCCAGATCATCAAGAGAAAACCACATTCATCACCCCTTAGGGAACCTTTTGCTACACCGTCATGCCATTTGCTCTAAAAATATAGGGGCTACCCACCAGAGGGGTGCTATAGACATATTGCACAATCTGATGCACAAGGAAGTCGAGGTCTATGTGGATGACACTATAAGAAATTTGAGTTAGGATGACGTTTTAAAATGTCGACAAATCATAAAAAACGTTGCTGAAAAGAAATCCGATGTTTTGGAAAACGTTGTGGTATCTCCAGTAGGGAAATACACGACGTTTTTGTAAAATGACGGAAACAAATTTCGCAACATTTTTCTCGATGTTTTTTAAAACGTCTTCAAATTTCTTCCCTTGGGTAAATTACATGACATTTTTTTAGGAAAAAACCTCGCTAAATTATATGCCAACATTTTTTTAACAGGAGCAAAAATTATGACATTTATAAATAAACGTCGGGTTTTATCAGATCCAATGTGGTCATCTTTAACAATTATTTAAAAATACAAAATCAAAAGTAACTTATAATGAAATGAAACATCATTCACAAAAATCTATTATATTCAAGGGAACATCATTAATATTAGCGTGTATCAATAAATATAGAATCGACTAAGCATTAAGTATTTATATGATCAATCTTCCAAAATAAAAATGTATTTTCAATCGAAAATAATGTCTGTTACACATCCAAATTATCCCAATAAGATAAAAATAGACTGCACATTATCATTAAAAAAATTAACGAAA
Organism: Sambucus nigra; assembly: GCA_949130495.1. Lineage (NCBI taxonomy): Eukaryota > Viridiplantae > Streptophyta > Magnoliopsida > Dipsacales > Adoxaceae > Sambucus > Sambucus nigra. The sequence continues at coordinate 257,512,180 of OX422215.1, forward strand.
GTTTCTTATAATTAATCAAAATACACCTCCGCGAGCAAACAAGCAAGATCAAATTCAAAATCTACAAAAAAAAGTGAATGAAATGTTAAAATGAAAATTAGTTTAAGGGGATATTAAAATAATGAAAGGTGTACTTACATCGCACATGGATCTTTTGCTTACTTGTTCTTTTTTATCCTCTTAGTCGCCATGCGATTCTGAAATTAAAAATAAGATTAATTGTGTTTCAATTTATGTGAGTAATTAAAGAAAATAAGGCAAAACATTTTTTTATTAAATCATCCAACTTAAGATGGATTGCCACACTGTAATATTCAATTTTTTAAAATTGTTAATCCAACGACGATAAAAATTAAAAACTAGTTTATTATCCTTACCATGAATAAAAATTAGTGTAATGCTATAATGCAAGTTTTTAAGTTTAATAAATAATGGGGGCAAGGTTTGCATACATCTACTTGTTCCAGACCCTATTAAAGCGGGAGTAATGTATATTCGGTACAAAATTTTTTAAGTCGATTTGGATAACTACACATCACAATATTTTTTTATTAGGTGCGGCTATTGCCACTCCACCCAAATCTGGAGGCACTCCATGTTCTAACATAATGATAAAAGTACAGTTATGATTTTAATGTTATTGTTTTAAGATTTCATTATTTAAAAACAAAAAGATATTACAAAGATCCAATTCTCTCTTTCATGTGTAATTAAAATATTTAATACGCCAACAGTAACCAAATGTAAATTACTTCCTTAAAACATATGAAAATAATTATGAATGTTAAATTTGAACCCATTTAGTTTTTTGTTTTTTATCAATCACAAGCACGACCTAATTAAAACGCGATACGACATAACATGACAAGAAATATTATTTTTTTAACCTAATACAAACACGACAGAAGATGAAATAATACAAACAACATGACATGCGGAATCTCATTTTTCAACGAATCATAAACACGACCAATTAAAAGGATACACGACACATAAAAACAACACAACACAACTCGACATGTTTTTATTTTTTAACCAAACATGAAAATGATCTAGATAAAAGTGACACGACACATGAAATATTATTCTTTTAATAAACATGAACACGGCCCAAGTAAAAGTGACACGCCACAATATATGTTAATTTGGTAAACACGAACCTGAACGAAATAAAAATGACATGACAAGCCACAAAATATTTTTTTTTTCCTAAAATGAAACACGACTCCTATAAAAATGATATGGAACAACACGAAATCTCATTCTTTACTAAATACGAACACAACCCACTTAAAACGCAACACGACAATTGGGTCACGTTCGTGTTTGGTAAAAAAATAGATTTTGTATCGTGCCATGTCACTTTCATATGGTTTATATTCATTTTATGTGAAACTTAGATTTTGAGGTGTATCGTGCCCATTTGTGTTAATTTTAGTTTGGTCACATTCATGTTAATTATGTCACATTAAAATTAAGATTTTGTGGGGTGCCATGTCGCGTTCGTGTTCATGTTTGGTCACTTTCATTTAGTGTTTGAACGCGACCAAAATAAAATTACCACGACATGGCACGACACACCTCATAATCTTAATTTTACATAAAATGAATATGTGCCATATCACTTTTATAAGAGTTGTATTTTGTTTTAGGAAAATATAAGATTTTGAGGCGTGTCTTGTCTTTTTATTTCGGTCGGGTTCATGCTTGGTTAAAAAAATTAACATATCTTGTGGCGTGTCACTTTTACTTGGGACGTGTTCGTGTTTATTAAGAAAATAATATTTCATGTTGTGACATCTCACTTTTATTCGGATCGTGTTCATATTTGGTTAAAAAAATCATGTCGAGTTGTGTTGTTTTTATGTGTCGTGTCTCGTTTTAATTCACCATGTTTATGATTGGTTGAAAAATGAGATTTCGCGTGTCGTGTCGTTTATATTATTTCATGCTCTGTCTTGTTCGTATTAGGTTTAAAAAAAATATTTCTTGTCATGTTATGTCGTATCGCATTTTAATTAGGTCGTGATTGTGTTTGATAAAAAAAATAAAAATAAATGGGTTCAAATTTAACATTCATAATTATTTTCGTATGTTGTAAGGATGTAATTTACATTTAGTTAACGTTGGGGTATTAAATATTTTAATTATAGACGATAGAGACAATTGGATCTTTGTAATATCTTTTTGTTTTTAAATAAAGAACTATTAAAACAATAACATAAAAATCATAATGGTACTTTTGCCATTATGTTAGAATTTGGAGTGCCTCCAAATTTAGGTGGATTGGCAACAACCGCACCCTTTTTATTAGTTATATAAGTATTTGACAGTTTTAAGGGTCAAATTTGTATAAAAAAAGTAAGGAGGCCAAGGTAAAGTATTGGGCTGAAACTTCTAACAACCCCAATAATGTAGGCATGTGTAGATCATATAGGTCTAATGAATTGACTTGGTTCTAGATAATAGAGTGATAATGAAAAAATTTAAGATAATTAACTCTGAATAATATTATTAAGATGATTTAGTTTATATTAACTTATAATATGGATGTATATGTTTATGTAAGCATGTGGTATCTAATACCAATGTGTAATGGTGGTAGAGCTTAACGAATGTGTAATCAAAACGAGCCGAGCTCAAACACTCCCACAATCTAACGAGCCGAACACGAACATAATAATTTTAAGCTCAATTCGAGCTCAAGCCGAATTCGAACAAGGATTATATTAAACGAATTGAATATGAACATGGTGAAGTTCGGTTGGCTCGATTCGATTTCAGCCCTATTCTCAAATGGACTTTGTATGCTCACATGTCTATAGACACGGAAATTCAGTGGCTGATAGATTATCAAACATGGGTATTATTCATGATGATGTGAAGTGGTGGTGGAATGATCTTCATGAAATTGTTTCTTTGGTTAACAAAGACCTTTCTATTATTCCTCATTATAGGTTAATATACTATAGTGAAGTGTGGTGCATATATATTAATTATATACTAGGGATTGAATTCTAATTGCCCCTTAATTTTTCTTCACAAATTATATTCATTTTTATTGAGATATTCAAATTAAAAAAAAATCGATAGCTAAGTTTAGGAAAAAGACATAAGAAGATTTAACTTGAAAATCTTAGCTTCCCAGAAACAATACGGTTCATATGGATGACATTCATGAATTGAAACAGTGTACGGATGTTCTAACCTCACAATAATTTTGAAGTTGGGATCTTAATATAATTTATGGTGGTTCTTGCATTGGTGGTGGTTGTCGCTTTTGAGATTGAACCTTTGATGGATATTGTCTCGACGATTCAAGAGTATCAACATTAGCATCATGGGGAACCTACAAAAAAAGTTACATGGCATCAGGGATTTCAGTAGCTCTATTGCCCACGTCAGTGTGTATGAAAGCATAATACATTAAAGACACTAATTATTACTTTATTCGATGGTGTCATAGTAACATCATCATCTGACTAAACCTTTAACTGTTTAAATCTTCGGGTATGACACTTTGGACATTCTTTCGCATGTTTTATATCTTTCCAGTACAACATGCAATCATTAGGGAATGCATGTATCTTCTCGTAATCTAACCATAAGTTTCCAATCTTCATAAAAAGACTTTGGAAATGTCTCACCCTCTGGGAATTCATCTTTTAATAACTCAAGAAGAATTATAAAGGAATTGTCACTCCACCCACCAAAACACTTTATATGCAATGATCGAATAAGAAACTAAAGTGTCGAATACTTCTTATAATTTGGATATAACTCTCGCTTTGATTTCTTTATCTGATTAAAGAATTTCTTGGTTTCAGCATCTGGACCCTCTACCCCTTATTGCTCTACACCACTGTCCACAAACTCTTGTGGGTCTAAGGGAAGAATTCCAAAGGCATCATGTATTATCTCTCTCATTTCATCACCAAAAATAGAATTAGAAGACGGAGCCGAAGATGAGGAAGATTCCACGTGAAAGGTCCAACATGTATAACTCTCTAAGAAACGATTAAGTATTATATGTTCTACCACGTCATCTTTCTTCACAAATATCATATTGCGGCATTTCTTACATGAATATTATATTTTTTTAGCATTTGTTTGTTATCAGAGGCAAACTTAACAAAGTATTTTGCTCCTTTCTCGTATAAAGGATGACCTTTATGTTTTTTACTAATCCAACTTTTATCCATCAGTATATTCAACCTAATGAAAAAAGCAAAAATATTTTTGTTGATTAAGTCAAATAGTTAGTAATGAGAAAATGTATGAGACAAATGAATTATCAATACTTCAAACGTGATTATAAAGTCGTGTTACATTCATTGAATCATGGTCAAGGTGAGGAATTTTATTTATTATAAATCCAACTTAAAAAATTTTAATTTTTCATTTTTGTTGCATTAGAAGAAAAGAAAATTGACATTGAGTAATTTCAAAATAAATGCATACCAAAGCAAAAGCCTAATGAAGACTTAAACATGTTTAATTGAGAAATCGCATCTCAAAGGGTGCAGAGAACACATATGTACATAAATAGAGATCATTAGTAATAAAAAACGTTACAGTAAAGCAATAATGCCAATGTAATGCAATAGCATAAAAAGAGTCTAAAAAATATAACATGACAAAGGAGAATACCCCCACCCCCAATAATAATAATAATAATAATAATAATAATAATAATAATAATAATAATAATAATAATAATAATAATAATAATAATAATAATAATAATAATAACAATAATAATAATAATAATAATAATAATAATAATAATAATAATAATAATAATAATAATAATAATAATAATAATAATAATAATAATAATAATAATAATAATAATAATAATAATAATAACAATAACAATACTACTACTACTACTACTACTACTACTACTACTACTACTACTACTACTACTACTACTACTACTAATAATAATAATAATAATAATAATAATAATAATAATAATAATAATAATAATAATAATAATAATAATAATAATAATAATAATAATAATAATAATAATAATAATAATAATAATAATAATAATAATAATAATAATAATAATAATAATAATAATAATAATAATAATAATAATAATAATAATAATAATAATAATAATAACAACAATAAGAGTGCTTAATATTAATCATCCTTGTAGCAAAGTTAAAGGGGGGTGGAGTGGAACTTAACTTCTATAGAACTATAAAACGTAAGACACAACTCTGAATTCATACATACAAATTACAATGATAGAGACCTCAATTTTAAAATTGCAATGCATATATGAACAGGAACCATGAATTAAAACTTCATACATACTTTATGAAACATTACACATGATGAATTTGAGAACCATATCAATCCTTAAATACTAATAATTTCCCATCAGTGGTGAGGTTTAAAATATTTATAAAGTTATTGGAAATATATTATCAGCCAACTACGTAATCACACTCACATGTCCCAGCGTGTCCACCTCGTGTCGGTAACGTTTCAGAGTGCGTACATAAAACGTGTTTCGACATGACATGCGACTCTTGGCTTCCGGGAGAGTGACCGTGCTTCATAAGGAATAACCAATTAAAGAGTTTTGCAATAGCTAAGAGGGTAACTTGCAAAAAAATAATTATCTAATTCAAAGGTACATCAAGATGAAGGTATTAAGTATATTACCACTAGTTGTGACAAGTGACGAATCCTAATCACAACAAAAAATTACTCATTAAGACGAACATGCAAACAATTTCATAGTGTTACTTACCCAACAACATATAATTATAGGTTAATCAAATATTCTGCACATGCTCTTTTGTTAATCCACATTTGCTTTATGTATCATGGATCAATTTGATTCGGCAACGATGTGGCACTGATATATTGGTTCTAATATGTTGTTTATATTCTATTATATTCACTTTTGATATATATCTATTCTGATATATACTCTTATGTGGATGATTTGTATAAATTGATTCACATATATACAACTAGTAATGCCTATTAAGAATTTTAGTAATGCCTATTAGCTTGACAAATTCACTAGCTTCATTTCAGGCCTTAAGGATCTTTGTATTGAAGGATTATTTAACAAAATTTGTCCTTTTTCTGTTATATCCTTATTTTATTTTGATATATTGGTATATAATATTAAATTACATAAACATATAAAACATATAACATTCAAGTATCACTCTAGATATGATGAAACAACACCATTTTTAGGTAAACAAATGATCAGGTGTTCATTCAGTAAAACCCGATTGGAGAAATTGGGCATTATAATATCACAAGAACGAGTGGCACCTGATAAATCTAAGGTGGAGGCAATGTTGAAGAAAAATCAGTTCACTTGGACTCCCCCATCTTGGGAAGCTTTTGATTCACTAAAGGAAGCCCTTACCACCACATATACATTAGCTCAGCACAACTTTAAAAAGACATTTTCACAGTTTCACTAGAGGTAGATGCTAGTAATGAGGGAAATGGAGTTGTTCCTGTGCATGAATGGAGGCTCATTAGCTTTTAAAGCAACAATTCCCGCTAGAAAAAATGGGCATTCCACTTAGGATAAGGATTTATGGGCTATAGTTTATGTCGTTGAGTGCAAAATCATAATCCAAATCATATATAAATTGAGTAAAACATAGATATCGACTAAGTATAAATTGTCTAATATAAACTATCTAATACAAAATCAGAATCCAAATAATTTCTTGAATGCAAATCAGGGAAACTATCTAATATAAAGTAAGTATAAACTTTCTAATATAAACAGTCTAATATAAACTATCAAAATCAAATGAGTTTTCAATCCAAAATCAGAATATAAATTGTTTAATATAAACTATATTGTACAAATGATTTATTGATTGAACAAAAGCATGCAAATGAGTTTTCAACATGAAGCGCATCAAAATTAATAAAGAATAATGAGAGGCTACATAAAAACTTTTTTATTGAGTGAAGTCCTACTTGTGCTTTGTCTATCACACAAAAGTCATCTTTAAAGATAAGTAATTGGATACATATTATATAATTAAGAAATTCACCCACACTTTATCAATTCATCTAGATTTTTAGAAAAATTCACAGAAGTCATGAATGTGACTAAGGACCAATCTGAAAATGGTAACGTAAATGGTTTAAATGAAAGATGATTCAATGAGTAGTATATATGAAGTAAATCTAAAATCAGAGGAAAAAAGATGATTCAATCAGTAATATATATGATGTAAAGTCCAAAATAGTGGAGTAATGTGTTGTCCTTTAAAGGCAGAAATAGTGGACCAAAGTATGGATGTTGCATCAACAATAAGGAAAAAACATAGGTCCAAAGTGTGGATGTTTCATCATATGTCGAATAACCAACGCGAGGCGTTGGTCAACCAATGTATAGGGTTAAATGAAGGTTGACCGACGCTTAGGGTCAATCAACGTTTAGGATCAAATGTCGACTGATCGATGCGTGATTCTTTATTATATGTCATTTGACCAACATTTAGGATCAACAAATGTTTAGGATCAAATGTTTGTCGATCCATGTGAGATTATTTATCAAATGTTATTTGACCAACATTTAGGATCAAATGTCGACTGAATGACGTGAGATTCTTTATCAGGCATTTGATGACTAAGATGAGGCATTGGTCAACCGACGTTTTCAACCATTGTAACCATTAGTAAAATACCACATCTCCTAATCTATTTTGAATGGCTAAAAGTTTAAATAAAATGTAAACCTTAATAAAAATACCTCAACAACTCCAATCCAATTGAAGAAAAACTGTCCAATGTAAAAATCCTCCACCACAACCTGCAAATCCTCAAAAATAAAGAAATCATAAAAAATAAACATTAAGTCGTAAACTAACCATATTTACCTAAACCCTTAAATAATAACAAAATTAATCATAAAAAGGGGGAAAGTACCATTAGGTCCCTCATAAACAAATTTTAAATACTAAGGGGTCATTTGGCAACCCAATTTCAAGCCATGGAATTGGGTTGCCTAACGGGACTTAAAGGAATTATGAAATTTTTTAAACACATAGGTCCACTAATTCTCTTCTTGTAAAAGCCCACGCTAGTGGCATAACAGGTGGACGTAATAGTAAATTATCCTTAAATATTTAAAAATTGTCAACAAGGGACCTAATTGTAAATTCCCCTAAAAAAATTGTAAGCTAAACATTAAATCATAAATATTTACAGTCATACTAGCGGTTAGATATAAATTTAATTATTTTTATTTTTGCCCCTACTTTCTGTCGTAATTGTATATATACCCTAACACATGTTAAATTTTTTTCCAGATTTCTGCCCCACCCCTTTACAAATTACATCAGCCATTGTTCAAGGCCCATTGTTTTGCCCTAAATTAGATTGAAAATACATATATGAGAGATAGAGAGATTACCTTATATATTTCTTCTGGATAACGAGAAACATAGATAGATAGAGTTTCGATTTATTCAGCAATCAAAACATAGAGATAAAGAGAGTTTTGATTTCTTCTGCCCCATTATTTTGCAATGAAAGAAGAGAGATCTGATTTGATATTCAGGAATCTAAAAATGATTTGATATGAGAAATTCGATTGAGAATAGCTCTAAATCGATACGCGGGAATATCTCATGTAAGTAGAGGAATAGAAAAGAAAAAAAAAAGTAGCAGGAAGCCAAATAGCAGGAAACCAATTCCAAATAAAAAAAGGAAAAATGATATCTGGAATTTTTCTCCAAAAATAACTTAAAAATCCTTCGTTTCCTATCATTTTTACAAAATGATGAAAAATATGATGATGTTTTTTTGTTAAATTGTTGGAAATTTTGCAGCGTTTTGACAACAATGTTGGTACAGATACTTATGTCAATGTTTTCATTAAACGTCGTAGAAAAATGTCGGTATAGTTATATTTTCTTGTAGTGTGATATGATTATCAAGTCTAAGAGTAGGTATGGTCATGTTCTCGCTCTCCGAAAGTTCTTCGAACAACTGCGACAATATCAGATGCGATTTAACCCACAGAAATGTGACTTCGACATTACCAAAGGAAAACTCTTGGGATTCATGGTTAGTGAGAAAGGGACTAAAGCAGATCCTTCCAAGATAAAAGCCATACTCGAGATTCTACCACCCCGAACGGAGAAGGAAATTTAGGGACTCCTTGGGAAATTGCATTGTATCACCTGGTTCATTATTTAGTTGACTTTCATCTGTGATCTCATCTTCAAACTCCTCTAAAAGAATTCGACCAAAGTCTGGAATGAATCTTTCTAAGAAGAATTTTACCGAATAAAGCAATACCTAACCCGAACTCCAATACTCATGCCACCATAACCCGATCTTCCCCTACTCCTACACATAATCGTGACATATAAAACAGTTGGGGATTTTCTTGCCCAATGCCTTGAAGAAACCCATAAAGAGAGAGATATCTACTATGTCGGTCATAAGTTGGTCGGGTACGAAGTCAACTACACAGCCTTGGAGAAATCATGTGTCACTCTTATCCGGGTCACCCAAAAGCTAGAGCACTACATGCTCTCATTTTTCATCAAACTCATATCCCGAATGGATCCCATCAAATACCAACTCAAAAATCCCTCATTATCCAATCGAATGGCCCATTGGTTGATACTTCTAGCTGAATTTGATATTGTATATGTTACACAGAAAGTCATGAAAGGAAGATCCATATCTTATTACCTTGCTTACTACCCTATGAAAGAAGCCAATGTTTAGATTTTTGAATTCCCATATGAGAATAAACTCTGTACATCCCAAGAAGATCTTCGATGGAAAATGTGCTTGGATTGTGCTGCCAACTAGAAAGGGTATGGCATTGGGATCCTCCTAATTTCCCCTGACGACTCTCACATTCCTATTGCCATCAAACTAGATTTTCCCTGCACCAGCGAGATGACTGAATATGAGGAGTACATGGTAGGCCTCAAAGTGGCGCTAAAGAAAAGAATTCGATACCTAGATGTCTATTGGGATTCATCCCTTATCAACGATCATGTACTCGAAAAATGGAAAGTTAAGTAGAAGAAACTATAACCCTTCCATGCCCACTTAAAGAGATAGCTTCCTAATTCCAAGAAATCACCTTCCACTCCATACCTTGAGCAAAGAACAACCTGACCAATGCCCTTGCTACTTTAGCCTCTATGATTAACATGCCCGAAGGAATAACTATGGCCCCTTTCCTTGTCCAAAAGTAATATAAACAAACCCATTGGTACCACAATGAGCTTAGCACAGAAAAACACCCTGAGATAGACAACTATTGGTCTATGATATTTGGTGCCTCCTCAATCATGGTAGGTACCCCCAAGGTTCTGACAAGAATGACATAGAAACCTTCCGTGACTGTATGCCGAGTACATTGTCTCTGATAAAGAACTATTAAAGAGAAACTTCGATGGAACCCATTTTCACTGTATCGCAGGGGCTGGCATTGAAGAGATGATGTAGAAAATCCATAGCGGGGAATGGGAACCCCACATGAATGGCCATATGCTCGCCAAGAATATCATCCTATAGTGTTACTACTGGACTACCATGGTTTGAGATTGCTTAGACTATGTTTGAAGATGCCTCAAGTGCCGACAGTTTTCTAACCTACAACACTTGCCTCCGCGAGAATTGTACAACATGACTTATCCTTAGCCGTTATCCACACAAGGCATCGACATCGCCAAAGCGTCCAATGGTCACGAATTCATCTTGGTTTCCAATAACTACTTTAATAAATGGGTCAAAGATGAATCATACATAGTGCTAAATGCCAAGAAGGTGGACAAGTTCATCCAAAAAAACATCATCTACCGATATGGGGTGCCGCACAAGATGGTATCAGATAATGGGTTACCCTTCGAGGAAGAAGTTACAGAGGTGGTAGATGAGTAAGAGATTCAGAGACATAAATCCTCTCCTTACCGACCTCAAACCAATGGAGTAGTTTAAGTAGCCAATAAGAACCTCAAATCCATCATCACCAAGATGACTGAGACTTGTCGAGATTGAGCCGATAGGATCCCTTACACCCTCTAGGGATATCGCACTTCAGTTCGAACCTCTACTGCGGCTACCCTTACTCCATTGTATAAGACATAGAAAAAGTCCTATATGCAGAGTTGGAAATCCCTTCGCGTGACATGCTTGAACATGAAGTTAACAAGGAGGAATAGAATCAAAGTCGTATTAACGATTTGTCACTCTTGGACGAAAAGAGGCTAAAATCTCTATATCACATATAAGGGTAATATCGATGTATAGTGATATCATTGAATAAGAGAGTCAAGGATCGCGGTGTTCAATAAGGGGATTTGGCCCTCAAATAGATATAGAGCCCATCTGGGACCCAAGAGGGAAATCCAAGCCTAATTGGAGAGGCCCATACATTATGAACAAGATTCTGTCAGGCGGCACAACTATGCTCACCGATCTTGACAGAGAAGAGATGGTGCATCCAGTCAACCTGGACCATCTCAAGAAATTATACCCCTAGTATAAAATCTAGGCGTGCTATGATTCTTCTCGTCTCCCTTATATTCTAAATACAATAAAAATAAATAAATAAATAAATTTTCATTTCCCTATACTGAGAACGACGTGGGCCCTGATCCTCTAAAAATCCTTTTTCTTTCAAAAATGAATTTTAGAAAATTTTCAAAGCCCTTAGAGGTACGTAGGCAACTCATCTATTTTATATGAGCGCGACCCCCTTCTTTTTCACAAAATGCTATTCTCTTCTCATTCTTAAGAATGACAGTTCATTTTAACGTATACATGAACAAAAGGATTATGTATTCCTTAGAGATTATTATATATAATTCAAATTAAAAACTTACCAGGAGGCATAACTAGATGATAAAAAACTCCTTTATTTCATTATTCAAAATTTTAATACGATTACATCAACAAAAAGAGTTAAACGACTTCCCTTGTCAGCCTACTCATAAATTTATAAAACAAAAATAAAAATAAGTCCCACTGCACCTAAGATAACCCTAAAACTATTCGCAAACTCCCATTACAAAAGATTCACACACACTACGCAGAGCTGCCAGAAGAACTAGCCCCATCATACCCCACATGCTGGGGTCCCCAAACCTCCCCTACCTGAAGAGAGTGCCACTAACGTTCCATTTAACGATAAGTCCAGACCACCCTGGGGAAAACCACAACGCCTCCCTCCATGGTGTCAGATACAATAAAACACCTTTGCCTAGTGTTCACAGCTATCATCTTGGCAACCACCTTTCTCCACAACCACTTCATGTAGTCCCATGAGATATGCAGACTCTTACAATAGACTGGGATGGATAGGTCGACAATCGACAATTCTACCACAAAGATCCAATCCGTATGCGCATACTCTCTATCAGATCATCCATATGAAAGAAGTTTAGTGTCTGCGGTGGCATAATATGTTCCCAAAAAAATTGGCACATAAGCCGCCAGGGAAAGTAGAAAGAGGTATGCTGGAGGCCTACCAACCGAACATACTGGTACTCCCCGAGTTCCAGAATAGGCAATAACTCCCCTACCAAGGCACTGACCAGTGCAAGCCTCGAGCCTCGTGCTCCATAAACCAATTTTCCCAACTCTCGATGTCCAGGCCTATACTGATGAAATAGTGTGAGAAGAAGTATGGCACCACCAACAAAGGATACTCAGGTGAAACTTCCATACGAAACCTCTCTGACAGCCACATGAACAGCATTACAGGGCTACCCCTCAGAAAGTCGAAATGACCTTCCCACCACGCATACATATTATTCAAAGTCTCTGCCAGTATCACCGATGTAGGATTGCAATGGTACGACATCCAGGAAACAATAGTTGCAAGTTGGGGGTCCACTAGCATTTCCCCAGTTACCAATAGAAGTTTTGAAATAAGACTCAGAATAATGGCTCCATCATCGCTAACACCCTGCAAATGTATAGACCACATCATCACATGAAGAGAAATCATTCCTCCCATGACCAACGACCCAGATACCGAAGGTGAAATATGAAGAAGTACTGCCAACAGCTCCCTAGGGGATCGAGAAAACTCAATAATAGTAGCTACAATGCTAGGACTTATCCCCAACATGGTAGACAACTCTTCATAGGTCGGACATATTTAATCTAACCCAAAGGGAAAGACAGGGTCCTTGGGGTACCAGAACTCAATTGTCGCTGTAGACACCACATTATCGGAGCCCCTAAGTCTCTCCTTAACTCCCTAACACCTCCCCAACTCACCACAAAACCTAGGTCAAACTTTGAGTACCAATCTAGAGACCATCGATCACTCTCGGGCCCCATTTGACTTCGATCAACCCTATCATCAGAGTAAAAACTCTTTAAATCTTTGACGGGCACTGGATAAACTTTCCAACGATCTACCCCGTGCTTGAAATTGAATAACAGTTCGAACAAACAAACCATTCTACTATCGAAAATCGATCTAAAGGCCATCGGGCGCTCTCGGGCCCCAATTTGACCCCAATCTACTTCATCGTCAAATATAAAGCTCTTTCAATTTTCCAAAGGAACCGAAAACCCTTTCCAATGTTCTAGCCCATGTACAAAACCACATAACCATTCAGATGAATGATCCATTTTCCCCCGAAAACTAATGTGGAGGCCATCGGGCGCTCTCGGACTCTGTTTGATCAAAGTCAATGCCTCAAGTCGACCTAGAATAAATAAATCTTTGAAGGGAACTAAATAAATTTTCTAATATTCCACCTCATGTGTGATTATTAGTTACGGTACGAACGGATGATCTATTTTACTCCGATAGGTCTCGGAGCACTTTTGAGACCCGATTGACTAAGGTCAACTGTACGAATCGAGTGAAACTCTTTGGAATATCAAAGTATATATCCCAACCTTTCTAGCGGTCCACCCCATGCCCAATTCTGACTTACCATACGAACGAATAATCCATTTGCGTTCGATGATCTCCTGTCCAAAGGACTAATGCGCGCTCCCGAGTAACATTTCACCCGAAGTCAATTCCCGGACCCGAGAATGGTCTAAAAGACTCTTTAAGGTTTCTGAAGTACCTTTCTAATAGTATGCCACATGCATAATTAAGATCAAGGGATTATGTTCTATGAACATTTTTTAGGAAAATTTGCACGAGGCTACCAATTAGCAGGTCTGAGACCTTCCTATCGGTAGTGTGCCTAAGGTCACCTACCGATTGGAAGGATCAGGGCTATGATGATCGAAAACCCCTTGACCCTATAAAAGGAGGGCATGACTTCACTCCAAAGCACACGTACAACTCAGATCCATCACCATAACTGATCTCAACAACATTCTCGCTATCAGCGAAGTTCCCTTATGTGAAATTTTATTTAAGTTCACATTCTCATCCCCTTCATACACAATTTGGCAAGATCTCATTCAATAATCATATCAAGCATCAAGGGAGTTCATCAAAAATCAAGGGCAAGCTCTCATTCTTCAAAAAAATTCCAAATCCTTCCCTTATGTCTTTAAACTTATTGTTTTAGCATTAGTTGTATTAGATTCATAATCTAGTTCTTACCTTAATTTATACATAATAATCTCTACAATTTTACTAGTATATTGCACATACTTTAGTTTCTACAAAAAAACCTTAAATCAACAAAAAGAAGGTTATACCCATAAATTCCGAACGAATTCATCTTTCATACTTTTATAAAACAAAAACTCTTTTTTTCCACACACACTTTTACAAAAAAATCTCGTTTGAATCTATGGGATAAAACCCCAACCTTACGCCTCATGCGAACTACATGGACTTTGATGCCTCATGCGTTTCGGATTAAAAGTCGAGACTCGTGTCTAACTTTTGATTTTCCAAATTTCACTAAATCTCTATTCCTATATATCATCATATTCTTGCATTATTATATCTTCGTAATTCTTTGTTAGCGCTCCATCCGACATATATTGACATTTCTCCATAGTTGTGAATATCGTGATAAGTGCATCAATCATATTATATATATATATATATATTATCTTTGGGAACATTCCTCTGGATGATTTTACTCTATCTTTTCCATGATATGAGTTGAATGATTCCTATCTCTGTTATATATACACGCACACATATTTCACATAGAAATAAAAGAAATAATAACACAAATCCATGAGAGACCGAAAGGGCGGTATGTGTGCCTAACACCTTTTCATTCCATAACTTAACCCCCCGAACCCTTCGAACTATCGGTGTCGTATGAATCAGTTTGCCTTTGATTCCATCCTCTCGAGGCGACGACATATTCTTTTGTCTATTTTGAGCAAAATAGACTGAAGAATCTATCTCCTTACATTTACCCCACACCGACAATGGTATAAGAGACCCGAGCCAGACGCGAGACCTCTTCGATCCGCCCAAGCTCGGATCGGGATGACCACGGTGGCGACTCTGTTGGGGACTTTCACAAGAGGGCTAGACTCTGTTTTCATGGGTGTTTTGTTTCCTTGTGTCCGTATGCACCTACATGTATGTTCCACTTTTCTCCCCGATTATTTCTTGCACTTATATACCTCATACTTATACCACTACTCACTCACGCACACGTAGAAATTCTCCATATACACTTCACACCATGTGCACCTAGGATCACTAATATCCATATGTTGCAATCATCACTTAGAAATCCATGCTTAGGTATCACTAACACACAATCACACTTATTACACACCACTTATAGATGATCTATGATTAGGTTCACTACCACACACTCACTTGTGGATAGTCTCACATCACTCACTCTTACATATCCATGCTTATTATAGATTTACTTTATATACTCGTACATGGTCCCCTGCCTGGCATGATGCTCATCAATAAAGATATTCTCTCCATAAGATACTAATCAAAGAATCATGCATTTTTGCACTCCACATCACCAAAGAGCATTGCTATTGACCAAATTTTGTTTCATAATTGGAGGGTCACTTTGTGATGGGTACCGGTCCGGCACGTCACAGTTAGCCTAAGTAATATGACTCTCACCATCCATTGGCCAAGTACTATTGACGTATGTCGAATGGTTCCCCTGCATCGTACTGCTTGACCGAAGTCATGACGGGAGGTATATCGCAGGGAACTCGTTCAGTACGTCGAGTATATCGAATTCTCTCTCACACGTACTGTCCCTATGAGGTATATAGTGAGGAAATTCATGTACACTCAGGTATAGCAAATGGCTTGTCCACACATATCGATCTCCCTCAAAAGAAATACGTATATCGTTGAAGTCATGCCAAAGGGGGGAGCCCTTTACAATTAACCCAACAAATGTATACCATCATATAGGCATCAGACCTAGGACACTCATATTTAATCGCCAATTTTTACCCGAAATTATACCGGAATGACGGGTCGGCATGCCGCCCAAAATTTTTGCTCAATTTTTAAAACGGGACCCTGCCCATGATCCGGGTAACAAGTCCAACCATATTTTCATGTATTTTTCAAACCCATTTTTCCTAGGATTGGGTCTAGTCCAACATTTCTTTTTGCATTTAGGTAAGCCTAATACAAGTGAGAACCTAATAAACATAATGATAATCACGCTGAAACCCGTCTCTCGTCTTTTCCCTCTTTTTCAAAACATTTCTTCTCCTTTCTCGTAACAAAAAGATTTTTCCTCCACTTTGTCCAAAAACATTGTGTCTTCATGTTTTTCGAAACATGACATGATCACTGGGGTGCTATAACTTGGCCAATTTTGCCAACACCATTATTCTTGCGGGCTTTCTTTACACTCGCTTTCCTGCCAATGATGCCAAGTAAATTTCTCTGCCCGTGAGCCAAGGTATCAAGACCCCAGGCCTCTTGTGTTTTCATAAAAACAAAGTTGAAAGGAGATAATGGAAGTTTTTGATCTTCTAGACTCCTTTGTGATAAGGCCCTATAGTGAGTCTTTGTTTGCCCATAGTTGAGATTTCTTTCCTTCTGCATCCACAATGGTCAAGTTTATCCTAGCTGTAAAAAATCCCTTGCAAGCTATGGTTCTTCTATTTACCCCGGGGTTTCTTCCCTCCTATACTGAATGGGGATACACCTCAGACCCCTACAACCCTGATAAATTTAGTAGGAAGTTCGGGTTTGATCAGGGAGTCCCTCAACCTGTGTTTCAACACATCCATACAAAGGCCACTTTTACTGAAGCCTGCACCTTCTATAATGTAGAAACCGTTCTTGGTGTGACGTCTGCCATCGATGGGCAAGTCACCCTTCCTAGTGTCACTAGGAAGGGAGACGTATCCACCTCTTTCACCACGAAGTTCCATTTGGGCAACTGGAAATGATCCGTGAGTACATTCAGTCTCCTCCTCAATATCCCCCGGTCCTTTCTTTTTCTTCTATTGAACTGGGTCTTAAGGGGAACTGTGTGCTTGGGGTTGAATTTCCTTTGATTACAATGATTAAAGAATCTCCCCAAGAGCTACCCCCTCATTACCCAATGATTCCTACTACCACCCTGAAGTCCAAGGCTGCTGTAGCCCCTAAACAGGTTGCCCCTTCAATCGAAGTCGCAACAGGTGAAGGACCTTCTCATCCACCTACAAAGAAAGCTAAGAAGTCTAAGTCCTCAAAGTATAAGCCTTAGGCTTAAGCACAAACTCCTTTGGAGGCATTTACTATTGCCTCCATTCCCCCTCCCATGTCTCCAGAGATGGCTGAAGAGATGAGGAAGCAGGTTCAAGCTGAGGTCAATAGGATACATGCTGAGTTTTAACTGCGTACTGTCGTCATTCCTCCTTTTACTGTTTTTCCCACGATCGTGGTTGATCCCAGTGAGCCACCAGAAAAAAGGAGAAAAAGGTCGAGAGTACCTGAAAGTGATGGTGCAACAAGATCAATGAGGAAAATGTTGGGAACCAAGCCCCAAAAGAAATAGATGCTTGAGAAACCTCCATCCCCAGCTCTTTCTGCTGCTGCCTCCTCGCCACCTTCACCAATAGTTATTGATAGTACAAGTATAGCACCTTGCCGTGACAGTACTTCTATAATCGCATCCAAGACATATATGCCGCGGCCTGTAACCCACACGAGGCGCGGCCAGAACTTCTGCAGGGTGCGGCCTCCCCATAAGATGCCGCGGCACCCCCAATGACCTCAGGTTCCGCGGATCTCCTTCAATAGCGCAGCGCTGCTTCTCTAGGCGCGTGCCCTCATCCACATCTACTGCAGACTTGGTGTACACCACGTTCTTAGGGCACGTGATTCAACACACAGACCTCCTATAAATAAGGGTCCACACCTCGAAATATAGGGAGAGGAGATCGGTTCCAGACACACCCGAGACACTCTAATACAAATTCCCTCTACACAACCCCAACACGCGATTTGGAGGCCATATATCTGCACACCAGAACCCTCAGTCATCATGTATTCTCCTTTATTCTTATACTTGTACGCCTCTTTGGGCACTATTATATTGTACAATGCAACGCCCATAATGAGAACGGAGCGACACAATGGACGTAGGCCTATTTTAAAGGCTGAACCACTCTATATCTTGTCTTCTCCTTGTTTACTTGCTTTACCTGTTATTTACACACTTTACTCTTGACATGCTGGTATGAGAACGCTTTATGGACGATTTCTCGTATCATCAATCTGGCGCCGTCTGTGGGAACGAGACATTTCAATCTTGTTTCTCTGCGTATATGAGTCCTCCAAACACCTTATTCGATCCCGAGGGGTCCTTTGGATCATCTCCTCGCGGGCCGGTTACTGGTTATTGGACCCCACATCATATTCATACCCATAGGCGGGTATTTCTTATATCCAGATATATTCCATCTTATGGCTTTAAATCCATCTTGCATACCCCTGTGATATCATTCTATCTGGCTAGAATCGAAAGGCATGATAGGCTTTTGCCTCAAAAAGATAAATGATTAGGGAAGGATTGTATCTACTCCATCTTTGCTGTTCTTGGCCGATGATCTAGGGTTATCATTGAAACTGCGCCTTGTGTGCATCGAGAGGTTATTTACTCATGAACAAACCCTAGTAGGAGCACAATCAGTCGGGCTCTAGTTTTACCATGGTGTATCATAAGCCGCAGCAGCGCATCTTGTTGCGCGCCTTATAGCCGCGGCCACGGTGTCACGTAACAGTGGCTGCGGCCTCCATTTCCTACTTGGTTCAATATCTCTGGGATTGCTCACTTCTATCAGTTTGTTCTCAGATTATATATATACATTGTAAAGACTAACAAAAGCAGAGATGGAGGGAGAATCCAGCCGGAGTGCAGAAGTCAAGGATGAGATTGTGCAACTATACAATCACCTTAATCACCTCTATGACAGCCACGCCTCACTTCAGTCCCAGGTCAATTTTCTCACTCAGAGGGTGCTAATGCTGAAGGCCGCGACATCTAAAATCATAGGCACGGAAGTGGAGGGATTAGCAAAACCAGCCATGCCCGCCGCGGCAGTAAATGAAGCCGCGGAATCAACCGTCAGAGGTCAAAAAAGGCAGAAAAAGTCAGGTGCATATACTCAGTTGAGCCTCCCAATTGAAGAGATCTTGGAAGTCATCAAAGGGGACAAGATTTTGAGGTGGTCGGAAAAATTGAGAGCTCCGCCCCACAAAAGGAACAAAGCTACCTGGTGCAAATTCCATCAGGACCATGGCCACGACACAGAGCAATGCTATGCTCTGAAGGATGAAATTAAGAGGCTAATCGGGCAGGGGATGCTGCAGCGATTCCTGAAGAATGCATAGGGGATCCGGTCAGACCCAGCCAAGGCTGCCTACCGCATCTCATCCTTAGTCTTTCTATTTCAACTATTTATGTTTATGTTTTATGAAGCTCACTGTAGCCTTAAATACTCAAGACTTTATGTTTTATTAACAAAGTCATTGGCAGCATACATATATAAGTATATGAACTAGCAAGTTTAGCTATATCTGATATTTTTCTTGGTTTCATAACCTGATACCTCACAAAAAGACTTGTTGTCTCAAACAGATTTCAAAGGAAATATAACAAAATTATCTTGAAGGATTATTCTACTTCAGAACGCGCTCTTGGATGAGATACGACCTTCGTTAGCTCTAAGGTTTCCCTCGCAATGTGCAGCTACATCTTATCACATGATGGATATACGCGCGGAGACATCTGAGGATCCAACGAGCTTTTACCAACCACCAGGGCCTACAACGCCACTTCTCTGCTCTCGAGGTGCGACATCAGCCACGGGGGCTTATAACGCCCACTCTTAGCTTTTGGGGCTCGTCCTCGCGTCAGGGATGGCTTTATATGTATTATTAGCTGTGGGTGGCTTAACAACATAACCCAGCCTGGAGAGGCTTGATAGTGTCTCGCATATTAGCTGTGGGTGGCTTAACAACATAACCCAGCCTGGAGAGGCTTGATAGTGTCTCGCATATTAGTTGTGGGTGGCTTAACAACATAACCCAGCCTGGAGAGGCTTGATAGTGTCTCGCATATTAGCTGTGGGTGGCTTAATAATATAACCCAGCCTGGGGAAGCTTCATAGTGTGCCAAGATCGACTAAAGGAAAGCCATGAAGGACAATCGAATCAGCTATTGGAGGCTCGGTCATCATGATCATGAGGCGTGTCAAACCCACATAAGGGTGGCCTCAGTTTCCCAGGGACAAGGTTCTGCAGCCCCATTGTCTTGTCAGCAGTCAAATAGATGCCGTGGCATCCTCATCCACCACAACCCTAGTGCTGGATGGAAACCTTCCACAGCTAAATGGAAAAAGCGATCGAGTTGCTCGTTCAAATCACCGCGGCATCTACAGAAAATTGAAGAAATCAAGCCGCGACCTCAAACTTCATTGGCACCGCGGCCTGGGGTCACAGCCTAAGTTGGTGTAGGGTAAAGCAAAAAAGGGTCAAGGTGACAAGGGAACCGCGAATGATTAACAAGAAAAAGATTGCATCGAATTATGCAATGATGTCGCGGACCTAGTTACAAGTTCTACAAGTTCTACAAGTTCTTTCAATACAGAAAGCAGGTTACAAATTTAAGAGGCAGTAACATACAACCATTCATTATAGCAGGCAGAGTAAAACATGCAATGCAGAAAAGAAAAGAACATTAAGCAGTGATAAGAATATGGCCGCAGCCTTTGTATTAATATATTTGGATTACAAAAATGGGGGCCGCAGCCACAGCAAAGTTCAAAATTACAAATGCAACAAAAATTTAAAATCTAAGAAGCCGTGTCATTATCATCGTCAGCCTCATCACCGCCCGCGGTAGTCTCTGTCTCCCCCTCAGCCTCTGCCTCTGCCTCTGCTTGGGCAATCAGCCTTGCTCTCTCTTCAGCAGCGGCCCTCAGCTTGGCAACGCACTCCTGGTGTTCTGCATCACTTAGTTTCCAAGCGAGGACCGCCTCCTTGGCATCAGGGAAATTTTTAATGATTCTCTGCCGCAGCTCCTGATAACCGCGGAGGTATGCCCTGTTATTGGTAAGGAAGAAATCCTTGGAGCCTTTGAAGGACTCCACGGCATGATCTATGGCTAGCTGGAGGGCGTCGCCATGATCTTCTTCCATCTTTTTTATGGCCGCGGCATGGGCTTCGTCCTTCTGAGCAGATTTGGCTTCAAGCTCTTGGTATTTTTGCTGGAGGAGGTCAAGCTTGGAGGTTGCAATCTCTGTAACACGGGCGGCTTCGGCTGTTTGGGCCTGCGACGACTTCAGAGATTCCGCGGCCTGGTTGAAATTCTCTTTCGCTTCCTCTCTGGCCTTGTTGGCCCTCTCCAGGTCCATATGGGCTGCCTGGAGGGCTGCGGCAGAGGACGCTTTCCCGGCCTCAAAGGAGGAGGTCCAGGCAGACAGTACGTCCGCGGCATGTGCACTCTTCTCGGCCTCTTTTAGCCTGTACAGTGCCTCATACTTTCTTTTTTGGACCACAATCACGTCCGCGGCCTGTGTATGAAATATGAGATGTTAGCAAAATTACAGAAAAATATGAGGTACAAAGATTAAATGATTAGTACGTACCCTGAGAAGGCTGTGGAGGCCACAATCCTCCAAGTCTTCATGATCCTCCCCAATAAGTCTGTCGAGGTCCGCGGCATCCAAGGCTCGCTTCATTCTCCGGGCAGCCTTCGCCGTAGTGTCCTAGGAGGAATTTGGGTCAGGCTGCCTTAGTTGAGGCCTTGGCCTACCATCTGGCCCGGACTCTCCGCGGAATTGGGGAGGCGGCAAATTTGCATTGACGACCACGACATTTGGTGGGGGAGGAGAAGGCGGTTGAAGGGGAATTTCCGCTGACATCAGTCCTGCCGCGGCCAAATTTTCCCCTATGTCATCATCAAAGTGTTCATGATGCACAGGGGTTTCATCATGAACCACTTGATCCGCGGTAGGATCTGTGGTTTTATCACCAGCAGAGGCCGCGACCTGTGCCTTGGCCCTAGACCGCTTCCTTTTTCTGCTTCTCGCGGTGTTATTCAGGACGACCGCGTCCTCATCCATCTCTGCCAGCTGCGCAGCCAGCAGCTCCCTATCAACCTCTTCACCTGAAAAATAATGGCATGAGTTCAACAAGTTCAAAGAGAATAAAACGACCGCGAAATGAAAATAATGGCACAAGTTAATTACCTTATGCGCCCATCTGTTGAGGAATTGATTTGTTGGGGAAGAATCCCGCCTCAAATATAGTGGCCGATGTTACAAGTATGCTGAACTTCTTATGTTCAGCAGGAAATTCCGCGGCCTCTGCAACTCTTTTTTCCTTCTGCGGGTTCAAGTGCAGATTGTCAAGAGCTGCAGAAAGAAAATACAATTCAAGTTAGTAGAGGTCAAGAGAAATTAAAAGACGCGGCTATAATCTTATACCTAGTTTTGAGGGTGAACCCCATTCCCGCGGCATTTTATATGATCTCTCTCTCTCATTCTCCTCTGGGTGCATCTCCCAGCCTTCACCGGAGATGTAAAAGTATTTCCCCTTCCAGTTTTTCACACTGGTCGGCCTCCCAGTGTATAGGGTCTCGTCCCTGCTGCGGATAGAAAAGTAATAGTAGCCCGCGAACTTTACTGAGTTCTCCTTTGGGCGGTAGAAGTGAAAGAACTCCACGGGAGTAATGTCCTTTTTGAACAACTTCTCCCAAAGGACAACTGCAGCAAGAACAGCTCTCCAACCATTGGGGTCTAACTGAGCTGGACCCAGTTTCATCGTCTGGAAAATGCGACGGACGGGAACAGGAACAGGCAGTCGCAGCCCGTAGATGAACGCGTGCAAAGGGAAGCAAATCCCATCGTCAGAAAGTGTCGTGCACGGTCTTTGGTTCGCGGCAGGGGCTGAACATGTCAAGTTTTTCGGAAACTCGAAGGCCTCGGCAACCTGCTCAACCCATTCTTGGGTCATCGAGTCGCGGATGTCAAGCGCGGCCAATGGTTTTGCAGTCCTCCCTGATGTACTTCCAGGCTTACTTCTAGCTGCCGCGGGATGAGTACTTGAGTTGGCTTCCTCTTCCATCGACTGAGATGGGGAATCCTTCCCAGACGCAGAATCCGCGGAGGTTGAGTCAATTATCACGCAGTTCGGGCAATCTTTCAGTTTGCAGGGCCCAACTGATCTCAGAGGCGGCACGGAAGTAAGTTCTGGGGGAGAAGTCCCAAAATGCTTTGCCCAAAAGCCTTTAAGGAACTCGTCTGGGTCAAAGCTCATATGGCTGCAGCAGTACCTGAAAAAGCAGAATTCGCAGTTAGGCGCCGCAGCCAATATGACTTGTAAGATTTCAAGAAGCCGCAGAAGGTTGTTTTTTAAGTAAAGCGAGCTGGAATTACGTCCCTAATACGGTTATTAATGAGCGAACTCTATTGCTTATGGTACCAAACGGTCCCAACTTGGCAATTCTAATACATTTCCGCGGCAGCGCAGTTCCATAAATATGGATGTGTCCGCGGCCATTCCTAATTCTTCAGACAATTCGATATGCTCTTGTAGCAACTACAGTTATTTTACATGGATGTCTTGGGATTCATGAAAGTTTCAAGGCTATTCCGAGATGGCCAGGGGGAATTAGGGTAAGTGGATGCCGCGGATGAGGACTTAAGGGACCGCGGCCATTTAGCACATTTTGACGCAAAAATTGCAAGTAAAGACGATTATCATAATCTTATCGTGTCGCGGCCTCTATCCTAAACAGTTGATTAACCAAATTTTAACTATCCTAAGATCAAATTCACAGAATGTGGGGGTTTCAGCTATGAATATCAAGAACAGTGGTATGAATGTTATATGCAGCATATGTGGGAAAAAGAAAAACAAACAAGTAAAACCCTAGATTTCTAGCAAATGGACCAAGAAAGGCATAAACAGTGAAGAAAAGTGGGAATAGTGGTTGAAAAGTCACCTGGAAATGAAGAGAATCGCGAAGAACAGCTACAGACCACCTTGAACTGCCACACACCGCCTCGGAGGGTCGCCGAAATATGCAGGAAGAAATGTGCAGAGTTTCTCTCTCGATTTGCTCTCAAAAGATTTGGAAACATAATGAAGTCCACGGCCAGAAACAATTTATATAAGGGAGCGCGGAAGACGAATCGTCGCTTTGGAAGAACCGCGGTACCTTGGCTACTAAGCCGCAGTCCCAATATGTCTCCCTTGACACTACGGCTTGGGGGCTTATTGATAGTACAAGTATAGCACCTTGCCGTGGCAGTACTTCTATAATCGCATCCAAGACATATATGCCGCGGCCTGTAACCCACACGAGGCGTGGCCAGAACTCCTGTAGGGTGCGGCCTCCCCATAAGATGCCGCGGCACTCCCAATGACCTCAGGTTCCGCGGATCTCCTTCAATAGCGCAGCGTTGCTGCTATAGGCGCGTGCCCTCATCCACATCTACTGCAGACTTGGTGTACACCACGTGCTCAGGGGACGTGATTCAACACACAGACCTCCTATAAATAAGGGTCCACACCTCGAGATATAGGGAGAGGAGATCGGTTCCAGACACACCCGAGACACTCTAATACAAATTCCCTCTACACAACCCCAACACGCGATTTGGAGGCCATATATCTGCACACCAGAACCCTCAGTCATCATGTATTCTTCTTTATTCTTATACTTGTACGCCTCTTTGGGCACTATTATATTGTACAATGCAATGCCCATAATGAGAATGGAGCGACACAGTGGACGTAGACCTATTTTAAAGGATGAACCACTCTATATCTTGTCTTCTCCTTGTTTACTTGCTTTACCTATTATTTACACACTTTACTCTTGACTTGCTGGTATGAGAACGCTTTATGGCCGATTTCTCGAATCATCGGTTATACCTTATCATTCTCCCTCTGGATATGAGGTATGTTATGCATTCTTGATTTCTTATTCCCCTTATCTTAAAGTGTGTTGCATCTTCTCATTTCTTAATAAGAAAATGCTTTGGTGTAGGGAGTTGGAGAAGAAAGGCCTAATCCTCCCAGTCCTCCCAATCCCCCCTGTAAGCCTCTTCGTGGGGGGGGGCGTTGCGTTATCTCTTAAGTTGATACCACTCCTCCTCGTTCCCCCATAACAGGACTTACCTACTCATGGAGATTTTCCTCCCAATGGGCCAAAGAAACTGCCATGAGGGCTACCGCTATTGAGTCTGCTGAGCTGCCTAGTCAACCAGGGGGAACTAATTCAACCTCCACTGATTTACCATTGGAGAAGGAGGTCCCTCTACCCCTCATTGTGGTCGAGAAGAGTGCCCCGCATGTAAATTTCTTGCCTAGTCTTACCTCTTTTATTTTTCCCATTGTGCGATTTATCACTTCTAATATGTTGGGCCATTTTAGGTGGAAGTGGCATCACTGATACCTAACATTCTCCTTCCTCCTGAAATGTCAATTCCCCTTACTGCAATCCCTCTTTTTGGTTCCAAAACGGGGGTAAGTAACGCTTAGATGTATTTCTCTCTTTTTGAGTATCGATTTGTCTTTCCTAACACTTAGCTTTGTTGCTGCAGCTTTCCCCAAGTCTCTCTCTGCCCTTTATCCTTAGTAGCCTTTTTCCCTCCAAGGCCACGGTTGATGCTGTTACTTTTGTAAGGGCATCTCTTAAAGATCCAATGTCTTCTTCCGATGATGCTCCCATATTGGCTTTAGTACCTTATGTTGGAGAGGAAAGTTTGCCTACCATTTAAGCTTCTCCAGCCAAGGGCCTCGTTGAAACTGTTGAGGCAATGAGCCCGCCTCTAATGGCTTCTACCATGAGATCCCCCATGGTGACTCCCGTTCTTGCTACTACTACTGCTGAGGTACTTTACTAATTTCTCTATATTTATCAGTTTGTCGAACTTCATCTCTGTAGGTGACTTAACCGCTAAAACACTTGTTAAGGTTTTTCGAAAAACTCCACCTATATTAGTGGCTTAACAATGAAAACACTTGTTAACATTTTTTTCAAGAACTCCATCTATATCGGTGACTTAACAATGAAAACACTTGTTAAGATTTTTACAAAAACTCCACCTATATCCGTGACTTAACAACGGAAATTGTTGTTAAGATTTTTCCAAAAACTCCAACTATATCGGTGACTTAACAAGGAAAACACTTGCTAAGATTTTTCCAAAAACTCCACCTATATCGGTGACTTAACAACGAAAACACTTGTTAAGATTTTCCCAAAAACTTCACCGATATCAGTGACTTAACGACGAAAACACTTGTTAAGATTTTTCCAAAAACTCCACCTAAATCGGTGACTTAACAACGATAACACCTGTTAAGATTTTTTCCAAAAACTCCACCTATATTGGTGACTTAACAACGAAAAAACTTGTTAAGATTTTTTCAAAAACTCCACCTATATCGGTGACTAAACAACGAAAACACTTGTTAAGATTTTTTCATAACTCCATATTTTCTCTAACTATTCTCAGGTTTCACGAGAGGATTCTTTGCCAGTTCCTTTGCCTGTTGGCTCACCCAATCAGGAACGTGTCATCTCGGAAGATTCCAGCCAAAATGACCAAGGTTCTACGATCGATGCCGCTGTCGACAGCGAATCTGGGTGCGAGCTTCCTATGCTCGACCTGGCTCCTCACGCCTTCTTTCTGATGGTGCTCTAAATTCTCCTCAAATGCCTGCCAACCATTGTTAACCATCATCCTGAAACATTCATAGTAGATTGCCTTCATTCGAACATCTCAGTTATGAGCTACAGGCTTCAGGGTATAGCCACCGTTGTTGCTGAAATTGCCAATACTCCAACTGTGAGCGTTACCAGACCCCTCCTTAACCAATTTCTTAGTTTTCTGAGGAAGTTGGGTCGCAACGGCTTCCATTTTGATTGGCTCATCACGTATTTGAAGACTTTGAAGGGATAACAATTGGACAACCAAAGGGAACTCTTGTGACAACATCAGGAGGTCTAACGGGCCGAGGAAGCTAAGATGGCCGAGCTAGAACCTTTTTTGGAAATCATTAACAAAGAGGTGGGGGACCTCGAGGAAGCTCTACGCACGACAAAGTTTAAACGATAGAAACTCCTCATCGAGCGAACACAAGCCCAAACGAGACTAGAGGTTTCTATGAATGCCCAACGCTCTTGTCAAGCAACTTCTTTGGGCCTCCCTGGAGAATTTTTCTCTTCCCCAGACCTATGGTTTCTATTAGGCCCATGAGTTTTTGTATATATTTTTCTCTTGTTCTTCTTCTCATGTAATTCTTGGGAAATAGCTCCTAATTTTGAAATGCCCCAAAGTTTATGAATGAAGAAAGATATCAATTTTCTCATGCCATTTCTTTGTGTTACAGCTGTTTTCATAGATTGTGAAGTGTGAAGTTCTGTAATTCTTTCATCTCTGCTTGAGTTATAATAAAAAGAAGTTATATACTCATTATAAAAAGAACTTGTATATTCATAATCAGCTAGATACATCGGTGGCCCAAACATAATTTCTTACACATGATAAACCTTCCACAATTTATTGTTGATTTTGAATGGTTTGTCTTCTTCAATCTTAGAAATTAAGCAATAACGTGAGTCATGAACTTCATTCACAATGAACGGTCCTTCCCAATTTACTTCAAACTTAAGAAGATGAAGCCCCCTGATGTGTTTCACTGCTGCTTTCAATACGAGGTCTTCCCCTACAAACTTCCTTGGTCTCACCAAGTTATCGTATGACCTGGACAACTATTTCATATACATTTGAAAGTGTTGCATCACATTATCTCTGTGTTCGTCCAACATTTCCAACTACACATGTCTATGTTGGGGGAGCATGCTACTTCGCACGGCATATCGAGTAGAGGGGACTTCTAACTCCACTAGAAGAATCACCTCGTCCCCATAAATAAGAGAGAACGGTGTACACCCTGTGGGCTTTCTCTTAGTCCTTCGATAGAAAAATAAAACGGCTAGTATTTTGTCATCCCACGACCCTGGCAAATCCTCCATTATTTTAGCCAAGATATTGACCAAAATTTTATTGGTTGCTTCGGCTTGACCGTATCCCTTTGGGTATGCCACCGTCGAAGTGTGATGGACAATGGAGTGTTTTTCTGTGAGCATCGTTATTTCAGAATTGACAAAAAGGGTTCCATTGTCTGAAAGGATAACCTTTGGGATCCCAAAATGGCAAATGATGTATTCTCTGATGAAGTGGATCACTACCCCCACTGTGCCCTTCTTAGTTGTATCGCCTTAGCCCACTTTGTGAAGCACTCCGTTGCTACTAATATCCATATCTTCCCCCTCGAAGAGGGGTGTATAGCCCTTACTAGGCCGAATGCCCAAGTGTGAAAAGGATAAGGCGTTTCCAGGGAGTGTAAGTCCACTAACGTGGTATGGATCATATTTTCATGAAGATGTCAAGCCTTGTACTTTCAAACGAACTCAACCGAATCTTTATCCATCGTTGGCCAATAGTATCCCAAAGTCATCAACTGGTCATATAACTTAGCCCCTCCTATATAAGCTGGATCATGAACCTGCATGAGGACCTCAGATGCTTTTTCCTTTATGATGCAATGCAATGGCCTGTTGAAGTATCTCCTTCGATAAAGCTACCCCTCTTGAACATAGAATATCGAGGCCCTTCGCCGGAGTCCCATCACATCAATTTTCTCTGTTGGGGCAACTCCATCTTTAATAAAGTTAATATAAGGATGTATCCAATCAGCCTGAACTTCTACGAAATTACATTCAGCTGCCTCGATGAATAATTGGCATTTGTCACACTTCTGTTGTAGCTCCGCCACGTCCTATTTTATCTTAGGACAAAAATACCCCTCCCTTTGCATTCTTCGGTAGAGGGGTATCTTAGTTGTTTCATAGTGCACTTCGTGCGTTTTCTTCAATCTTTGCCTTGCCTCTTCTGTACTGATGCATCTCGACAACCATCCTCATATGTTTCTAAAGTAAAGGTTTCCCTGGTTTGTAAAGTACTGGGCCAATTCTCTGAGCCCTATCGTTCATTCGCCAGCCTCCAGTTGCCTCTTAATCTCTCCCCTTCATTACCCATCCTCTTCCATTGGTAGAATTGACTGCACCATCGAAGGAGTTGTTCTTCGTTGGATCACGACGGCAGTTGTATCGCTCATCATGACCATTTTCTGGGCAATGGTGGCAAAGGCGTCTGGGTGGCAGTTCATCGTTCTTGACTGTCTCCTGATCTTGGTCCGATGGAACTGGCAGAAGAGCCTCTGAATGATTGATCTGTATGGTGCCAATATCATGTGTTTCAATGCATACTCTGAACCACAAAGTTTGAATCCCCCTTTATGCAAAGTGAACGGATCCCCCTTTAAAGATCCTCTAGCGATCCCAACACCAATGCTTTATATTCTGCCTCATTATTAGAACAAGAGAATTATAACTTGTAGGAAAGGCAAATGTCTTTCGTTCCCTTTGAAAGAATAACCCCTGCTCCTTGTTTCTTTCCACCAAAGATCCATCGAACTGCATTGTCCATTCCTCAGTCATTGCGTCTAGGTGGTTGGCCTGCAAATCATCTCCTGGAATATTTTCTTTGGGTGGCTCAAATGTCATTGAGGGGAAAATTGCCAACATATCAGCGTAGGCCTGGCTTTTGATCGCGCGAGGAACCAAACACTTTAAGTCATATTCGAAAAGTATAAGGAACCATCTAGCTGCTCTACCAATCAATATATTTCTAGCTAGCAAATACTTAATAGGATCACATCTACTTACAATATGAATTGTAAAAGACAGCATGTAATGCGCAAGTTTTTATGCTACAAATACTAAGGCTAAACAATGCCTTTCTAAGCTACTATATCTGACTTATGGCCCGTGGATGATCCTGCTGAGGTAGTAAAGTGGCCGTTCTTTCTCGTCAATCTTTTGTTCTAGGAACGCTCCCACGGACCTCATGGTGGATGTGAGGTACAGCTACAACGGTATTCCTGACTTTGGGGGAACCGTTATCTATGGTGAAACGAGCAGTTTTTTCAGCCCGTCAAGACACTCCTGGTGAACCTCCTCCCACCTGAACTTCATGTTCTTTCGCAACAGCTGCATCAGCGGATGTGTTATTTCGGCTAATACAGGGACAAATCTCCTAAGGTAGGAGACTTTACCGAGGAAACTCTTCAGCTCCTTTGTCGTTCTTGGGAATGGCATTTCCAAAATCGCTCGTTGTTTGTCCTGGTCCATCTGTAACCCTTGTCGATCAACCATAAAGCCTAGGAATTTCCCACTTGTCACTCCAAAAACACACTTCAATGGGTTTATCTTCAATTTATACTTCCTGCAACGGGAAAACACCTTCCTCAAATCGCTCAGATGGGACTCCTACTTCCTCGATTTGATGACCAAGTCATCCACATAAAATTCCACAAATTTTTGAAAGAAATCATGAAAAATGGCCATCATTGTTCTTTGGTAAGTTGCCTCAGCATTCTTGAGTCCAAACGGCATCACCTTGTGCATGAAGTTGCCCAACGGGCTTCTGAACATTGTTTTCTCTACATACATGGGGTCTATCTTGATCTGGTTGTACCCTATATACCCATCCATGAAACTATATATCTTATGACCTGCCGTTGCATCTATCAGGCTATTCATGGAGGGCAGAGGGAACTCGTCTTTGAGGAAAGCTCTATTCAAATCTCTGAAGTCCACGCAGATTCTTATTTTATTTTTATCTTTCTTCCCCACTGGTACAAGACTAGATAGCCAGAATGGATGCGGTATCAGTGTGATGAACCCAGTCATTAGTAAGAGTTGAACCTCTTCCTTGATCTTTAAATCTAGCTCGGGCTTGTATGTTTTCGTCAATTATTTCACTAGAATGGCCGAAGGCATTACATTCAACTTGTGGCAGCTTACTTCCTCATCCAGCCCCTCCATCTTTGTGTATTTCTAGACGAAGACGTCTATAAACTCCCGAATTAACTCAACCAAGGCCTCTCGTTTCTCCTTATTGATATCCTTCGAGATGAAGATGTGCCACGGATCTCCCCCTTGTTTGGCCAGATTTAACTATTCTAGTTCTTGTGCTTGCGATTTCGGTCGATTCGTCATGTACTCTGGTTCTTCAGCAACTTCCTCCACTAATTCTTGTATGCTGGAGTTGTCTATCACCATGCATTGTCCCCGTTGATCCACTAGAAAGCATTCATATATCGGGTCAACCTCATCATCAGTTTCCTTGATCGACCGCTCATACCATTACAATTGATACACCACCTTTCCTTTCTCAGTAATGACCTTCTTGCATTGTCCACTGGTAGTGGTGACTGCCTTACTCTTCTTCTCTCTAGAAGCCTCGGCCACTCTTTCTTTTGAAAACCGGCTCAGCACACTTTGCCGTTCGACCTCATACTCTATCGGTTCCACTATGGGCCTAATTTTGTCTTTGATCTTCTTCGAGATTCCTTGGGGCTGAGGGACCACCTGGTGAGCTTCTTCGGTTATTTCCCTTGTGCTACTTGTAACCTCATTCTTCTGCTCGTTTAAAGGCCCCATCCTTTTTCTGATCGAGGGAACCCATGTTCCCTCCATTCTTCTCGTTAGGACCCAGACATCTACCTCTAACTCTGTGTAAAATGCTGCATCAACCAAGTGAGCCTCCTCAATAGTAAAGGTCCTCTTTATAGCCCTAATGGTCACCTCTGTTCCCTTGACATTCGCTTTGGCACATTGGTGGTATGTAAAAGGAACTAGACCTTGTTTATGCATCCATAACCTTCCTATTAGCATATGATAGGAAGTTGCACTCTTTATTACGTGGAACATGATATGGGAACTCAGATTTCCCATTACAATCCCAATATTAACGTACCCCATGGATTTAGACTATTGATTATCATACCCTGAAATTACCAAAGGCATGGGGACCAACCTTTGTTCTGGAATATTGGCTGTATGGAAAGAGTTGATTGGAATTATATCGATGGAATCTCCCCCATCCATAAGAGTCCTTACGAATCTAACTCCATTGACATTGACAGTCACATACAATAATGTGTTGTCAGGGAACCTGACAACCCTATCTACATTGCTAAAGGGTACCTCTGACAGAAAACTTCTCACCAACCTGGATATGGGTCCCTTCCATATCAGTGAAGGGACTGTGTTCTTCCTCATAATATCGAGTATTTCCTGGGTTATCTCCAACCTACTCTCCTTCGGGACCCCCATCTGGTCAAAGAACCAGGTGAACTTTGGGGATCTTGAAATAACACAGTATTCTAGAACTGGGTCTACTTCCTCACCGTAAACACCGTATACATCCTCTACATCATTGCCATTTGTTTCTTCATAAGCCAATACTACATTAGCCATTCCCCTTGTACAATCTTTTAGAGCCTCTTCGTACTCTTCTCACTTCGTTATTGACTCTCTTTAACCACTCTCAGCCTCTTCTTCATAGGCCACCATGAGATTGGCCCCATGTGCTGATAATGGGATGTTGTTGACGTTTTGTGAAGGGATTTGCAACATCCCTGCCTTCACGTACTTATCAATGATTCTTCTCAGTGTAAAGCAACTCTCAGTTGGATGTTGAATCCTCCGATGAACCTGGCAGTACTTTGGATACGCCTTCGTTGCCGCATCAGGGTCCCCAGCAGGAATGTGTTTTGGCTTATAGACCGTTCCCCCTTGGACCATCGCATTTTAACAGCTAACACCTCCTTATACTGTACAAGGCAATGGTGGTGGGTCCTCCCTATCTCTTCCGAACTTCCTCTTATTGTCCTTCTTTAGTGCCTTACCCCTATCTCCCCCCTTGGTGTACCCTACCCGTGGGGGATGAGACCTCCATCCAGGTTACATCGATTGACTAAACATCATGGGAACTACCACCGAATTGGGCTGCACCACCAAGCAAATATTTCTCATCGGTTTTAAGAACACCGCAAAAGTTCCCTCGCGCGTCTCGTTAATAAGATTACAGATGTGCTCAGGAAGCATCCCCTCAGCGCATATCTGCAATAACTTGGATTCTTTGGCCTCCTCCCTCACATCGAGGGACCTTTCCCTGAACCTACGAACATAGGCCACCACTTCCTCCCCAGGTCGGTTGTTCTCCCTACCCAGTTGGGTCAAACTAAACTCATCTTCTGCCAGAAATAACTTATGAACAAACAACATATGCATCTCCTCCCATGTAGAAATGCTATTAGGAGCCAAATGAGAATACCAGGTATATTCTTTATCGGTTAAGGATTTGGAAAACTCCCTCAACCTAAGTTTATTATTATTTTAATAAAGCCCTTAATATGCTCCTTCGAGTTCCCACCCTTCCTTGTGTATTTTTCAAAAATATGAGGGATATAGTCCTTTTGGTAGGGATCATCATTATATTCTCGGGGATAAGGCATTCGAAATTCATCATAAACTGAAGCTTCCTCGCCAATAAATTTCGAGGAAGATTGCATAAACTTCAGCATCTCCTTCTTCATTTCCTTTCTCATTTCCTCCATAGGTGATGCTACTGGGGGAACAGCCAATGGCACCATGGGTTGGGTGCTCATTCCAACTGGCATAAATGTCAAAGAAGGGGTTGTTGATACTCCTGAGGTTCCCACTACTGGATTCACAACAGAGGGTATGCTTGCTGGGATCGTTCCCGCTACACCTGCACCGGGTGGGGCCGTTGGGGCCACCCCTGGTGTTATGAAGGCATTGGCTTCCAATCCTCCCAGCATCATTGAAGCTACCGGAGTTTGCAAAAACTCATGAAACTTACTCATGAGGAGAGCCACCTGAGTGGGTCCCAAACCCTCACTCGTGGAAGCCTGTCTCACCCCTGGGATGCCTGTCGTCGCCTGAACCGAAGGTATCTCTATTCGAGGAGCCCCATCCCTTGGAGCCTCTAGTTCTCTCGCAGTTTTCTCTTCATTATGTTGCATTTCATCAAAGTTGAGCCTTCGATTAGCATTATCTTGCGTCATACTCCCTACTTAGAAGAATGACTTCCCAGTAGAGTCGCCAAATGTAAGAGGGTACTTTAGATAAAATGGAGGCGTAACCCCTTTGAAGTTTAGTAATGATAAGTTAATTAGCCAAAACCTTAGATTCATAATAGAACATGCAAACACAAACCCTTAATGAAGATAAGACCCAGTTTAAACTCCCAAATCCATCGTGTATAACTCAGAAGGTAGTAATGAACTTAGAAGTAACTTAGCTAGAGGGAGAGAGAAGTAAGCACCCTAGATACACCTTTGCAGGAAGCCAAAAAATACTAACCACCCTCAAGAATCTCTATCAAGTATTAAAAGCTCCGTAATAAATGACAATGGTGAGTGAGAAGACCCTCTGGTTTGTAATAACTCTCTCTGATGTGTATTATGTCTAGTAATAACTTCTTAAACTCTCAAAAGACCATCCTTTCCTCAAGGGTGGTTGGGGTCCTTAAATATCCCCCCACACCATCCCCGAGGCAACTCAGTCATTAAAGATTATGAAAGACATCCCTCATACTTTATGTCACAACATTAAATGCCTGATGCACTAGTTGTCTCCACGTCATAAACATTAAATGCCAAGACATGCCTTTTGCCTAACCACTGTGTGTCAGGGGGGACGTTATCGCAAAGGTGGCTCACCAACTACCTGACAGCCCCAAATACCACGGTGGTTTACTCAAGTGTAGGTCTGACATTATTTAGCTGGTTAGTGACATCACCTATAGTAGATGTGATGTTAAGTAGAGGGCTGTTTGGTTCACAACTCAATGCTCGATGGAAATCCAAGCTGCTCTGCTCGAGGTTCCATAGTAAGGGTCCTTCGGTGTTTTACCAGGTGTATCTAAGATGATCAGGACAAGCCCCAATGGTGACTCACTTCTCAATCATCCAAACCAAGTCCCTCTAAAGCTCCCACGGTGAGGTCATTCGGTAGAGCATGAAAGCTCTCCCAGGCCCTGCCAAGCCTGGTTTCTCACGAGTACCGTTTAACCTCACATTAAAACTCATTATTATTCTCGTTACATCATTACAACCGTTATAGCTTATAGTTAATATAAACAAAGATGCAATATGACTAACACAACAAGATAAAGTACAAGTTGTCATTCTAAGCCGCCTCACTTGAGTTTCCACGGTGCCTTAACCCCCAAAACACTGTTACTAATGTGGAAATTATTCTAATTCTCGAAATTCCCCTCAATACCCCTCTACACACGTACTGTCCCCATGAGGTATATAGTGAGGCAATTCACGTACACTCAGGTTTATCAAATGGCTTGTCCACACATACCGATTTCCCTCAAAAGCAAGACGTATATCGTTGAAGTCATGGCAAAGGGGGGAGCCCTTTCCAAATACCCCAACAAATGTATAACCTCATATAGGCATCAAACCTAGGACAGTCATATTTAATTGCCAATTTCTACCCAAAACCCTATCGGAATGACGGGTCGGCATGCCGCCCAAAATTTTTTCTCAATTTTTAAAACGGGACCCTGCCCATTATCTGGGTAACAAGTCCAACCATATTATCACGTATTTTTAAAACCCAATTTTCCTAGGAATGGGTCTCGTCACGCATTTCTTTTTGCATTTAGGTAAGCCGAATACAAGTGAGAACCTAATAAACATAATGATGATCACGCTGAGACCCGTCTCTCGTCTTTTCCCTCTTTTTTATAACATTTATTTCTTCTTTATAAAAAAATTACCAAAAACATTTTTCCCTTTCTCGTACCAAAAA
Source organism: Sambucus nigra (assembly GCA_949130495.1). NCBI lineage: Eukaryota > Viridiplantae > Streptophyta > Magnoliopsida > Dipsacales > Adoxaceae > Sambucus > Sambucus nigra. Next base: position 257,548,344 of record OX422215.1, read on the forward strand.
TATTTTTCCTCCGATTTATCCAAAAACATTGTGCCTTCACGTTTTCCAAAATGTCAAAAATATTTTCCGTCCATTTCAAAATAAAAAAATTTCCCTTTTCTCTTTCAAAAATAAATTCAATTTTCCTCTTTCTCAAGTCGATCGCATACCCTTGGCCTGGATCCCTATTGGCCTTGGTCTTCAGTAAAATTGCCCCGGAGCTCCGTCAGTTCCCTCACTTCCTCTGAGTTCGGAATTCACCCAATTTCCATGGAGAACATGATCAAGTATGTGCAACCAAATATAATGACAGTCCTAACTCTTCTCACGACCAAGATTGATATCCTGCAAGCTACGGTTCGTGAAATGCAAGGAAACTGGATCCCTATTTCGGAAGAGCCTAAGGTCCTCTTCCCTCACACTATGGGTCTGCTCTCACCCGAGACTATCGGGGTTCCTGAGGATTTTCATCATGCTCCACGTGATCCTCCTATTAATGGACCATCTCCGGCCCAACTTCCTATACCCAATCCCGCCCAGCCAGGGGATAACTTAGCCATGACCATTGATCTAGAAGAGAAGGAATTAAACAAGTTCAAGGAGGATCTCAAGATGATAAGCAAGAAGTTTGACCAAGTCAGAATCTTAGGAAACTACATGGACTATACTCACATGTCTCCCTATCCGAAAGCGAGGTTGCCAAAAATTTTTAAGATGCCCAATATCGAGAATTTCAGAGGTAGCGGACCTCCGATTGTTCATCTTTGCAGTTATCATCGAGCCATGACTCTCCTAGGGTCTTTCGAAGAAAGAATGGCCCAAATGTTCCAGCAAACATTTAAGGATAACACCCTTTGCTGGTTCTTATCTCTCAAAGAATCCAGAATCCGTAGCTAGAAAGATGTGGCTTAGGAATTTATGACACAATAGAAGTATAGTAAAGAGTTAGAAGTCACCCATCGAGATTTAGATCTACTCAAACAAAATATTGGGGAGTTAATTATAACCTTCATAGCAAGATCGAGAAAGAAAGTTGGCACCATGACCAATCGACCTTCGGAGGAGGAGCAGGTCAGCGTCGTAAAGAAAAACATCTTAGACCATGTTGGAGCCACGATGGGAGGAAAATACAACCCTCATTTCCGATCTCTTCGAGAATCAGGAGCATAGATTAAAGAAGGTTTTGTGAAGACAGAAGTTGAACCGAAGAAAGTTTCTGGACAATTTACTCCAAGGAAGTATGAAAAACCATCTAGTGCTTCTGTCTTAATCGTTAACAACATTTCTCAACCAACCACTTCATGGGCATCGAAAAGCCACCATATCCCAGTCCTAAAGGAATTCACCGAGGTCCATGATCCCCTCTCTAAATTTTACCAGGCCATCCTAAGCCAAAACCTTTTCAAGAAACTGGATCCTTGCCCGTTACCAAACTCTCTTCCTAAGAACTTTAAAGAAAATGCCCGCTTTGATTTCCCTCAAACTGTTAGCCTACCATCGACCCATGTTTTCACCTCTGAAACATGATCCAATATCTGATCGACCGGGGTGTCATTTCCCCACCAACCAATCCTAAGCCAAACATTACTCACAATCCGCTCCCAAATCATACCAATGTTGTCTTCTTGGAAGAATAGCCAGACATCTATCCATCAACCCGTATTACACCAAGACAATTACCCATCATACCCATGTACTCTCCTAAACCTCTCCAAATATCCCCATATTTCGTTCTACACCCACAGTCACTCCTTATCATAGCATGCATCACTGTATGTACTAATTCTAGAGATGTAAATATGGAATTATTAGAAGTATTAAATCAACTCTTTAAGTTCGGGCTGAACTTTCCCTCCCAGATAATTATCAGTTGACAAAGCTTCAGTACGCTATTTTTGGAAGCATGGAAATAGGATCGGGAATTATGCAGTTAGGTAGTACCTCCCGATGGAGTCAATCTAGATGAGGTCATCTAGATTGTGGCACATTTATTTTAATAAATCGGTGATATTAACAAGATGTTCAAACTATTAGATCCTTTGAAACTATAAGGACGCTTGGTCCCTTCACCTCTAAACCTCCCCGCCGAATGCGAGGATTTATATAAAGAATCCACTGAAGTTGTGGAGTGTATTGAATTTTAATCGAAAGACTATATTATCACCACCATATGGGGAGATGCATTCGATGATTCAGATGAGGAGAAAAGTTTAGAAAGGACTAGATCGGTAGTCGATATATGTGGGATGATATCATTCAAGGAGATGCTATAAGAGATAAATAGGAAATGGGGTTCATGTTTTTCCTCTCTTCTTTAAACTATATGACCAGGTCAGGGAGAATTACCAAGTTTGAAACCCCCCAGCATCAGCAAGTGACAAAGGGAAAGGTGTTCAGAATCTTCTTATGCCATAAATGACAGTCCAAGAGAGTAAGGTCCTCGATGAGTTACAAAAGACCAAAGATAACATGAATCTATGGGGACTCTTCATTTCTTCCAAACTATGAAAAAATGCTTCGATCAAGAGACTCATCGGGCCCACAATCCGTCCATATACTATGCCAAAAGAAGTAGTGAATCTTGTTGGATCTCTGACCTCTACAAGAATTCTCTCTTTCTTTGAAGAGGAAATACCCAATATTTGGCCAAACCACAATTATGCTCTCAATATCTCTATCAAAGTCTTGAGAAAGATTATCCCTCTCTCTCTTATAGATAATGGATCTGCTCTTAATGTTTTCCCATTGAGAACCCACAACTCTTTGGGACTGAAAGTGAGTGGCCTTGCTCCAAAATTTGTCTCTATAAGGGCTTACGATAATAATCATCGAGAACTGATGGGATTCATAAAGCTTTTAATAGGGGTTGGACCTATAATTCCTGTCATAGAATTCTAAGTCCTTGACATCCTAACTTGTTTCAATCTATTTCTTGGACGGTCATGAATCCACAGTATCAAGGGTGTTTCTTCTTCCCTCCATAAAAAACGGAAGTTCTTCGCTAATGGGAAAGTCATTACCATCAGGGGACAAAGACATTACTAATAATGCAAGAACCAACAATCCAGTACTTGACATACAACATGGGTCAAATGATATGCTCCTATCTGATTTTTGAGTTAATCCACTTTTACTCCCAGCAGGGGATGATTTTGAAGATAGGGTTTGTACGGCAACGTCAACATGATCCAAATGTTCAAAAACATGCACTTCCTGACTAGACTGGGTCAAGGGCCAAAAAAATAAAGGATACTCGAATCCATTGTGCTGAAAAAATATTTTCCTCCTTAGAGCCTAGGCTACCAACCATCACCAGAAGAACTCAGGACGATTCACCATCCTTGACTGGAGAGAAGACTAAAATGTGTCATGACCATCCCAAGAGATTACAGGAATGGAAGATTCATCAGAGAGGGTGAATATTTCCCCTTCTATGGCTTTCCCGAACCTTAGTATGACCACGTGGACAAGAAGATAAAACCTGGAATGGAGATATATTTCCAAGACATATATTTATGGACTGAGGGTTTCCATCATCACTTGAAATCGCTCGCTGAGAAGACCATAACCAAAGATTCCAAGGAAAGTGATTCCAAAGATTACTGCAACTTACAAACACTAGGACTCGCACTCTGCATGATCCACTCAGGGGATACATCATCTAATCCATCCCTCCTGATAAAAGATATTAACAAACCTCTCCTCAATCTAGAGGGAAGGGTCGAATGTCTCTTGACTACCGAGACTTAAATAAGGCCTCTCCAAAGGATGATTACCCGTTACCCAATATTGACATGATTATAGAAAACATGGTGAGTCACGCTCTAAAATCATTTGTTGATGGGTTTGTCAGGTATAACCAGACCAAGATGTACTCGAATCACCAAGAGAAAACCGCATTCATTACCCCATGGGGAATCTTTTACTACATCGGTATGCCATTCAGTCTAAAAAATGTAGGGGCTACCTAACAGAGGGCTTCCACGACCATTTTGAATGATCTAATACGTAAGGAAGTCAAGGCCTACGTGGATGATATGATTATCAAGTCCAAGACCAGGGAAGGTCATGTTCCCAATTTTTGGAAATTCTTCGAACGATTGTGACAATATCAGATGCAACTCAACCCCCAAAAATGTATCTTCGGCATTGCAAATGAATAACTCGTGGGATTCATGATTAGAAAGAAAGGGATAAAAGAATATCCTTCCAAACTGAAAGCCATACTAGAGATGCCACCACTCCGAAGAAAGAAAGAAGTCTGAGGATTCCTTGGGAAATTACAATACATTAGCCGGTTCGTCATCCAATTGACTTCCATGTGTGAACCCATTTTCAAACTACTCCAAAAGGTTTCAACCAAGGTTTGGAATAAATAATGCCAAGAAGCCTTTGATGGAATCAAATAATACCCAACTCGACCTTCGGTACTCATGCCATCGCAGCATGGTCTTCCCCAACTCCTATACCTAACCGTTACAGATACTTCAGTTAGGGCTTTGCTATCCCAATGCCTCGAAGAATCCCATAAAGAGAAGGTCATCTACTATGCCAGTTGTAAGTTATCTTGGTACAAAGTCAATAACACTTCTTTGGAAAAAGTGTGTGTCAACCTTGTTTGGGTCACCCAAAATATGTGGCATTACATGCTCGCCTTTCCCCGTCAAACTTGTATCCCAAATCAATCCTATCAAGTACTTGCTCAAAAATCCTTCTTTATCCAGTTGAATGGCCTGTTGGATAATTCTTCAAGACGAATTTGATATTGTGTATGTCATGCAGAAGTCCATGAAAGGAAGAGCCATGTCTAACTATCTCACTGACTACCCTATGGAAGAAGCCAACGTTTAGATTTTTGAGTTCCCAAATGAGAATATCCTTTGTACCTCCCAAGATAACCTTTGATGGAAAATGTTCTTCGATGGCGCCAACAACAAAAAGTGGTATGGCATTGGGATTCCCCTAATTTCCCCTAAAGACTCTCACACTCCCATTTCCATCAAGGTGGATTTCCCTTGCACCAACAACATGACTGAATACGAGGCGTGTACGGTAGGACTCAAAGTCACTCTCAAGAAAGGAATTCGATACCTGGATGTTTGTGAGGACTCATCCCTCATCATCAGTCAAGTGCTCAAAAAATGTAAACTCAAGGATGAGAAATTCTTACCCCTCCATGCCCACCTAGAAGAGCTAGCCTCTCAATTTCAAGATATTACCTTCCACTACCTACCTCAAGAAAAGAACAACCTAGACGATGCCCTTGCTACCTTAGTCTCCATGGTTGACATGCCCAAATGAATAACAATGGACCCTTTCCTAGTCCAAAAGAAAGACAAACCAATCCACTATTACGATATTGACCTCATCACGAAGAAAAATCCTAAAATGGCCGACTGCTGGTACTATGATATTTGGTGCCTCCTCAAACATGGTACGTATCCCCAAGGCTCTGACAAGAAAGGTCGAGTAACTCTCTATAGAATGGATTCCCAGTATATCATTGGTGATAAATCAACGTTCAAAATTAAGTTCGATGAAACCCATTTACACTATATTGTAGGGCCTAAAATTGAAGAAATGATGTAGAAAATCCACAGTGGGGAGTGTGAACCTCACATGAACGGTCATATGGTTGCCAAGAAAATCATACGACAAGTTTACTACTGGACTACCATCGTTTAGGATTACATCCCCTATGTCCGGAGATGTCTCAATAGCCAACAGTTCTCCAATCTTCAGCATTTGTCTCCTCGGGAAGTGTATAACATGACTTATCCCTGGTCGTTCTCCATATGGGACATCGAATCATATGGAAGGTTATGCCAAAAGCCTCCAATGAACATGGATTCATCATAGTTGCCATTGATTACTTCACCAAATGGGTCAAAGATGAATCGTGTTGAGTTCTGAATGCCAAGAACGTAGATAAGTTCATCAGAAGGAATATTATCTGCCGATATGGGTTCCTGTACGAGCTGGTATCAGACGACGGATTACATTTCTATGCAAAAGTTACAGAAGTGGTTGATGAATATGGGATTCAGAGATATAAATCCTCCCCCTACTAACCTCAAACCAATGTGCAGTCGAAGACGCCAATAAGAATCGCAAGGCCATCATCATCAAGATGGCTGAAATTTGTCAAGATTGGGCCGACTAGATCCCTTGTGCCCGCTAGGGTTGCCGCACTTCAGTTCGAACCTCTACTTGGGCCACCCCTTACTCTTTAGATTGGAACTATCAATTCCCTCACTACACATTATGATGGAAAGCAAAGTCAGCGAAGAAACTGGCATCAGAACCATCTTGACGAACTGTCACTCTTGGACGAGAGGATATTGAAATCTTTATACCACATACAAGGGTACTGTCACTGAATAGCACGATAATTTAACAAGAGATTCAAGGACCTTTGTGTTAAAGAAGGGGACTTAGCCCTTAAAGAAATAGTATAACCCATCTAGGACCCCAAAGGAAATTCAAGCCCAATTGGAGCGGACCCTACATCGTGAAGAAAATCCTATCGGGTGGCATAACTATGCTCTCCGACCTTAATGGAGAAGATATGTCCCATCTAGTCAGCCTCGACCATCTCAATAAGTTCTACCCCTAGTCCAAAAGCTCGGCACGTTGCGATTCTTCGCATCTCCCTTCTATTCTAAAAACATCTCTTCATTTCCCCCAACTAGAACTAAGTGGGGCCTGATCCTTTACAAACACCTTTTTTCTTTCAAAAACAAAACTCTTTAAAAATCCATAGGTACGTAGGCAACTCATACGCATCACATGAGCATGACCCCCTTCTTTTTCAAAAAATGTGATTCCTTTTTTTATTTATGAGAATGACAGTTCATTTTAACATATACCTGAACAAAAGGATTATGTATGCCTTAGTGACTAGAAAAGATAATTCAAATTCAAAACTCATCAAGAGGCACAACTTGATGATCAAAAACTTTTTTATTCCATTATTTGAAATTTTCGGTACAATTACAACGGCGTAGGGAGTCAAATGACTTCCCTTACCAACCTACTCATACTTTCCCCAAAATAAGGCACACCTAAAAACAACCCTCGTAAAATTATTCCCACACAGCACAACAAAAACAACCAGATACACTGCCAAACACCATATGAAAAGCTTCACAAATAAACTTCCCAGGGAAACCTACCCGCAGCTGCCAGAGGAGCTAACCCCATCATCATTATCCTATTCTTGGGGGACACAAACTTCCCCTGCCTGAATGGAATTCCGTTGATGCTCCATAGCACAATAATCTCAAACCAACCTAGGGAAAACATCAACGCCTCCCTCCGTGGTATCAAAGTGATGAACCACCGTTGACCGGACTCCATTGCCAGTATATTGGCAACTACCTTCCTCCATAACCACTTCATGTAGTCCCTTGAGACATGATAGACCCGCCCAGAAGACTGTGAAGGATGAGATGATGGTCGACTATTCTCCTACCAAGAGCCAAGACATATGGGCATTCATTCTATCAGGTCCTCCATCGGGAAGAAATCTAATATCCACGATGGCATAATTTATTCCCAGTCAAACTAGCATAAAAGCCTCCAGTGAAAGTAGAAAGAGGTCTTCCCTGGGTCAACCAACTGAACATACTCGTACTTCGCTAGTTCCAGAATGGATAGCAGTTCCCCCCACCAAGGCACTGACCACTGCAAGCCTCGAGCCCCGTGCTCCATAAACCAGTTCTCCCAACTTTCAATATCAAGGCCTACATTAATGAAGGGGCACAGAAAGAAGTTTGGTATGACCATCAGGGGATACTCAAATGGGATCGGAATATAGAATCTCTCTCATAACCACATAAATAGCATTACAGGGCTACCCCTCAAAAAAATCAAAATGGCCTTGTTTCCAGGTATCCAGAGAATTTATTCTCCACCAGTATTACCGCCGTAAGATTGTAACGATATGACATCTAGGAAATAATGGATGCGAGTTGAGAGTCCTCTAGTAACTCCACATTCACTAATAGTAGTTTCGAAACTAGGCCCGGGATGATAGCTCCAGCATCACCAGCATCGTTAACACCTTGCATATGCACAAAATGTAGCACAGCATGCAGAGATATAATTCCCCCACTACCAGTGATCTAGCCGCCGAAGGCGAAATATGGAGAATTCTGATTAACAACTCCCTAGGGGACTGGAAAAATTCAAGCATAGCCTCCGCAACACTAGGATTTATCCCCAGCATGGCAGAAAAATTCCTCATAGGTAGGATAGACCTCATTTATCCCGAAGCAGAATAAATGGTCTTCAGGGTACCAGAATTCCACTACTGCCAATAGCATGTTCGTCTCTATAGACCGATTGCGCCATAAAGAGACTCAATGCATATGGAAAGCATCGTCGTCATCATAATATGAACACATTGCCTCTAAAGTCTCGAGGTAGTTAACAAATTCAACGCTACTTGGGAGAGCCATATCGCGAATGAAGCGATAGGGAGCAAAAAACTGCAAGGAAGAGGAAATGTGGAGGTGTGAGTAAATACTCTATTCGTGTCCCCTATTTATACTTAGAAAGGCTCAAACAAAGAAAATAATTTTGTATAAATCGGAGGGAAACCTATCCCATCAAGTACTAACCTATTGAAGAAAGTGCAATCAAGGCCTTAGATAGATTGTACTGGACCGACATGTTGATAAGAAGGATAAGGGGTGTGCCGATCAGTAACCCCCTACTTTGGGAAATTTCCCTTTTTCATTTTTTATTAAAATAAAAAAAACTCAATAAAAATAAATTTTTATTCTAAAATTTCCTTATCCGTGTGCTTTATTACACCATGTTTTAAATAAACTCCCTCAAAATCATTTCTTTTTTACGGTCTCAACAACAAAGTAAAAAGAGCATACGCATTAAGTCACTGAGGCAATAAAATTAACAAAAACTTCATTTCATAGATATATGTTGTTGTGTTACATAAGTTTTTGCAGGAAACAAGAAATAACTATGGGACTCAGCCCTCACCCACATCTTTTCTATCTCTCTCACTCCCTACACCTTTACTCTCTCTCTCTCTCTCTCTCTCTTTCTATTTCTATTTCTCTCTTCTCTCTCACTAGGAACCTCCTTACCTATGAAGTTGTCTCTTTCCCCGATGTAGACACTCCATTTTGTTACCCTTTAAACTCTTCTTAGGTCCTTAGCACCTCCCTTCATCACTACAAAACCAGGTCATACCCCGAGTACTGACCTAGAAGCCATCGGGCACTCCCAGGCTCCGCTTGACCAAAAGTCAAAGTCTTCAGCTCGATCGAGACTGAATGAATCTTCAAAGGGACCCGAATCCCTTTCCAACGGTCTACTTCGTGCGATATTCTGACTTACGGTACGGACTAATGATCCGTTTTACTCCTAAAGGTCACCGAATGCATACATGGCCTGATTGACCAAGTCAACTCCCAGAAAAGGATCAAACTCTTTGGGATGTCTAAGTACATGTCCAAACCTTTCCAACGATCTGTCCCATGCACGATTCGGACTTACCATACGGATAGACGATCCATTTGTGTTCAACGATTCCTCATCAAATGGACCGGCGAATGCTTTCGAGCCACATTTGACCCAAAGTCATCTCCCAAACTCGGGTGCGGTCCAAAGGACTTTCGAAGGTCTCTAAATTACCCTTCCAACGGTCAACCCCATTCACAATTCGGATCAACATTTTGCGCTCTGCATCCGATTTTCCGAAAAGTCCTGAAAGACACTTCTAAATGGCATGTCACAGACCCTGCCTATCGGCAGTGTGCATAAACGTACCTGTTGAATGGCAGGAATAGGGCTATGCCTATCGACAATGTCACGGACCTATAAAAAGGATGCCTTGCCCTTATTGAAAAAGGATCCCAGATCCGAACCATATCACTCTAAAAAAATCCAGAAAACCTCTCTCGAAGTCAACCCGATTTCCATATCAAAATCCCTATCCAACCTTCACTTTTCCTCATCCTTTTCATCAAACATGGTGAATTAATCACTCCCCATCACCATCCAAGTGCAAGGGCTTCTCTCCAACATTCAAGATCATCCTCAAGATCTTTAAGAAGGTCCAATTTCCTCTACTCTCTCCTTATATTCTCATAAATTCGCATCAACTTGTTTTATTACTTAACACTTTTATTCTCTCATCTCACATATCCTAATATACGTTTTACTTAGTATTATTGCACATCCCTTATTTTCATAAAAATAAAAAACCCCAAAAATAAGAAAAAGAGGGTTTGCTCATAAATTCCAAACGGGAATTCTCACACTTTTTTCACAACTAAAACACTTTTTCTACACACACACACACACACACACACACACACAAATAAGAGAAGTCACCTGTTGGATTTATTGGATAAACCCCACTCCTCATTTTCCATGCGAACTACTTGGACTTTGATGCCTCTATAGGCTACGTAGGATTCTCGGGGTAAAATTCGAGATTCGAGTCATATTTTCACTTTTTCTTTCATCTCCTATTCTCTTTAAATTCAATTTTCCTAGGTTACATATATATACATATATTTGTTCTTAGTGACGTTTTAACCCATATGCGTTATCGTTCCATCGTAATGATCAACGTAAGGATAATCGTGTAAATCCTTTTTTCTAATATTTTTATACCTTCCTACGGATGACTCGCTTGACCCCTTCTATGGTACAAGTCGATAATTACTATCTCCACTATATATATACACATGCACACATATCATGGGGAAAATAAAGGAAAATAGCAAAAACCCATGAGAGACCGTAAGGGCGGAATGGGTGCCTAACACCTTCCCATTTCGTAACTTAGCCTCTGGACCCTTTTCGAATCATTTTGGTTTCGTATGCATCAGTATGTCTTTGGATGATGTCCTTCAAGATGGCTCCCTTTCTTTTGTCTGTTTTGAGTAAAATAGACTGGCGACTCTATCTCTCTACATTTTTCACCTCACCTAAATGACGTTGGCCGAAGCGCTCCTGAGAGGGATGCGTGGGACCTAGGATCCTCCCTCACACTGCCCGCCCGTCACCAGGATCGGGTATGGCCACAGTGGTGACTCCGCTGGGAACTTATGAGGCCTAGACTCTATTTACATGGGGGTTATGTTTGTTTATATTTTCACCCTATTTGCATGTTCCCCTTTATTACTCATGTGTACCCCATGCTTGTGCTTTTAATCACACACGTGTAGAAAATTATCCATGTACACTTCACACCACGTGCACCTAGAGTCACATATATCCACATGTTTCATGCATTACCCATCCATACTTGGTGTACCATTGGTACTTGTACTTTGCTCCCTGTTTGGCGTAATCAAGAAAGACATTCTCATAAGACACTAATAAGAGGATCATGCATGATTCACACGACATCACCAAAGAGCATTGTGATTGACCAAATTTTACCCAGTAACTGGAGGGTCACTTCGTGATGGGTGCTGGTACGGCAGGGCACAGTTATCCTAAGCAATATGACTATCACCTTCCATTAGCCAAGTACCTTCGACGTATATCGAACAGTTCCCCCGCATCGTACCTCTTGATCAAAGTCATGATGGGAGGTATTTCACCGGGATCTCCTTCACGTACGCCGAGTATATAGAATTCGCTCTCACATGTACCGTCCCCACGAGGTATATAATGAGGCAATTCACGTGCACTCAGGTATATCAAATGTCTTGTCCACACGTACCGATTGCCCCAAGAGAAAAACGTATATCGTGATAGTCATGCCAAAGGGGGGAAACCTTTCTGATTCACCTAACAAACTGCATACCAGCATATAGGTGTCAAGCCTAGGACACATATGTTAGATTTCCAGTTTTTACCCGAAACTCTGCCAAAATTATTGGTCGGCCTGCCGCCAAATTCTCGTGCATTTTTAAAATGGTACCCTGTCCGTGAGCCTGGTCACAAATCTAGCCATAGCTTTGCATATATTACAAACCCAACTATTCCAGGCTCGGGTCCCTTCTGACATTTCATTTTGCATTTAGGAGAATTAATACAAGTGAAAACATAATAATAATCATGTTGAGACCGTCTCTCCTTTCTTTATCAAAAAAATAAAAAAAAAAACAAATCTTTCTCCATTCTTTATACCGAATCCAAAAACATTTTCCCCCCTTTATCAAAAATCCAAAAACATTTCTCATATCTCTATCAAAAATCCAAATACATTTTGTCTTTCCATCTCAAAAAAAAATTTCACTCCTTTTTTCGAAAAATAAAACCCATTTTACGCCTTCTCAGGTCTATCGCAAACCCTTGACCTGACTCCTTATTGGATTCGGTCTTCAGTCAAATTACCCCAGTGTTCCGTCCATTCCACTGTTACTTCTTCTGAGTGTGGTATCCATCCGCTTTCCATGGAGAACACAAATCAACTCCCCGTTGTGAAGCCTAATCTGATGGTAGTCCTAGCTCAGCTCGTGTCTAAGATTGATAACCTTCAAACTGAGGTCCGAGATATGCAACAAAACTAGGTTCCTATTCCTCAAGATCCCGAGGCCCTATTACCTCATGATATGGATCCACCCGAGCCTATTTGGGTTCCCAAAGAGTATCAGCATGCTCCACGTGGCCCTCCTGTTAATGGGCCATGGCCTGCCCAGCTTCCGATAACGAATCTTACCCAGCATGGGGCTAACTTGCCTATGATCGTTTGTCTGAAAGAGGAAGAATTTAACAAGGTCAAAGAGGACCTCAAGATGCTCACCAAGAAGTTTGACCAAGTCAAAATCTTAGGAATTAGATGGACTACACCCACATGTCTCCTTTCCTAAAGTGAGGTTACCTGAGAAGTTCAAGATGCCAAATATCGAGAAATTCGGAGGAATGGACCCCCGATTGTTCATCTCCGTAGCTATCACCGTTCCATGACACTACTAGGGGTTTCTGAAGAACTGATGGCCCAATTGTTTTAGCAAAATCTAAAGGATAGCGCCCTCCGATGTTTTTTGTCTCTCGAAGAGTCCAGAATCTATGGCTAGGAGGATGTAGCCCGAGAATTCATATTGCAGTACAAGTACAACAAAGAGCTTGAGGTCACTCGTCGATATTTATAGCTGCTCAAACAGAACTCGAGGGAATCAGTCAGTAACTTCATAGCCCGATGGAGGGAAAAAGCAGCAACCATGATCAATCAGCCTTCCGAGGAAGAACAAGTCAACATAGTGAAGAAGAACTTCTTGCCCCATGTTCGAGAAATGATGGGAGGATAATACTATCCCCATTTTCGAGCTCTCAAAGAAGCAGGAGTAAAAATCGAGGAAGGTTTTGCTAAAATAGATGTCGAACCAAAGAAGGTGTCCGAACAATTTACCCCCGGGAAATATGATAAGCCTTCCAGTGCTGCAGTCTTAACCATCAACAACATCTCCCAACCAACCACATCATGGGCACCGAAAAGCCATCCTGTCCCAGTGCGAAAGGAATACACCGAGATCCATGCTCCCCTATCCAAAGTCTATGAAGCCCTACTAAGCCAAAACCTTATCAAACCCTTGGATCCTCATCCATTGCCAAATCCACTCCTAAGAAACTTCAAGACAGATGGCCATTGCGCCTTTCAACAAACAGCTGGCCATACCACTAACCAATGCTTTCACCTTCGAAACATAATCCAAGGTCTAATTGATCGGGGTACCATCGCCCCACCAGCCAATCCTAAGCCAAACACTACTCACAACCCACTCCTAAATCATGCCAATGCCATCTTTCTAGAAGAGAACCCAAATTTTGATACCTTAACTCAAATCACACCCATACACTATCCCAAACCTCTCCAAACTTGCCCATGTTTCCTCATACACCCTGCTAGCATCGCTGATCAGGCACTATCACTCTTTACCAGACCATGCATCACTGTCCGTATCCATTTTAAAAATAGAAGTATGGAATTATCAAAAGTCTTAAACCAACTCCTAGATTTCGGGCTGAAATTACCCTCGCAAAAGATCATTGATTGCCAAAGGTTCAGTACGTTGTTCTTGAAAGCACAAAAATGGGTCTGAGAGTCAGATAGTTGGGTAGTATTGACCGATGAAGTCAACCTGGATGATGTTGTCCAGATTATGGCAGAATTATTCAGATAAACCAATAGCATTTTTAGTATCACCGAGTTGTTCGATGATTTGAAGCTACAAGGGTGCCTAGTCCCTTCACCCTTACACATCCACACCGATTAGGAAAACCTGTATGAAGAAGCCATTGAAGTTGTGGAATGTATCAACTTTACATGGAAATACATAATTATTTCCACCGGATGGGGAGAAGAATTCGAAGATTCGAATGAAGAGCAAGCTTCATAAAAAACTGGCCTGATAGCCGACATGTGTGGGATGATATCATTTGAAGAACTTCTCGGATAAATAATCAAGGTGGCAGAACAACCCGAGGTTGACAAGGAAATAGGATTCATGTTCTTCCCTTCTTTAGTAAATCACATGACCAGGTCAGAGAGGCATTACCAGATCCCAAGATCACTATAAGCCAAAGACAAGGGGAAGGGCGTGGAAAACCTTCCTATGCCAGAGATGACCCTCGAGGAGAGAAAGATCCTAGACCAACTAAATAAAAATCAAGATAACATCACTTTGTGGGGCTTTTCATGTCTTCTCAGCTGCACATAAATGCTTTGATCAAGTTGCTCACTGGACCCACAATTCCTCCTTCTACTACACCAGAAGAAGCGGTAAATTTGGTCGGGTCCTTGACTTCTACCCGAATGCTATCCTATTCCCAAGAAGAAATCACCAATATTGGGCTAAACCACAATCATGAAATTAACATCTCCATCGAAGTTATGGGGAAGTTTGTGCCACTCTCTCTTGTAGATAATGGATCTGCCTTGAATGTCTGCCCACTGAGAACCTTCAAATGTTTAGGACTAAAAGAAATCGACCTCACTCCAACCTCTTCTACTGTGTGTGCCTGCGATAATACGTGTCGGGAGGTGATGGGATCCATAAGACTTGTAATAGGGGCTGGCCCTATAAACCCTGTCATCGAATTCCAAGTTATTGACATCCCAGCTTATTTCAATCTGTTGCTACGACGACTTTGACTCCATAGTATCATGGGTGTGTCTTCCTGACTCCATCAAAAATTAAAGTTCTTCACCGATGGATGGGTCATCACCATTTTGGGCAACGACGACAATGCTGAGGGTGCAAGTACGAGTATTCCAATTCTTAAGATACAACACACATAAAATGATATGATCCTATCAGGATTTCGAGTTTAACCACTCCTACTACTGGCAGGGGACGACTTCAAAGAAAGGGTTTGTCCAGAATACGACCCTCATGGCAACGTCAATGTGATTCAGATGTTCAAAAACATGCACTTCATGCCCGGACTGGGCTAGGACAAAGACAACAAGGTATACTTGAGCTGATTGAAAATGAAGAAAGATTTCCCTCCTTGTGGTTTGGGGTATCAACCATCAGAACAAGAGCTCATAATGATCCTTCAGTCTCCACCAAAGAGAGGACTAGACTGCATCAAGACTATCCCAGGTGACTCTTTGAATGGACGATTCATCAAAGAGGGCGAAGACTTCCCGTTTTGTGGATTTCCTGAACCATGGTATGACCATACAAACAAGAAGGTGAAGCCTGGAATGGAGATCTTCTTCCAAGACAGTTACCCATGGGCTGAGAGTTCAAAACACCATGTATAACCGCTAATTAAAGTTACCGAAGATACTGAGGAAAGTGACTCCGAATATCCCCTCAACTTATATACACCAGAGCTAACACTCTTCATGGTTCATTCAAGCACTACATCACTGGATCCATCCAAACTGATTAAAGTTGCCGATACACCTCTCCTCAACTGGCATGCTGCGCCATTTCTACCTGCTAAAACTTACCCTAATCCTAATGTTTACCCTATTTCTTCTTCTGTTGTTTATCCTTGATCAAATGTAATCGAAACCTCCTTTAATGAGGTTCTTAATGATGCTTTTCCTATCAATGAAATAAACGAAGATTTTGAGTATCTTGATATGCCTTACTTTAAATGTTTAGATTCTAATCAAACTTTTGATGATGATGATTTTTTAAATGAACAATTCTTAACTGATCTAAATAAGGTTAATAATAAAAAACATAATCGCGTTCAAGTTAATGAAGAAGATATTGTTGTTATTAACCTCGGTTCTAGTAGCCAAATGCGCGAGATTAGGATAGGGTCTACCCTTGACGAGCATGAACGTGCATAACTCAAATAATTGCTAAAGAAATTCGTGGATGTCTTCGCATGGTCTTATGATGATATACCGGGCATTGATCCTAAAATAGCTCAGCATGAGATTCCCACTCTCCCAGATTACAAGCCGGTTAAATAAAAGTTAAGAAAGCTCCGCATTGACTGGTCGCTCAAGGTTAAAGAAGAGGTGGTCAAACAGTTGAATGTAGGTTTCATTCGTGTGATCGAATATCCTACATGGCTATCCAATATAGTGCCTGTGACGAAATCAGGAGGGAA
Organism: Sambucus nigra; assembly: GCA_949130495.1. NCBI lineage: Eukaryota > Viridiplantae > Streptophyta > Magnoliopsida > Dipsacales > Adoxaceae > Sambucus > Sambucus nigra. The sequence goes on from OX422215.1 coordinate 257,564,835, forward strand.
AATTCGGATGTGTGTAGACTATCGGGACTTCAATAAAGCCTCTCCAAAGGATGATTATCCGTTTCCTAATATCGACATGATCGTGGATAACACAACCAATCATTCTCTCAAGTCATTTGTCGACGGGTTTGTCGGATATAACCAAATAAAAATGCACCCAGACCATAAAGAAAAGACCGCATTTATCACCCCATGGGGAACCTTTTGTTACACTATCATGCTATTTGGTCTCAAGGATGCTGGGGCTACTTACTAGAGGGCTGCCACAACCATCCTGCATGATATGATTCACAAAGAAGTTGAGGTCTATGTTGATGATATGATTATCAAATCCAAGACTAGAGAAGGTCATGTTACCGCTCTCTAAAAGTTCTTCGAATGAGTGTGGAAGTATTAGATGAGACTCAATTCGCAAAAATATGTCGTCGACGTTATAAAGGGAAATCTCTTGGGATTCATGGTCAGTGATAAAGGGATAGAAGCAAATCCTGCCAAGCTAAAAGCCATACTTGATATGCCACCTCCCCGAATAGAGAAAGAAGTTTGAGGTTTCCTTGGGAAATTATAATACATTAGCCGGTTCATCAGCCAGTTAACCTCCATCTGTGAAACTATCTTCAAACTCATCTGAAAGGATTCAACTAAGGTTTGGAATGAGGCCTACCAAGAAGCTTTTGACCGAATCAAACAATATCTGACCCAACCTACGGTACTCATGCAACTACAGTCTGGTCTCCCTTTGCTCCTATAACTAACCATAACCGACACTGCGATTGGGGATTTGCTAGCCTAATATCTTAAAGATTCTTGCAAAGAATGAGCCATCTATTATGCCAGTCGCAAATTGGACGGGTACGAAGTCAACTACACTACTTTGGAAAAGTTGGAAAAGGTATGTGTTGCGCTTGTCTGGGTTACCCAAAAGCTGCGGCACTACATGCTCACCTTCCCCATCAAACTTGTATCCCTAATGGACCACATCAAATACCTGCTTCAGAAACCCTCCTTGTCTAGTTGAATGGCCTGATGGTTGATGCTCTAAGCCGAGTTCGATATCATGTATGTCACATAGAAAGCCATAAAAGGAAGAGCCATCTCTAACTACCTCGATGATTACCCCAAGGATGAGGCCGGTGTCTGGATATCAGAATTCCCAGATGAAAACATCCTCTGTGCTTCCCAGGACAATCTCCGATGGCAATGTTCTTCGACGACGCTGCCAACAAAAAGGGATATGGCATTGGGATACTCCTGATCGCACCAGATGACTCCCACACTCCAATCGCCATCAAGATGGATTTCCTTTGTACCAATAATATGACTGAATATGAGGCATGCACGGTAGGCCTCAAAGTTAATCTCGAGAAAGGCATTCAATGCCTAGACATCTACGGGGATTCTGCCCTAATCATCGGTCAAGTGCTCAGAAAATGGCGAGTTAAGGACGAGCAACTACAGCCCTTCCATCCCCACTTAGAAGAGCTAGCCTCCCAATTCCAAGACATCACTTTCCATTACCTACCTCGAGAAAAAAATAACCTAGCCGATGCCCTTGCTACCTTGGCCTCCATGGTCGATACGCCCAAAGGAATCACAATGACCCCCTTCCTTGTTCAAAAGCAAGACAAACCAACCCACTACTACCACATTGAGCTCATAACCACATAATATCTCGAGCTACCCAATTGCTGGTACTATGATATCTGGCACCTCCTCAAGCATGGTAGGTATCCCGAGGGTTCCAACAAGAAAGATCGAGAAACCATTCAAAGACTGTCCGCCCAGTACATCACTTATCACAAAGCACTGCTCAAAAGGAACTTCGATGGAACTCATCTGCACAGTATCGCGGGGGCACACATTGAAAAGATAATGCAGAAGATCCACAGCGAGGAATGCAAACCCCACATAAACGGTCACATGCTTGCAAAAAAGATCATCCGACAAGGCTACTACTGGACCACCATAACCCAGGATTGCACTGCCTATGTCCGGAGATGCCTCAAATTCTAATAATTCTCCAACCTTCAGCATCTGCCTCCACGCGAATTATACAACATGACTTCTCCCTAGCCGTTCTCCACCTTGGGCATCGACATCATAGGGAAGGTTACACCAAAGGATTTCAATGGGCATGAGTTTATCCTAGTTTCCATTGATTACTTCACCAAATGGGTCAAAGATGAGTCATTTGTAGTGCTGAACGCCAAGAAAGTTGTCAAATTCATCAAGAAAAACATCATCTACCGATATGGGGTCCCGCACAAGCTAGTATCAGATAATGACTTGAATTTCGAGGAAGAAGTTATAGAGGTAGTCAACATGTATGGGATTCAGAGACACAAATATTCTCCCTACCGACCTCAGACCAATGGTGCAATTGAAGCCTCCAATAAGAATCTCAAATCCATCATCAACAAAATGACTGAAAACTATCAGGATTGGGCCGATCGGATCCCGTACGCCCTCTGGGGATACCAAACCTCAATCCGAACCTCTACTAGGGCTACCCTTTACTCTCTAGTCTATGGCATGGAAGTCGTCTTACCCGTGGAGCTGGAAATATCCTTATTGCACGTCATGCTTGAGAGCAAGGTCAGTGAAGAAGACTGGTGCCAAAGCCGTCTTGACTAACTAACCCTCCTAGACGAAAGGAGACTAAAAGAGTTATACCATTTACAAGGGTACCATCGCTGAATAGCGCGATCATTCAATAAGAGAGTCAAGGATCGCGGTGTCCGAGAAGGGTATCTAGCCCTCTAAGAGATAATAGAACCCATCTCGGACCCCAGAGGGAAATTCAAGACCAATTGGAGAGGCCCCTACATTTTCAAGAAAATCTTCTCCATACGGCGTGATACGACTCTTATCATCTCCTTTCTATTATAAAAAAAATCTTCATTTCTTTCTATCCAGAACTACGTAGGCCTAATCCTCTGCAAAAACCATTTTCAAACAAATTAAAACTTTTCAAAAACCCAAAGGTACGTAGGCAGCTCATACACCTTAAATGATCACAACCCTTTCTTTTTCACAAAATACTATTCTTTTCTTATCTCCGAGAATGAAAGTTCATTCTAACATACAGTTGAACAAAAGGATTATGTATGCCTTAGCGATCGGTATAGATAAAATACAAAACTCATTAAAAGGCACAGCTGGATGATCAAAATCTTATTTATTTCACTAATAAGAAACTGCAGTGCAATTAAATAAAGGAACGGATAATTGCCTTCCCCATACCTTCCTAAAAAAGCCAAAATAAAACCCCCACATTTATTCCCCATTACAAAATAAACTCTCTAAGAGTCCTATCTACAGCTACCAGAGGAGCGCACTCCTTCATCATCATGTGCATCCTGGGGTCCCCAGGCTCCCCCCTGAACAGAGTGTCACAAATGCTCCAGAGATCGATAAGCTCGAACCAGCTTCGGAAAAACTACCACACCTCCCTCAATGGTATCATACAAAACAAGCCACCTTTGTCCAGTCACCACTCCCAACATCTTGCTGACCACTCTCCTCCACAACCACTTCATGTAATCCCCAGGGATATGCCAAACTCTCCCAACAGATTAAGAAGGATGGATCGATGGACGTCGATTCTCCCACATAGAGCCAAGCCGGATGTGCAAACACTCAGTAAAATCTTCTACCAGAAAGAAGTCTAGTGTCCGAGGTGGAACGACTTGCTCCCAACCAAATTGATGCAGAAGCCGCCAGGGGAAATAGAAAGAGGTCTGCCTGAGACCAACCAGCCGAACATGCGGGTATTCTCCCAGCTCCTGAATAGGAAGCAATTATCCCCAACAAGGCACTGACCAACACAAATTTAGAGCCCCATGCTCCACAAACTAGTTCTCCCAGCTCTCAATATCCAAGCCAATGCTGATGAGGTGGCACAAAAAGAAGTTGGGTACAACTGACAAAGGGTATTCTGGAGGAGTCACCAGGTGGAGTCTTTCAGACAACCATATGAATAGAATCATGGGGCTACCCCTCAGAAAGCAGAACGACCTTCTTGCCAGTGATCGAGTGGAAAACCGAGCGTCCGTGTAATACGCTAGTCGTTGTTATCGGCTTCCAACATCAATACAAAAAAAAACTAAACTTGTAATTACACTCTTAAGGAGTATAGTGGCGAGTCTAGGTATCGAATCCACAGGGAATGTTTGATATAATCTAACTGATTTATTACTTCTAAAATAAAAGTGAAAAAGATGATGATGGTTGAAGACGAAAAAAGTAAAAAAGTTAACTATGCATGCATGAGTAAACTAATTAAGATGAATGAGAAAGTAGGTTGGAATACAATCTCCCTAACCCTAGTAATTTACCATATAGAATCCTAGAATTGTAAATTATAAATTTGAATGAATCCAGTCTTTATAGATCCTAAGCATTACATATATGAGGATCAAGCCCGCACCATATGAAATCAAAGGTAAATATAAAGCGGTGATAAATAATTTTACGCACATCATATTCTTAAACATCCCAAGTACCTAGGGCAAGAGAGATTAAAAGATCTACAATGGTTGTAAAATTTCCTCACACGACTCTTTCAAGTTTTTAATTTAAATTCTATTTTCTACATAAGTAATTTACATTGGGATGGGTTCATGCATCCCAACCCTTAAAAAATTAGCTAGACATGATTTTATGGGAAAACAATTTCATAACAATGCATATAATTTTAGATCTAAGAAACATGGTAAAAACAAAAATTACAAAACAAGAAAAGATGATTAAATTGAAAATAAAAATTGAGATTAACTAAGAGAATGGAATTTGATACTTGAAATCTGCACTAGGGAAGAGAGATGATTGAATCCAGAAATATTCTTCTTCTTCAACATTACAAACTAGGGTTTATGAAAATTTATATGTAAATAAAAACTAAGAAAACTCTCTAAAATCTGACTTTCTCTCTCTAAAATTCTATTCTACTCTCTAGAATTCGACTCCCTTGGAAGGATATAGGGCTTGGCCTTTTATAGATCTTAAAAATGACTTTTTTCCATGCCTCTACACGTTTTTCCCTTTTAATATACCTAAATGAGGCTCTTACCATGCCTCTACACGTTTTACAACTAATAAAAACGAATTAAAGAAGAAATTTCAAGAGTTTTCTCTTCAGCTTCCAACATTAATTTCAACTTTTGACTTTCTCTCTCCAACTTTAAATGGGCATAACTTCTTCACCGTAGCTCGGATTGGGGTGCCGTTTTTTCCAATATTCTTGTAATTTAGAGATTTTAAACTCTCTAGCTTTCCTCACCACCGGAATATATATGTAAAATTACGAAAATGCCCTTCAACTCTCCATTTCTTGGTTTCTTTCACTGTTTTGAGTTCTCCTTTGCACTAACTTGCATGAAATACCTGTAAAACACATGAGAAATACACAAAACAAGAAATACTTTCCAAAAGAGGTTAGTAGCATAAATTTGAGACAAATTCAATCTATTTACACTGCACGGGATCATAAAAATACCGAAATTAAGGGAATAAATGTGAAGAATATGTGCCTAATCACCCAGGCATCCAGGCCATTCAAGGTCTTCATCAATATCACTGCCGTAAGATTATGACGGTATGACATCCAGGAAATAATGGGTGCAAGTTGTGGGCCCACTAGCAGTTCCCCAGTCACCAGTAACAATTTTGATACTAAGGCCAGAACAATGGCTCCGGCGTATCCAGTATCGCCAGCCTCCTGCAAATGTACAAACTTTAAAATCGCCAAAAGAGAGATCATTCCTCCAGTAACAAATGGTCTGGACATCGAAGGTGAAATACGAAGAAGCCCGGCTAGCAAATCCGTGGGAGAACGGGAAAGTTTGGGTAAAGCCACGTCTACACTGGGATTTATCCCCAGTATGGAAGAAAATTCCTCGTAGGTAGGACAAACTTCATCCAACTTAAAGAGGAATACATGGTCTTCGGGGTACCAAATTTTTACCCCCGCCATCAGCATATTCCACTCAATGGGCCGGTTACACCACAAAGAAACCCAACGCATACTTAAAGCATCATAGTCAACATTATAAGAGCACATTGCTTCTAAGGCTTCAAGGTAGTTAGCAAACTCAATGCTACTAGGGAGAGACATCTTGCAAAACCAAGAAACAAGTAGACAAGTGAAGGTGTGATGAAAACACTCCACCCTTACCCCTTTTTATACTTGAGAACCCTCACAAAAGACATGACCCCTGCAGAAATCGGAGGAAATACTACCCCACAAAGTATAAGAGGCTGAAGAGGGAACTAATCAAAGCTTTGAATTGATGGGACAGGACTCGACTACCGATAGGCAGGACAAGGGTCTTGTCGATCGGCAACCCCCTATTTTTGGAAATTTTCCTTTTTCCTCTTGTGTCAAGATCGGAAGCTCAATTAAAAATAAATTGATGTTCTCAATAAAATTTCAAAAATCCTTTTCCACCCCTATATGATTTCTCATTTCTAAAAATCTCCTTCAAAATCCAAAAAATATCTCTTTTTACGGTCTCAGCAGCAAAGTAAATGCGCATGTGCATACATACATTCATTCACCATTAATAAAGATAATAAAAAAACCATTACATTGCATATATATATTATTATGTGTTACATCAAATTTTGCAAAAAATAGAAAAAAGTAAAAAACAATAGGACTCAGCCCGAACCCACATTATCTCTCTCTCTCACCTACCCTTTGCCCCTCTCTCTAAGATCTCCAACCCCTGCGATCTGCTCTATTTCCCATGAGAACTGATGACGCACCACCACTACCCGAGCCAGAGTCCTTATGGGATGAAGCAGACGGCACCAAGCAAGAAGGAACCGGGACGGCATCCCGAATGTGGGAAGTCGCTAAGGATATCAGATCTCTGATGTCCCTCAACAGAGTGGTCGACAGCCAGACTTACTGCAAGAAGAAGGAAAAATCAGTATCAAAGAGGGATCAAAATAGAAAAGGAACCAAAAAGAGGAAGAATGTATACCACAGGACGAAGAACCTCCCCTGTCAAACCCAACTCCTTCGGATCCATCGCATGAGGATGGTGAAATATAGGCACCATCCCTCTATCAGCCCATCGAATGTTATATGAAGGGGTATGCAATCGCATAAAGGGGACCTCTGAAGTTGCTGCCATCGCAGATGCCGACGGACCACTGCCATTGTGGGAAGACCCCACCGCCCGACTTGAACCCACATGAGGGAAAGGAAAGGCATCGTATATGCTGGGCACCATCAACCAGCACATCACAAAGTCCATATAGTTATATGGAGTATTCGCATTAATATACAACAGGTAGGAGTCACCGATCATCATTGCGATTCTCGCATCCTTCGGCAACAGTCGTTCCCACCTCATACACATAAGAGGCTGCACAAGTGGCACCACCACCTCCTCCTTCGTAATCTGTCGAACCACCCGCCCCCTGAGATACAATGAATGGCCAAACTCATGCGCCAGTAAATGCCTGATCTGTGCATTCACCCCGATCACCCCTGTATCCTGAATGGCTATCCCCCAAGGGTAAAAAGTCAACTGAAAATCCCCAGCAGACATAAGTTAATACAGAATCAGAACATGAAAAAACCATGAATTAATAGGAAAGAGTCTTACCCTACCACTGGTCGGGACATTCAAGACCCGACGCACTGCGTCCAAAGAAATAGATCCCTTCGACTACAGATTGGCCTTGCTCCATCGATATAATCAGCAGAAGTCCCTAACAGTCTCATCCTTCAAGGTAATCAACAGGGTATTGCACACAATCACCTCATAGAACCATGCCTGCCAAAGACAAGAATTCATAATAAAAAGGAGACGCATAAGGAAAAATGTGAATGCATGAAAAGAAAATGTACAAATTAAATAATACCTTAAGGAGATATGTGGCTCCAGTAAAAGGTTATCGTCAGCATCGGCTGAATGCGTCCAAAGAAAAATAGAGGGTCGCCAAAGTCAGTCTCCCCCAATCATAAAGAAGGATGTTCGAAAACATCCTCAAATACGGCAAGAATCACAAATGGACGATGTCGCCGCTCGACGCCACCATGAAACCTCCCAACACCAACAATATGAACAACTAGGCCATCTGCCTCACCTGCAGCCCGTCCTCCTAATCAAGCTCCCTACTCAGCAAGATATCATTCAACAAGGACAATCAAATAGAATACATAGACCCTATCCTCCCTACATCGCCGAGCACCGGCCTCACCCATAGAGAACGATCCACCTCTATCTTCTCTACATCGTAATCCATCCCCAGCAGCTGCAGTACATCTATAGGAGTCACGGTAATCTCCCCAAAGCCAAAATGGAAGGTGTGGGTAGTATCCCACCACCTCTCCCCCAAAGCGCGCAAGACCGATGTCGAACGAGGCATCTCATCCAGCGCAGACGCCAACCTCCCAAAACCCGCTGATGATACCACCCAACGCACCACAGATGGGAGATACTCCCAGACGTACTTAAGCCCCATCGTCCCACGGGCACGCATGTTCTTCAAAGAGATATCGGACTGCCAAAAGAAAAAAAACATTGTCAAAATTCCTGAAGGAATGAGAAATGACCAAAAAAGAGAAGAATGCCCAAAGTCTTTACTTACACAACCACCGGGGTTCACCACACTGGAGGAGCGATGACGCGACATCTCCCGTAGCAAGGTTCGCTCATCCGCAACCAGCTCGAATGCGTCAAAGGGGTTCTCACTCCCCAAAGAAAAAGGCTCCCTGGCCCTCCACTCCACGTTCTCCTAGTCATCAACAGTCAACCATTCCCTATGCACTGCAGTACTCACAAAGGCGGGGATTTCTTAGAGATCGAAATGCTAGAACGATTTGCAGAGGAAAATCGTAGAAAGAAAGAAATCAAGAAACTGTGAAAAATGAAGGGAATTCTCCCCTTTAAATAGGATGCCAAGGGTCATGTCGATCGACATTGACCCCCCACCCACCGATCAGCACTGACCCCTTACCTTGCCGAGGTAGTCCAAAAGTCCGTGCCACTATCGAATGGCCCCCTCCATACCATGCCGATAGACCCCCCAAAAAAATTTCATACAAAAATTCCCAGAAAGCCCTGAAAAATTCTCAGAAAATTCATAAAAATCCCAGGAAGGATTTAGAACATTTTCACCAAGAAAACTTTCACACTCCCTCATGCGAAACCCCTATTTCCCAGGCGAAATTCCCAAAAACCAAGTAAAAATCCTTCCAGAAACATTCCCGGAGGATCTCTAAAAATCACCTCCCCAGTGGAATTTTGGCTATTCCTTCAGAGGATGCAAAATATTGCCCCATAAATTGGCTCCCCAGCCCAAAACAAAACCACAAGATAAATCTCCCTGACAGAGTTCCCCAAGAACATCTCCACGTAAGCCCGCAAAATTGGCTTCGACTTGCAAAATTGGTCATCTCAACATAAGCCTGCAGAATTGGGATCTCAACATAAGCTCACAGAATTGGTCATCTCTACTTAAGCCCACAGAATTGGCTTCGACTCGCATAATTGGGCATCTCTACTTAAGCCCACAGAATTGGCTTCGACCCACATAATTGGCCATCTCTACTTAAGCCCGCAGAATTGGCTTCGACTCGTATAATTGGTCATCTCTACTTAAGCCCGCAGAATTGGCTTCGAACCGCAGAATTGGTCATCTCTACTTAAGCCCACTGAATTGTCTTCGACCCACAGAATTGGTCATGTCTACTTAAGCCCGCAGAATTATATTCGACCCACAAAATTGGTCATCTCAACTTAAGCCCACATAATTAGCTTTGACCTATGAATTGTTCATCTCTACTTAAGCCTGCATAATTGGCTTTGACCCGCAGAATTTTTCATATCTACACAAGCATGCAAAATTGGTCATCTCTACTTAATCCCATAAAATTATCTTCAACCAGCAAAATTGGTCACCCTCATCTTCAAGCCCTCATAATTGGCTTCGACCCGCAGAATCAGTCATCCCCAGCACCTGCTCAGGAATTGGCCTAAACCTTTCCTCCAAACCATCCCTTATGTCCTCAGAATCAACCTCGACCCCCTAAATCGGTCATCCTCATTTCCTTAGGTCCTTAGAGTCGACCTTGACCCTCTGAATTGGTCATCCTCGCTCCCTCAAGTCCTCAGAATCGGCCTCGACCCTCTGAATTGGTCATCCTCCCTCAAAAGCGTCATGCAGTGTCTATTCGACGACTATCAATTGTTCCAAACTCACCCATCGAGGGGATCTATAGACACCCTATTCCGTTACCCCTTAAGCTTTCCTTAAGTCCTTAGCACCTCCCTTTATCACTATAAACCCAAGTCATACCCCAAGTACTGACCTAGAACCCATCGGGCACTCCTAGGCGCCGTTTGACGAAATGTTAAAGTCTTCAGCTCGATCAAGACTAAATGAATCTTCAAAGGGCCCTGAATCCCCTTTCCAACGGTCCTTTCCATGCACGATTCTGACTTACGATACGCGCAAACGATCCATTTTATTCTGAAAGGTCACCGAATGCTACCAGGGCGCAGTTGACGAAAGTCAACTCACTGAACCGGATCAAACTCTTTCGAATGTCGAAGTAAATCTCCTAACCTTTCCAATGGCCCGCCTTGTGCATGATTCGGACTTACCATGCGGATGAATGATCCCTTTGCGTCCGACGATGCCCCGTCCAATGGACTAAAGAATGCTTCCGAGCCATATTTGACCCAAAGTCAACTATTGAACTCGGGAGCGATCCAAAGGGATTTTGAAGGTATCCAAATTACCCTTCCAACGGTCCACCCCATGCGCGATTCGGACCAACGGTTTGCTCTCTGCGGTGAATTTTTCGAAATGGCCTGAAAGGCACTGCCAAACGGCAGGTCGTAGACCCTGCCTATCTACAGCGTACCTAAACGCAACTGTCGATTGGCAGGAACATGGCTATGCCAATCAGCAATGGCCCGGGCCTATAAAAATGAGTCCTTGACCTCATTGTAAAAGGATCCCAAATCAGAAAAATATCACTCTCAGCAAATCCAGAAAACCTCTCTCGAAGTCAACGCGATTTCCACATCAAAATCCATTTCCAACCTTCACTTTTCCTCATCCTTTTCATCAAACTTGGTGAATTAATCACTCCCCATCATCATCCAAGTGCAAGATCTGCCCTCTAACATTCAAGATCAAGCTCAAGATCTTCAAGAATGTCTAATTTCTTCAACTCTCTCCTTAAATTCTCATAAATTCGCATCAACTTGATTTATTACTAAGCACTTTTATTCTCTCATCTCACATATCCTAATATAATTTTTACTTAGTATTATTGCATGTAATACCCCGTATTTTTATGCTATATTAATTTGGGGATTTATTAATATTATTGTGAATTAATTATTTAATAAAAATCCGGAAATTAATTATGTTATAATTATTAACGTGGTGAGAGTTAGTAATTATGGGAAAATTTGTTGAATATTACTAATGATCAAAGTAGTATATAATAGTGGCCGTATTAAATGTCACGAGTGAATAAAATGACAATTTTAGAAATTTGAGTCGGGACGCGCCCGTGTCGCGTCGGGACTAAATATTGATAAATAAAAGTAAATATTTTATAAGTTGTTCATATGGTCATTTTGAGTGCTCCAACGCGTCCGGAAGGGTCGAGATAGTCAGAAAAGTATACCCGGGAGTTGGATTTGGGTCTCGGGGCGTTTTTAGGCCTAATTAGTACCCCGGGAGGGCATTTTAGTCATTTTGTATTTTTTGGGTAATTAAACCCAAGAAAATTAAAGGGGTTATATCAGATGTTTAGGTTATCTCCTAGGGTTAGATAACTCAAAACACTAAAACGGCCATTGGAGAAGAGAGGAGAGAACTCTCAAGGCATTCCAAGGCTCAAAACTCAACGTTTGCACCGCCGCCAACGCATAGATCGCGAGACGGAGAACGCAACCACACCAAATTCAACACCAAACCAGATTTCTGAAAATCCCAGGCAAGTGTCTATCTTGATTATTTCGTTGATGCATCTTTCATATTGGTTTAGGAATGATTAGGATGAATTGTATGGAAGAAAAAAACCCAATTTGAGATAGGAAATTGCATGTAGTGATGACTTAAATGATATTCTGGAAACCTTTGGTGATGTAGAGAATTAAACCATGAAATTTTGATGTTGTATAAGAAGGAGATTCTGGGAAAACAGATTATAACCATGATTAAGAGATTTCTAGGGTTCTTGAGTTTTAAATGAATTTCGGCTTGTTAATCCATGTTTAGTGACGAAAATTGACATTTTTACGTAGGAAATGCATAATATTATATTAGGATGTTAGTAGTATAAATCTTTGGACGTTTGGGAATGCAAAACTTGAATTTGGATGAAGATATGTGTTAGAACCCGTAACTGCAATACCTGTTTGATCGATCGATAGAGCCCAGAGCTTCGATCGATCGATCGAGCCCAGAACTTCGATCGATCGAAGGTTCGATCGATCGAGCCCCTAACCTCGATCGATCGACCCCTCCTGGAAGACTTATGTTCCCCTTTTAAAATTGTTGAATTGATTCGAAATGAAGAAAAATCCTTAGACATCCTTGTTAAGATAATTTGGGAGATAATGATGACCAGTAAGATTCATTAATGAATAAGAGACCTTTAATGTAAGGCGAAATCTATATTTTTTGGATATTTTGCATAAGGGACAATGTAAGTATATATTAAAGGGGAGAGACACGTAAGAGAGAGTTACTTTGGAACATAAATGGATATCTACTGAATTGTACATTTGGAAGAATAGAGTCCATGAGGGTACGTAGTAAGTTGGAAAAACCCTTCGAATTAAAGTTAGAAACGAACCATTATACTTGATAAATAATAATGGGAAAATAAGGATAAATGTTGTGAATGTGGGTTATTGGATAAACCTAAATTGATATAATAAAAGTGGTATATTTATATGTTTGTGTATGCATATATTATATACTTGTGAAAATCATGCCCGCGCTACTTGCTATCCCCGAGGTTTTTGCGCTGGGACGATCTTATCTCGTGTGCCTTATGGGGGATATTGACTCGTACCCTAGAAGATAGAAATCCTAGGTACGGGCTATAGAATCGGTAGTCACGGTCCTAAGAGACATGAGGGTATGTACTCACCTCTTGGACTTGGAAACTATGCTTCGCCTCAATATTGTTTGTGTATGTATTTATACAGTTTGAGAGTGATTCTGAACTTGTATTCCCTTTAGTACGATTGATACGGGGATTGAATAGCAGAGTATGCCCGCACCATAATTTTTATGTGGGGTGATGTTAGAATAAATATATTATATGAGTATTTAATATATTTATGAACTTCTGAAATTTGGGAAACTGCCTACTGTGTTATGGTAAGTAAGACATGTATAATGACTCAAATTGGAAATACTTGTTTTGAAAAGTATAATATATATTGAAAAACTTTATGAATTAATAAAGTTAAAATGAGCGTTTTGGTACTAAATGAAATTATCCTTTTAAACCATGATGTTGTTAAATCTTAAATCTTGAGAGTCACCTAAGATAAGTTAAATCCTTGGGGAAAGATAGTGTGATATATGATGAGATAAACCCTTGGGAAGGTTAGTGCGATAGGAGTGCACATTAGAAGAGAGGTGAGAATTTCTCAAGAGTGTGTCGCACTAATATGTTGTTGCATTGGCCTGTATCAATTTAAATACTTGCTAAACGAATTTTTAAATCATATACACTATCGGGATCTGACCCGTTTCCATTTCTCTTTCTCTCTTGTATATATATATGTATATATTACAGGTGCTCAGCCACAGGGGCGTCTTGCATAGGGTCCTTTGGTAGGAACGAGCTACAGCTTAGGTGGGAGTTGCAGACCTTTTGTTTAGACAACTTCATCCATTTGATTCTACTCCTAGCATGTTCATTATTGGGGCATGTGTCGCCCTTTCCATTATTCAGTTGTTATTTGGATATTGTACGTCATTTATTTCTAGTATTGTCACTTTGGGATTTATTATATTCTGGATTGTTTACTTTAAGTTTTATTGTTAGTAGCCAATGTTGAATGTTAAATTATTGGATTCATTGTTTAATAAAATAAATAAATAAAATTTGAAAGGAATGTTAAAAATGGTTTTGACACTTAGCTTAATTAATTAGGGTGTTTGAATTGGAAATTTATTTTTACGACAGTGATGCTAAGAATGATCCAACTGTTCACCTTGATTTTAATTTAATAAAGGTGCGATCGCCTGGTATTTAATTAGGTGGGGTGTCACAACGACATAAATTTGAAAAAATTAGACTTAAGCATAAAAACATGCCATCGAATGGTGAGAACGTAAAACAGGCACAAAGCGGTCTCTTAAGAGGCACGAACGCCTCGCACAGGACAAATGTGACTCGTAGGAACCGACCATAGAGTTACGAGGCTCCCAATTTGAGGGTATGACGTAAATTTGAAAAAAGTTAGAATTAAGGATAAAAATATGCCATCAAATGGTGAGAACAAAAAACAGCCCCAAAACGGTCCCCTAAGAGGCACGAACGCCTCGTATGGGACCAAGGTGGCTCGTTGGATCTGACTGCATAGTCACGGGGCTCCCTATTTGAGTGTACAACGTAAATTTGAAAAAAGTTTGTCTTAAGCATGAAAACATGCCATCGAAGGGTGAATACGTAAAACAAACACAAAACAGTCCGGTAAGAGTAACGAACACCTCTCACGGGACCAATGTAACTCCTACGAACCGACCTATTAGTCACGGGGCACCCCGTTTGAGGGTATGACATAAATCTGATCAAAATTACATTTAAGCATAAAAACATGCCCTCAACGGTGAAAACGTAAAACAAACACAAAACTGTCCGAGAAGAGTCACGAACAACTCGCACGGGACCAATGTGACTCGTACGAACCGATCGTGTAGTCATGAGGCTCATGGTTTGAGTGTACGATATAAATTTGCAAAAATTTAGACTTGAACATAAAAGCATGACCTCGAAGGGTGAAAACGTAAAACAACCACAAAACGGTCAGATAAGAGTCACTAACACCTCGCACGGGACCAATATGACTCGTAGGAAACAAACGCATTATCACGGGGCTCCCGGTTTGAGTGTATGACGTAAATTTGCAAAAAAAAAGGCTTGAGCATAAAAATATGCCATCGAATGGTCAGAACGTAAAACAACCACAAAATGGGCCTGTAAGAGGCACGAACGCCTCGCAGAGGGCCAATGGGCCTCGTAGGAACCGACTGCAATACTCACGAGGCTCACAGTTAGAGTGTACGACATAAATTTGCAAAAATTAGACTTAAGCATAAAAACATGCCATCGAATGGTGAGAACATAAAAAAGCCACAAAGCGGTCTCATGAGAGGCTCGAACGCCTTGCACAGGACCAATGTGACTTGTAGGAACCGACCGCGTAGTTACGGGGCTCCCGATTTGAGTGTATGATGTAAATTAAAAAAATATAGATTTAAGCATAAAAACATGCCATCGAATGGTGAGAACGTAAAATAACCACAAAACGGTCCCGTAAGAGGCAAAACGCCTCGCATGGGACCAATGTGACTCATAGGAACCGACCGCAAAGTCACGGGGCTCCGTATTTGAGTGTACAACGTAAATTTGAAAAAAATAGTCTTAAGCATAAAAACATG
Source organism: Sambucus nigra (assembly GCA_949130495.1). Classification (NCBI taxonomy): domain Eukaryota; kingdom Viridiplantae; phylum Streptophyta; class Magnoliopsida; order Dipsacales; family Adoxaceae; genus Sambucus; species Sambucus nigra. Next base: position 257,580,504 of record OX422215.1, read on the forward strand.
CCGTCGAAGGGTGAAAACATAAAAAAAAACACAAAACAGTCTGGTAAGAGTCACGAACACCTCCCACGGGACCAATGTGACTCTTACGAACAGACCGATTAGTCACGGGGTACCCGGTTTGAGTGTATGTCATAAATCTGATCAAAATTACTTAACAATAAAAACATGCCCTCGAAGGGTGAAAACGTAAAAGAAACACAAAACTGTCCGGGAAGAGTCACGAACACCTCGCACGGGACCAATGTGACTCGTACGAACCGATCGCGTAGTCACGGGGCTCCTGATTTGAGTGTACGATGTAAATTTGCCCAAATTTAGACTTGGGCATAAAAGCATGCCCTCAAAGGGTGAAAACGTAAACTAATCGCAAAACGGTCTGATAAGAGTCACGAACACCTCACACGGGACCAATATGACTCGTAGGAACCGAACGCATCATCACGGGGCTCTCGGTTTGAGTGTATGACGTAAATTACTAAAAAAATAGACTTCAGGATAAAAATACGTCATCGAATGGTGAGAACGTAAAACAGCCACAAAACGCTCCCGTAAGAGGCACGAACGGCTCGCATGGGACCAATGTGACTCATAGGAACCAACCGCATAGTCACGGGGCTCCCTGTTTGAGTGTACAACACAAATTTAAAAAAAAACATAATTAATCATAAAAACAAGCCCTCGAAGGATGAAAACGTAAAATAAACACAAAAGTCTGGTAAGAGTCACGAACATCTCACACGGGACCAATGTGACTCGTACGAACCGACCGCATAGCCCGATTTCAGTGTACACCGTAAATTTGGAAAAAATTAGACTAGAGCATAAAAACATGCCATCGAAGGGTGCAAATATAAAACAACCACAAAACGGTCCGGTAAGAGTCACGAACACGTCTCACGGGACCAATATGACTCGTAGGAACCGACCGCATTGTCACAGGGTTTCCGATTTGAGTGTATGACATAAATTAGCAAAAAATTAGACTTCAGCATAAAAATATGCCATCGTAGGGTGAAATTTGAATATAACGACATAACGGTCCCGTAAGAGGCATGAACGCCTCGCACGGGACCAATCTGACTCGTAGGAGCCGACCGCGTAGTAATGGGGCATCTAGTTTGAGTTTGCGACGTAAATTTAAAAAAAAATAGAATTAAGTATGAAAACATGCCATCGAAGGGTGAAACCATAAAACAACCACAAAATGGTCCCGTAAGAGGCACGAACGGCTCGCACAGGGCCAATGTGACTCGTAGGAATCGACTGCATACTCACGATGCTTCTGGTTTGAGTGTACGACATAAATTTGCAAAAAATAGACTTAAGCATAAAAACATGCCATCGAATGCTGAGAATGTAAAAATGCCACAAAGCGGTCTCGTAAGAGGCACGAACGCATCGTACAGGACTAATGTGGCTTGTAGGAACTGATCGCGTACTTACGGGGCTCCCGATTTGAGTGTATGACGTCAATTAAAAAAAATACTTTTAAGCCTAAAAACATGCCATCGAGTGGTGAGAAAGTAAAACAACCACAAAACAGTCCCGTAAGAGGCAGAACGCCTCGCATGGGACCAATGTGACTCGTAGGAACCAACCACATAGTCACGGGGCTCCCTATTTGAGTGTACAACGTAAATTTGAAAAAAATTAGTATTAAGCATAAAAACATGCCGTCGAAGGATGAAAACTTAAAACAAAAACAAAACAGTCCGGTAAGAGTCACGAACACCTCCCACAGGACCAATGTGACTCTTACGAACTGACCAATTAGTCACGGGGCACCCGGTTTGAGTGTACGGCATAAATCTGATCAAAATTACTTAACCATAAAAACATTCCCTCGAAGGGTGAAAACGTAAAATAGACACAAAACCGCCCGGAAAGCATCACGAACACCTCGCATGGGACTAATGTGACTCATACGAACCGATCGCGTAGTCACGGGGCTCCTGATTTGAGTGTACGATGTAAATTTGTACAAATTTAGACTTGGTTATAAAAGCATGCCCTCGAAGGGAGAAAACGTAAAATAACCACAAAACGGTCCGATAAGAGTCACGAACACCTCGCACGGGACCAATATGACTCATAGGAACCAAACGCAATATCACGGGGCTCTCGGTTTGAGAGTATGACGTAAATTTCCGAAAAATTAGACTTCAGCATAAAAATATGCCATCGAAGGGTGAGAACATAATACAGCCACAAAACGGTCCCGTAAGAGGCACGAACGCCTCGCATGGGACCAAAGTGACTCGCAGGAACCAACCGCATAGTCACGGGGCTCCCTGTTTGAGTGTACAATGCAAATTTGAAAAAAATAGAATTAATCATAAAAACAAGACCTCGAAGGGTGAAAACGTAAAATAAACACAAAACAGTCTGGTAAGAGTCACGGACATCTCGCACGGGACCAATGTGACTCGTGCAAACCGACCGCGTAGCCCGATTTGAGTGTACGCCGTAAATTTGCAAAAAATTAGACTAGAGCATAAAAACATACCATCGAAGGGTAAAAACGTAAAACAACCACAAAACGGTCAGGTAAGAGTCACGAACACGTCGCATGGGACCAATATGACTCGTAGGAACCGACCGCATTGTCACGGGGCTTCCGATTTGAGTGTATGACATAAATTTGCAAAAAAATTGACTTCAGCATAAAAATATGCCATCATAGGGTGAAAATTCAAAATAACCACATAATGGTCCCGTAAGAGGCATGAACGCCTCGCACGGGACCAATCTGACTCGTAGGAGCCGACCGCGTAGTAATGGGGCATCTAGTTTGAGTTTACGACGTAAATTTAAACAAAATTAGATTTAAGTATGAAACCATGCCATCGAAGGGTGAAAACGTAAAATAACCAGAAAATTATCCTGTAAGAGGCACGAACGGCTCGCACAGGGCCAATGTGACTCGTAGGAACCGACTGCATACTCACAATGCTCCCGGTTTGAGTGTACGACATAAATTTGCAAAAATTATACTTAAGAATAAAAGCATTCCATCGAATGGTGAGAACATAAAAATGCCACAAAGCGGTCTCGTAAGAGGCACGAACACCTCTCATATGACCAATGTGACTTGTAGGAACCGATCGTGTACTTACGGGGCTCCCGATTTGAGTGTATGACGTAAATTTGAAAAAAATAGATTTAAGTATAAAAACATGCCATCGAATGGTGAGAACGTAAAATAGCCACAAAACGGTCCCGTAAGAGGCACGAACGACTCGCACAGGACCAATGTGACTCGTAGGAACCGACCGCATAGTCACGGGTCACCTTATTTGAGTGTACAACATAAATTGGAAAAAAATTAGTCTTAAGCATCAACACATGCCATCGAAGGGTGAAAACATAAAACAAACACAAAACAGTCACGAAAGAGTCACGAACACCTCCCACAGGACCAATGTGACTCTTACGAACTGAGCGATTACTCACGGGGCACCCGATTTGAGTGTACGGCATAAATCTGATCAAAATTACTTAAGCATAAAAACATGCCCTCGAAGGGTGAAAACGTAAAATAAACACAAAATTATTCGAGAATAGTCACGAACACCTCGCACGGGACCAACGTGACTCGTACGAACTGATCGCGTAGTCACGGGACTCCTGGTTTGAGTGTAAGATGTAAATTTGCAAAAATATAGACTTGAGCATAAAATCATCCCTCGAAGGGTGAAAATGTAAAACAACCACAAAACCGTTCGATAGGAGTCACGAACACCTCGCACGGGACCAATATGACTCCTAGGAACCGAACGCATTATCACGGGGCTCCCGTTTTGAGTGTATGACGTAAATTTCCATATAATTAGACTTTAGCGTAAAAATATGCCATCGAATGGTGAGAACGTAAAGAAGCCACAAAACGGTCCCGTAAGAGGCACGAACGCCTCGCATGCGACCAATGTGACTCCTAGGAACCGACCGCATAGTCAGGAGGCTCCCTGTTTGAGTGTACAACTCAAATTTGAAAAAAATTAGAATTAAGAATTAAAACATGCCATCGAAGGGTGAAAACGTAAAACAAACACAAAACTGTATGGTAAGAGTCACGAACACCTCGCACGGGCCCAATGTGACTGGTACGAACCGACCACGTAGCCCGATTTGAGTGTACGATGTAAATTTGCAAAAAAATAGACTTGTCCATAAAAACATGCCATCGAAGGGTGCAAACATAAAACACCCACAAAACGGTCCAATAAGAGTCCCGAACATGTCGCACGGGACCAATATGACTAGTAGGAACCGATCGCATTGCCATGGGGCTCCCGGTTTGAGTGTATGATATAAATTTACAAAAAAATAGACTTCAACATAAAAATATGCCATCGTAAGGTGAAAATAGAAAACAACCACAAAACAGTCCTGTAAGGGGCAAGAACGCCTCGCACGGGACCAATCTGACTCGTAGGAGCCGACCGCGTAGTAACGGGGCATCCAGTTTGAGTTTACGACGTAAATTTAAAAAAAAATTAGAATTAATTGTGAAAACATGCCATCGAAGGGTGAAAACGTAAAACAACCACAAAATGGTCCCGTAAGAGGCACAAACGCCTCGCACAGGGCCAATGTGAGTCGTAGGAACCGACTGCATACTCACGAGGCTCCCGGTTTGAGTGTACGACATAAATTTGCAAAAATTAGACATAGGTATAAAAACATGCCAAGGAAAGGTGAGAACGTAAAAAATCCACAAAGTGGTCACGTAAGAGCCACCAACGCCTCGCACAGGACAAATGTGACTTATAGGAACCGATCGCGGAGTTACGGGGCTCCCGATTTGAGTGTATAATGTAAATTTGAAAAAAAATCAAATTAAGAATAAAAACATGCCATCGAATGATGAGAACCTAAAACATCCACAAAACAATTTCGTAAGAGGCACGAACGCCTCGTATGGGACCAATATGGCTCGTAGGAACTGACGTCATAGTCACGGTGCTCCCTATTTGAGTGTACAACGTAAATTTGAAAAAAATTAGTCTTTGGCATAAAAACATGCCATCGAAGGGTGAAAACATAAAACAAACACAAAACAGTCCAGTAAGAGTCACGAACACCTCCCACGGGACCAGTATGACTCGTACGAACTGACCGATTAGTCACGGGACACCCGATTTGAGGGTACGACATAAATCTGATCAAAATTAGGCTTAAGCATAAAAACATACCCTCGAAGGGTGAAAACCTAAAACAAACACAAAACTGTGTGGGAAGAGTCACGAACACCTCGCACGGGACCAATGCGACTCGTACGAACCGATCATGTAGTCATGGGGCTCCTGGTTTGAGTGTACGATATAAATTTGCAAAAATTTATACTTGAACATAAAAGCATGCCCTCGAAGGGTGAAAACGTAAAACAACCACAAAAACGATCCGATAAGAGTCACGAATACCTCGTACGGGACCAATATGACTCGTAGGAACCGAACGCATTATTGCGGGGCTCCCGGTTTGAGTGTATGACGTAAATTTGCAAAAAATTAGACTTCAGCATAAAAATATGCCATCGAATGGTGACAACGTAAAATAGCCACAAAATGGTCCCGTAAGAGGCATGAACGCCTCGCATAGGGCCAATGTGCCTCGTAGGAACCGACTGCATGCTCACGAGGCTCCCAGTTTGAGTGTACGACATAAATTTGTAAAAGTTAGGTTTAAGCATAAAAACATGCCATCGAATGGTGAGAACATAAAAAATCCACAAAGCGGTCATGTAAGAGCCACCAACGCCTCGCACAGGACCAATGTGACTTGTAGGAACCGACCGCGTAGTTACGGGGCTCCCGGTTTGAGTGTATGACGTAAATTTGCAAAAAATTAGACTTCAGCAAAAAATTATGCCATCGAATGGTGAGAACGTAAAACAGCCACAAAACGGTCCCGTAAGAGGCACGGACGCCTCGCATGGGACCAGGGTGACTCGTAAGAACCGTCCACATAGTCACGGGGCTCCCTATTTGAGTGCACAACGTAAATTTGAAAAAAATTAGTCTTAAGCATAAAAACATGTCATGGAAGGGTGAAAATTATAAACAAACACAAAACAGTCCAGTAAGAGTCACGAACGCCTCCCACGGGACCAATGTGACTCTTATGAACTGATCGTTTAGTCACGGGGCACCCGGTTTGAGTGTACGGCATAAATCCGATCAAAATTTGACTTAAGAATAAAAACATGCCCTCGAAGGGTGAAAACTTAAAATAAACAAAAAACTGTGCGGGAAGAGTCACGAACAGCTCGCACGGGACCAATGTGACTCGTACGAATCGATCATGTAGTCATGGGGTTCCAGATTTAAGTGTATGATATAAATTTGTAAAAATTTAGACATGAACAGAAAAGCATGCATTCGAAGGGTGAAAACGTAAAATAACCACAAAATGGTCCGATAAGAGTCACGAACACCTCGTACGGGACCAACATGACTCGTAGGAAGCGAACGCATTATCATGGGGCTCCATGTCTGAGTGTATGACGTAAATTTGCAAAAAATTAGAATTCAGCATAAAAATATGCCATCGAATGGTGAGAACGTAAAAGAGCCACAAAATGGTCTCGTAAGAGGCACCAACGCCTCGCACAGGGCCAATGTGCCTCGTGGGAACCGACTGCATACTCACGAGGCTCCCGGTTTGAGTGTACGACATAAATTTGCAAAAAATTAGACTTAAGCATAAAAATAGGCCATCAAATGGTGAGAATGTAAAAAAGCCACAAAGCGGTCTTGTAAGAGGCTCAAACGCCTCACACAGGACCAATGTGACTTGTAGGAACCGACCACATAGTTACGGGGCTCCCGATTTGAGTGTATGATGTAAATTTTTAAAAAAATAGATTTAAGCATAAAAACATGCCATTAAATGGTGAGAACGTAAAATAGCCACAAAACGGTCCCGTAAGAGGCACGAACGACTCGCATGGGACCAATGTGACTCGTAGGAACCGACCACATAGTAACGGGGCTCCATATTCCTGTGTACAACGTAAATTTGAAAAACATTAGTCTTAAGCATAAAAACATGTCGTCGAAGGCTGAAAACGTAAAACAAACACAAAACAGTCCGGTAAGAGTCATGAACACCTCCCACAGGACTGGTGTGACTCTTAGGAACTGACAGATTAGTCACGGGGAAGCCGGTTTGAGTGTACGGCATAAATCTGATCAAAATTACTCCAGCATAAAAACATGCCCTCGAAGGGTGAAAACTTAAAATAAACACAAAACTGTCCGGGAAGAGTCACGAACACCTCGCACGAGACCAACGTGACTCGTACGAACCGATCGCGTAGTCACGGGGGTCCTGGTTTGAGTGCACGATGTAAATTTGGAAAAATTTAGACTTGGGCATAAAAGCATGCCCTCGAAGGGTGAAAATGTAAAACAACAACAAAACGGTCCGATAAGAGTCAGAAGAACTCGCACGGGACCAATATGACTCGTAGGAACCGAACGCATTATCACGGGGCTCTCGGTTTGAGTGCATGACGTAAATTTGCAAAAAATTAGACTTCTGCATAAAAATATGCCATCGAATGGTGAGAATGTAAAACATCCACAAAAAGGTACCATAAGAGGCATGAACACCTCGGATGGGACCAATGTGACTCGTAGGAACTAACTGCATAGTCACGGGGCTCCCTGTTTGAGTATACAACGTAAATTTGAAAAATTTAGAATTAAGCATAAAAATATGCCATCGAAGGGTGAAAACGTTAAACAAACACGAAAAAGTCTGGTAAGAGTCACGAACATCTCGCACGGGACCAATGTGACTCGTACGAACCGACTGCGTAGCTCCATTTGAGTGTACGACGTAAATTTGCAAAAAATTAGAATTGAGCATAAAAACATGCCATCGAAGGGTGCAAACATAAAACAACCACAAAATGGTCCGATAAGAGTCACGAACACGTCGCACGGGACCAATATGACTCATAGTAACTGACCGCATTGTCACGGTGCTCCCGGTTTGAGTGTATGACATAAATTAGCAAAAAATTAGGCGTCAGCATAAAAATATACCATCGTAAGGTGAAAATAGAAAACAACCACATAACGGTCCCGTAAGAGGCATGAACGCCTCGTACGGAACCAATCTGACTCGTAGCAGCCGACCGCGTAGTAACGGGGCATCAAGTTTGAGTTTACGAAGTAAATTTAAAAAAAAATAGAATTAAGTATGAAAACATTCCATCGAAGGGTGAAAATGTAAAACAACCACAAAATGGTCCCGTAAGAGGGACGAATGCCTCGCACAGGGCCAATGTGACTCATACGAATCGAATGCAAACTCGCGAGGCTCCCGATTTGAGTGTACGACATAAATTTGCAAAAATTAGACTTAAGCATAAAAATTTGCCATCGAATGGTGAGAATGCAAAAAAGCAACAAAGCGGTCTCATACAAAGCACGAATGCCTCGCACAGGACCAATGTGACTTGTAGGAACCGACCGCTTAGTCTCGGGGCTCCCTATTTGAGTGTACAACATAAATTTGAAAAAAATTAGTGTTAAGCATAAAAACATGCCATCGAAGGGTGAAAACATAAAACAAACACAAAACAGTCCGGTAAGAGTCACGAACACCTCCCACGGGACCAATGTGACTCTTAGAAACTGACCGATTAGTGACGGGGCGCCCGGTTTGAGTGTACGGCATAAATCTAATCAAAATTACTTAAGCATTAAAACATGCCCTCGAAGGGTGAAAATATATAATAAACCCAAAACTGTCCCGGAAGAGTAACGAACACCTCGCACGGGACCAATGTAACTCGTACGAACCGACCGCGTAGTCAAGGGGCTCCTTGTTTGAGTGTACGATGTAAATTTGTGAAAATTTAGACTTGAGCATAAAAACATGCCCTCGAAGGGTGAAAACATAAAATAACCACAAAACGGTCTGATAAGAGTCACGAACACCTCGCACGAGACCATTATGGCTCGTAGGAACCAAACGCATTATCACGGGGCTCCAAGTTTTAAGTGTATGATGTAAATTTGCAAAAAATTAGACTTCGGCAAAAAAATATTCCATCGAATGGTGAGAACGTAAAACATCCACAAAACTGTCCCGTAAGAGGCACGAACGTCTCCTATGGGACCAATGTGACTCGTAGGAACTGACCGCATAGTCATGGGGCTCCCTGTTTGAGTGTACAACGTAAATTTGAAAAAAATTAGAATTAAGCATAAAAACATGCCAATGAAGGGTGAAAATGTAAAATAAACACAAAATAGTCTGGTAAGAGTCACGAACACCTCGCACGGGACCAATGTGACTCGTATGAACCAACCACGTAGCCCGATTTGAGTGTACGACGTAAATTTGCAAAAAAATAGACTTGAGCATAAAAACATCCCATCGAAGGGTGCAACCATAAAACAATTCGGTAGGAGTCACGTACACGTCGTACGGGATCAATATGACTCGTTGGAACCGACCGCATTATCACGGGGCTCCCGGTTTGAGTGTATGACTTAAATTTGCAATAAATTAGACTTCAGCATAAAAATATGCCATCGTAGGGTGAAAATAGAGAACAACCACAAAATGGTCCGGTAAGAGGCATGAACGCCTCACACGGGACCAATCTGACTCATAGGATACGACCACGTAGTAACGGGGCATCCAGTATGAGTTTATGATGTAAATTTAAAAAAAAATTAGAATTAAGTGTGAAAACATGCCATCGAAGGGTGAAAATGTAAAACAACCACAAAATGGTCCCGTAAGAGGCACGAACGCCTCGCACAGGGCCAATGTGACTCGCAAGAACCGACTGCAAATTCACGAGGCTCTCGGTTTGAGCGTACGACATAAATTTGCAAAAAATAGACTTAAGCATAAAAACATTCCATCGAATGGTGAGAACATAAAAAAGCCACAAAGCGGTTTCGTAAGAGCCACGGACGCCTCCCACAGGACCAGTGTGACTTGTAGGAACCGATCGCGTAGTTACGGTGCTCCTGATTTCAGTGTATGAGGTAAATTTGAAAAAAAAATAGATTTAGGATTAAAAACATGCCGTCGAATGGTGAGAACGTAAAACAGCCACAAACGGTCCCGTAAGAGGCACGAACGCCTCGCATGGGACCAATGTGACTCGTAAGAACCGACCGCATAGTCACGGGGCTCCCTGTTTGAGTGTACAACGTAAATTTGAAATATTAGAATTAAGCATAAAAACATGCCATCGAAGGGTGAAAACGTAAAACAAACCCAAAACAGTCTGGTAAGAGTCACGAACATCTCGTACGGGACCAATGTGACTCGCACGAACCGACCGCGTAGCCCGATTTGAGTGTACGACGTAAAATTACTAAAAATTAGACTTGAGCATAAAAACGTGTCATCGAAGGGGGCAAACATAAAACAACCACAAAACGGTCCGATAAGAGTCACGAACACGTCGCACGAGACTAATATGACTCGTAGGAACCGATCGCATTGTCACGGGGCTCCCGGTTTGAGTGTATGACATAAATTTGAAAACAATTAGACTTCAACATAAAAATTTGCCATCGTAGGGTGAAAATAGAAAACAACCACATAACGGTCCCGTAAGAGGCATGAACGCCTCGTACAGGACCAATCTGAGTCGTAGGAGCCGATCGCATAGTAATGGGGCCTCCAGTTTCAGTTTACGATGTAAATTTAAAAAAATTAGAATTAAGTATGAAAACATGCTATCAAAGGGTCAAAATATAAAACAACAACAAAATGGTCCCGTAAGAGGGACGAACACCTCGCACAGGGCCAATGTGACTCGTACGAACCGACTGCATACTCAAGAGGCTCCCGGTTTGAGTGTACGACATAAATTTGAAAAAATTAGAATTAAGCATAAGAACATGCAATCGAATGGTGAGAACGTAAAAAAAGCCACAAAGCGGTCTCATAAGACGCACGAACACCTCGCACAGGACCAATGTGACTTGTAGGAACCGACCGCGTAGTTACGGTGCTCCCGATTTCAGTGTATGACGCAAATTTGAAAAAAAATAGATTTAAGCATAAAAATATGCCATCGAATGGTGAGAACGTAAAACAACCACAAAACAGTCCCGTAAGAGTCACGAACGCCTCGCATGGGACCAATGTGACAAGTAGGAACGGACCGCATAGTCACGGGTCTCCCTATTTGAGTGTACAATATAAATTGGAAAAAAATTAGTCTTAAGAATCAACACATGCCATCGAAGGGTGAAAACATAAAACAAACACAAAAAAGTCCGGAAAGAGTCACGAACACCTCCCACGGGACCAATGTGTCTCTTACGAACTAACCGATTAGTCACGGGGCACCCGATTTGATTGTACGGTATAAATCTGATCAGAATTACTTATGCATAAAAATGTGCCCTCGAAGGGTGAAATGTAAAATAAACCAAAAACTGTCCGAGAAGAGTCACGAACACCTCGCACGGGACCAATATGACTTGTATGAACGGATCGCGAAGTCACGGGGCTTCCCGTTTGAGTGTACGATGTAAATTTTCAAAAATTTAGACTTGAGCATAAAAGCATGCCCTCGAAGGGTGAAAACGTAAAACAACCACAAAACGGTCCGATAACAGTCACGAACACCTCGCACGGGACCAATATGACTCGTAGGAACCAAACGCATTATCACGGGGCTCCCGGTTTGAGTGTATGACGTAAATTTGCAAAAAATTAGACCTCAGCAAAAAAATATGCCATCGAATGGTGAGAACGTAAAACAGCCACAAAACGGTCCCGTAAGAGGCACGAACGCCTTGCAAGGGACCAATGTGACTCGTAGGAACCCACCGCATGTAAAACATAAATTTACAAAATAATTAGAATTAAGCATAAAAACATGCCATTGAACGGTGAAAACATAAAACAAACACAAAACGGTCTATTAAGAGTCACGAACACCTCGCATGGGACCAATGTAACTCGTACGATCCGACCACGTAGCCCGATTTGAGTGTACGACGTAAATTTGCAAAAAAATAAAGTCATCAAAGGGTGCACCCATAAAACGGTCCGGTAAGTGTCACGAACACGTCACACGGGACCAATATGACTCGTAGTAACCAACCACATTATCACGGGGCTCGCGGTTTGAGTGTATGACATAAATTTGAAAAAAATTAGACATCACCATAAAAATGTCATTGTAGGGTGAAAATAGAAAACAACCACAAAGCGGTCCCGTAAGAGGCACGAACGCCTCGCACGGGACCAATCTGACTCGTAGGAGACGACCGTGTAGTAACGGGGCATCCAGTCTGAGTTTACGACGTAAATTTAAAAAAAATTATAATTAAGTATGAAAACATGCCATCGAAGGTTGAAAACGTGAAACAACCACAAAATGATCCCGTAAGAGGCGCGAACACCTCGCACAGGGCCAATGTGACTCGTAGGAACCGACTGCATACTCCCGAGGCTCCCGGTTTGAGTGTACGACATAAATTTGCAAAAATTAGACTTAGGCATAAAAACATGCCATCGAATGGTGAGAATGTAAAAAAGCCACAAAGCGGTCTCGTAAGAGGCACGAACGCCTCGAACAGGCCAGTGTGACTTGTAGGAACCGATCGCGTAGTTACGGTGCTCCCAATTTCAGTGTATGACGTAAATTTAAAAAAAATTAGATTTAGACATAAAAACATGCCATCGAATGGTGAGAACGTAAAATAGCCACAAAACGGTCCCGTAAGAGGCACGAACGCCTCGCATGGGACCAATGTGACTCATAGGAACCGACCGTACAGTCACGGGGCTCCCTATTTGAGTGTACAACATAAATTTGAAAAAAAATAGTCTTAAGCGTTAAACCATGCCATCGATGGGTGAAAACGTAAAACAAACACAAAACAGTCCGGTAAGAGTCATGAACATCTCCAACGGGATGATTGTCACTCTTACGAACTGACCGATTAGTCACGGGGCACCCGGTTTAAGTGTACGACATAAATCTGATCAAAATTAATTAAGCATAAAAAAATGCCCTCGAAGGGTGAAAATGTAAAATAAACCCAAAACTGTACGAGAAGAGTCACGAACACCTCGCACGGGACCAATGTGACTCGTACGAACCGTTCACGTAATCACGGGGCTCCTGGTTTAAGTGTACGATGTAAATTTGCAAAAATTTAGACTTGTGCATAAAAGCATGCCCTCGAAGGGTGAAAACGTAAAACAACCATAAAACGGTCCGATAAGAGTCACGAACACCTCGCACGGGACCAATCTGACTCGTAGGAGACGATCGCGTAGTAACGGGGCATCCAGTTCGAGTTTACGACATAAATTTTAAAAAAATTAGAATTAAGTATGAAAACATGTCATCGAAGGGTGACAACGTAGAACAACCACAAAATGGTCCTGTTAGAGGCATGAACGCCTCGCACATGGCCAATGTGACTCGTAGGAACTTACAGCATACTCCCGAGGCTCCCGGTTTGAGTGTACGACATAAATTTACAAAAATTAGACTTAAGCATAAAAACACGCCATCGAATGGTGAGAACGTAAAAAAGCCACAAAGCGGTCTCGTAACGGGGCATCCAGTTTGAGTTTACGATGTAAATTTAAAAAAAATAGAATTAAGTATGAAAACATGCCATCGAAGGGTGAAAATGTAAAACAACAACAAAATGGTCCCGTAAGACGGACGAACGCCTCGCACAGGGCCAATGTGACTCGTACGAACCGACTGCATACTCACGAGGCTCCTGGTTTGAGTGTACGACATAAATTTGCAAAAAATAGACTTAAGCATAAAAACATGCCATCGAATGGTGAGAACGTAAAAAAGCCACAAAGCGGTCTCATAAGAGGCACGAACACCTCGCACAGAACCAATGTGACTTGTAGGAACCGACCGCGTAGTTACGGTGCTCCCGATTTCAGTGTATGACGTAAGTTTGAAAAAATTAGATTTAAGCATAAAAATATGCCATCGAATGGTGAGAACGTAAAACAGCCACAAAACAGTTCCGTAAGAGTCATGAACGCCTCGCATGGGACCAATGTGACAAGTAGGAACGGACCGCATAGTCACGGGTCTCCATATTTGAGTGTACAACATAAAAAGGAAAAAAATTAATCTTAAGCATCAACACATGCCATCGAAGGGTGAAAACATAAAACAAACACAAAAAAGTCCGGAAAGAGTCACGAACACCTCCCACGGGACCAATGTGTCTCTTACGAACTGACCGATTAGTTACGGGGCACCCGATTTGATTGTACGGTATAAATCTGATCAAAATTACTTATGCATAAAAATGTTCCCTCGAAGGGTGAAATGTAAAATAAACCAAAAACTGTCCGAGAAGAGTCACGAACACCTCGAACGGGACCAATGTGACTCGTACGAACTGATCGCGAAGTCACGGGGCTCCCGGTTTGAGTGTACGATCTAAATTTTCAAAAATTTAGACTTGAGCATAAAAGCATGCCCTCGAAGGGTGAAAACATAAAACAACCACAAAACAGTCCGATAACAGTCACGAACACCTCGCACGGGACCAATATGACTCGTAGGAATCAAACGCATTATCATGGGGCTCCCGGTTTGAGTGTATGACGTAAATTTGCAAAAAATTAGACCTCAGCAAAAAAATATGTCATCAAATGGTGAGAACGTAAAACAGCCACAAAACGGTCCCGTAAGAGGCACGAACGCCTCGCAAGGGACCAATGTGACTCGTAGGAACCGACCACGTGTAAAACCTAAATTTGAAAAAAATTAGAATTATGCATAAAAACATGCCAGTGAACGGTGAAAACATAATTCAAACACAAAACAGTCTATTAAGAGTCACGAACACCTCGCTAGGGACCAATGTAACTCGTACGAACCGACCACGTAGCCCGATTTGAGTGTACGACGTAAATTTGCAAAAAATTAGACTTGATCATAAAAACAAGCCATCGAATGGTGCACCCATAAAACGGTTCGGTAAGTGTCACGAACACGTCGCACGGAACCAATATGACTCATAGTAACCGACCGCATTGTCACGGGGCTCGCGGTTTGAGTCTATGACATAAATTTGAAAAAAAATAGACATCACCATAAAAATATGCCATTGCAGGGTGAAAATAGAAAACAACCACAAAACGGTCCCGTAAGAGGCATGAACGCCTCGCGCGGGACCAATCTGACTTGTAGGAGACGACCGTGTAGTAACGGGGCATCCAGTCTGAGTTTACGACGTAAATTTTAAAAAAATTATAATTAAGTATGAAAACATGCCATCGAAGGTTGAAAACGTGAAACAACCACAAAATGGTCCCGTAAGAGGCACAAACACCTCGCACAGGGCCAATGTGACTCGTAGGAACCGACTGCATACTCACGAGGCTACCGGTTTGAGTGTACGACATAAATTTGCAAACATTAGACTTAAGCATAAAAACATGCCATCGAATGGTGAGAACGTAAAAAATCCACAAAGAGATCTCGTAAGAGGCACGAACGCCTCGCATAGGACAAATGTGACTTGTAGGAACCGACCGCAGAATTACAAGGCTCCCGATTTGAGTGTATGACGTAAATTTGAAAAAAATAGAATTAAGCATAAAAACTTGCCATCGAACGGTGAGAACATAAAACAACCACAAAACGGTCCCGTAAGAGGCACGAACGCCTCGTATGGGACCAATGTGGCTCGTAGGAACTGACTGCATAGTCACGGGGATCCCTATTTGTGTGCACAATGTAAATTTGAAAAAAAAATAGTCTTAAGCGCAAAACCATGCCATCAAAGGGTGAAAATGTAAAACAAACACAAAACAGTCCGGTAAGAGTCACGAACACTTCCCACGGGACCAATGTGACTCGTACGAACTGACCGATTAGTCACGAGGAACCCGGTTTGAGGGTACGGCATAAATCTGATCAAAATTACTTAAGCATAAAAAAATGCCCTCGAAGGGTGAAAATGTAAAATAAACCCAAAACTGTCCAAGAAGAGTCACGAACACCTCGCACGGGACCAATGCGACTCGTACGAACCGATCATGTAGTCATGGGGCTCCTGGTTTGAGTGTACGATATAAATTTGCAAAAATTTAGACTTGATCATAAAAGCATGCCCTCGAAGGGTGAAAACATAAAACAACCACAAAACGGTCCGATAAGAGTCATGAATACCTCGTACGGGACCAATATGACTCGTAGGAACCGAACGCACTATCACGAGGCTCCCGATTTGAGTGTATGACGTAAATTTGCAAAAAATTAGACTTCAGCATAAAAATATGCCATCGAATGGTGACAACGTAAAATAGCCACAAAATGATCCCGTAAGAGGCACGAACGCCTCGCATAGGGCCAATGTGCCTCCTAGGAACCGACTGCATGCTCACGAGGCTCCCAGTTTGAGTGTACGACACAAATTTGCAAAAATTAAACTTAAGCATAAACACATGCCATCGAATGGTGAGAACATAAAAAAGCCACAAAGCGGTCATGTAAGAGCCACCAACACCTCGCATAGGACCAATGTGACTTGTAGGAATTGACCGCATAGTTACGAGGCTCCCGGTTTGAGTGTATGACGTAAATTTGTAAAAAATTAGACTTCAGCAAAAAAATATGCCATCGAATGGTGAGAACGTAAAACAGCCACAAAACGGTCCCGTAAGAGGCACGAACGCCTCACATGGGACCAGGGTGACTCGTAAGAACCGTCCGCATAGTCACAGGGCTCCCTATTTGAGTGCACAACGTAAATTTGAAAAAAATTAGTCTTAAGCATAAAAACATGCCATGGAAGGGTGAAAATGTAAAACAAACACAAAACAGTCGAGTAAGAGTCACGAACGCCTCCCACGGGACCAATGTGACTCTTACGAACTGACCGTTTAGTCATAGGGCACCCGGTTTGAGTGTACGGCATAAATCTGATCAAAATTACTTAAGCATAAAAACATGCCCTCGAAGGGTGAAAACGTAAAATGAACACAAAACTGTTCGGGAAGAGTCAAAAACACCTTGCACGAGACCAATGTGACTCGTACGAATCGATCGCGTAGTCACGAGACTCCTGGTTTAAGTGTACGATGTAAGTTTGCAAAAATACATACTTGAGCATAAAAGCATGCCCTTGAAGGGTGAAAACATAAAACAACCACAAAACGATCCGATAAGAAGCACGAACGCCTCGCATGGGACCAATATGACGCGTAGGAACCGACCGCATAGTCACGGGGATCCCTGTTTGAGTGTACAACGTAAATTTTATAAAAATTAGAATTAAGCATAAAAATATGCCATCGAATGGTGAAAACGTAAAACAGACACAAAACAGTCTGGTAAGAGTCACGAACACCTCGTACGGGACCAATGTGACTCGGACGAGCCGAACGCGTAGCCCGATTTGAGTATATGACGTAAATTTGCAAAAAAATAGACTTGAGCATAAAAACATGCCATCGAAGGGTAAAAACATAAAACAACCACAAAACGATCCGGTAAGAGTCACGAACACGTCGCACGGGATCAATATGACTCATAGGAACCGACCGCATTGTCACGGGGCTCCCGGTTTGAGTGTATGACATAAATTTGTAAAAAATTAGACTTCAGCATAAAAATATGCCATCATAGGGTGAAAATAGAAATCTACCACTAAACAGTCCTGTAAGAGGCATGAACGCCTCGCCCGGGACAAATCTAACTCGTAGGAGCCGACCGTGTAGTAACGGGCATCCGGTTTGAGTTTACGATGTAAATTTAAAAGAAAATAGAATTAACTATGAAAACATGCCATCGAAGGGTGAAAACGTAAAACAACCAAAAAATGGTCCCGTAAGAGGCACGAACGCCTCGCACAGGGCCAATGTGACTCGTAGGAACCGACTGCATACTCACGAGGCTACCGGTTTGAGTGTACGACATAAATTTGCAAAAATTAGACTAAGCATAAAAACATGCCATCGAATGGTGAGAA
This sequence comes from Sambucus nigra, assembly GCA_949130495.1. Lineage (NCBI taxonomy): Eukaryota > Viridiplantae > Streptophyta > Magnoliopsida > Dipsacales > Adoxaceae > Sambucus > Sambucus nigra. The sequence continues at coordinate 257,598,479 of OX422215.1, forward strand.
CGTAAAAAATCCACAAAGCGATCTCGTAAGAGGCACGAACGCCTCGCATAGGACAAATGTGACTTGTAGGAACCGACCGCAGAGTTACGAGGCTCCCGATTTGAGTGTATGACGTAAATTTGCAAAAAAATTAGACTTCAGCAAAAAAAAGCCATCGAATGGTGAGAACATAAAACAGCCACAAAACGGTCCCGTAAGAGGCACGAACGCCTCGCATGGGACCTGGGTGACTCGTAAGATAAACAAAAAACATGCACCCGATTTGAGTGTACGGCATAAATCCGATCAAAATTTGACTTAAGCATAAAAACATGCCCTCGAAGGGAGAAAACTTAAAATAAACAAAAAACTGTGCGGGAAGAGTCACGAACACCTCGCACGGAACCAATGTGACTCGTACGAATGGATCGTGTAGGCATGGGGTTCCGGATTTGAGTGTACGATATAAATTTGTAAAAATTTAGACTTCAACAGAAAAGCATGCATTCGAAGGGTGAAAACGTAAAATAACCACAAAACGGTCCGATAAGAGTCACGAACACGTCGCACGGGACCAACATGACTTGTAGGAAGCGAACGCATTATCATGGGGCTCCCGGTTTGAGTGTATGATGTAAATTTGCCAAAAATTAGAATTCAGCATAAAAATATGCCATCGAATGGTGAGAACGTAAAACAGCCACAAAATGGTCCCGTAAGATGCACAAACGCCTCGCACAGGGCCAATGTGCCTCGTAGGAACCGATTGCATACTCACGAGGCTCCCGGTTTGAGTGTACGACATAAATTTGCAAAAAATTAGACTTAAGCATAAAAATATGCCATCAAATGGTGAGAATGTAAAAAAGCCACAAAGCGGTCTCGTAAGAGGCTCGAACGCCTCACACAGGACCAATGTGACTTGTAGGAACCGACCGCATAGTTACGGGGCTCCCGATTTGAGTGTATGACGTAAATTTAAAAAAAAATAGATTTAAGCATAAAAGCATGCTATCAAATGGTGAGAACGTAAAATAGACACAAATCGGTCCCGTAAGAGGCACGAACGACTCGCATGGGAACAATGTGACTCGTAGGAACCGACCACATAGTAAAGGGGCTCCATATTCCTGTGTACAACGTAAATTTGAAAAACATTAGTCTTAAGCATAAAAACATGTCGTCGAAGGCTGAAAACGTAAAACAAACACAAAACAGTCCGGTAAGAGTCACGAACACCTCCCACGGGACCGATGTGACTCTTAGGAACTGACAGATTAGTCACGGGGAAGCCGTTTTGAGTGTACGGCATAAATCTGATCAAAATTACTTCAGCATAAAAACATGCCCTCGAAGGGTGAAAACTTAAAATAAACACAAAACTGTCCAGGAAGAGTCACGAACACCTCGCACGAGACCAACGTGACTTGTACGAACCGATCGCGTAGTCACGGGGGTCCTGGTTTGAGTGTACGATGTAAATTTGGAAAAATTTAGACTTGGGCATAAAAGCATGCCCTCGAAGGGTGAAAATGTAAAACAACAACAAAACGGTCCGATAAGAGTTAGAACAACTCGCACGGGACCAATATGACTCGTAGGAACCGAACGCATTATCACGGGGCTCTCGATTTGAGTGCATGACGTAAATTTGCAAAAAGTTAGACTTTTGCATAAAAATATGCCATCGAATGGTGAGAACGTAAAACATCCACAAAGCGATCCCATAAGAGGCATGAACGCCTCAGATGGGACCAATGTGACTCGTAGGAACTAACTGCATAGTCACGGGGCTCCCTGTTTGAGTGTACAACGTAAATTTGAAAAATTTAGAATTAAGCATAAAAATATTCCATCGAAGGGTGAAAACGTAAAACAAACACGAAAAAGTCTGGTAAGAGTCACGAACATCTCGCACGGGACCAATGTGACTCGTACGCACCGACCGTGTAGCTCGATTTGAGTGTACGACGTAAAATTGCAAAAAATTATAATTGAGCATAAAAACATGCCATCGAAGGGTGCAAACATAAAACAACCACAAAACGGTTCGATAAGAGTCACGAACACGTCGCACGAGACAAATATGACTTGTAGGAACCGACCGCATTGTCACGGTGCTCCCGATTTGAGTGTATGACATAAATTTGCAAAAAATTAGACGTCAGCATAAAAATATACCATCGTAAGGTGAAAATAGAAAACAACCACATAACGGTCCCGTAAGAGGCATGAACGCCTCGTACGGAACCAATCTGACTCGTAGCAGCGGACCGCGTAGTAACGGGGCATCAAGTTTGAGTTTACGAAGTAAATTTAAAAAAAATAGAATTAAGTATGAAAACATTCCATCGACGGGTGAAAATGTAAGACAACCACAAAATGGTGCGTAAGAGGGACGAACGCCTCGCACAGGGCCAATGTGACTCGTATGAATCGACTGCAAACTCGGGAGGCTCCCGGTTTGAGTGTACGACATAAATTTGCAAAAATTAGACTTAAGCATAAAAACTTGCCATCGAATGGTGAGAACGTGAAAAAGCAACAAAGCGGTCTCATAAGAAGCACGAACGCCTCGCACAGGACCAATGTGACTTGTAGGAACCGGCCGAGTAGGCTCGGGGCTCCTTATTTGAGTGTACAACGTAAATTTGAAAAAAATTAGTTTTAAGCATAAAAACATGACATCGAAGGGTGAAAACATAAAACAAACACAAAACAGTCCGGTAAGAGTCACGAACACCTCCCACGGGACCAATGTGACTCATACAAACTGACCGATTAGTCACGGGGCGCCCGGTTTGAGTGTACGACATAAATCTAATCAAAATTACTTAAGCATAAAAACATACCCTCGAAGGGTGAAAATATAAAATAAACCAAAAACTGTCCCGGAAGAGTAACGAACACCTCGCACGGGACCAATGTGACTCGTACGAACCGACCGCGTAGTCAAGGGGCTCCTTGTTTGAGTGTACGATGTAAATTTGTGAAAATTTAGACTTGAGCATAAAAACATGCCCTCGAAGGGTGAAAACATAAAATAACCACAAAACGGTCTGATAAGAGTCACGAACACCTCGCACGGGACCAATATGACTCGTAGGAACCAAACGCATTATCACGGGGCTCCAAGTTTTAAGTGTATGACGTAAATTTGCAAAAAATTAGACTTCGGCAAAAAAATATTCCATCGAATGGTGAGAACGTAAAACAGCCCAAAATCGTCCCGTAAGAGGCGCGAACGTCTCCCATGGAACCAATGTGACTCGTAGGAACTGACCGCATAGTCATGGGGCTCCCTGTTTGAGTGTGGAAACATAAATTTGAAAAAAAATAGAATTAAGCATAAAAACATGCCAATGAAGGGTGAAAATGGAAAAGAAACACAAAACAGTCTGGTAAGAGACACGAACACCTCGCACGGGACCAATGTGACTCGTATGAACCAACCACGTAGCCCGATTTGAGTGTACGACGTAAATTTGCAAAAAAATAGACTTGAGCATAAAAAAATCCCATCGAAGGGGCAACCATAAAACAGTTCGTTAGGAGTCACGTACACGTCGCACGGGATCAATATGACTCGTTGGAACCGACCGCATTATCACGGGGCTCCCGGTTTGAGTGTATGACTTAAATTTGCAATAAATTAGACTTCAGCATAAAAATATGCCATCGTAGGGTGAAAATAGAGAACAACCACAAAATGGTCCCGTAAGAGGCATGAACGCCTCACACGGGACCAATCTGACTCATAGGATACGACCGCGTAGTAACGGGGCATCCAGTATGAGTTTATGATGTAAATTTAAAAAAAAATAGAATTAAGTGTGAAAACATGCCATCGAAGGGTGAAAATGTAAAACAACCACAAAATGGTCCCGTAAGAGGCACGAACGCCTCGCACAGGGCCAATGTGACTCGCAAGAACCGACTGCATACTCACGAGGCTCTCGGTTTAAGTGTACGACATAAATTTGCAAAAAATAGACTTAAGCATAAAAACATGCCATCGAATGGTGAGAACATAAAAAATCCACAAAGCGGTTTCGAAAGAGGCACGAACGCCTCCCACAGGACCAGTGTGACTTGTAGGAACCGATCGCGTAGTTACGGTGCTCCTGATTTCAGTGTATGAGGTAAATTTGAAAAAAAATAGATTTAGGCATAAAAACATGCCGTCGAATGGTGAGAACGTAGAACAACCACAAACGGTCCCGTAAGAGGCACAAACGCCTCGCATGGGACCAATGTGACTCGTAGGAACCGATCGCATAGTCACAGGGCTCCTTGTTTGAGTGTACAACGTAAATTTTTTTTTTTTTTTTTTTTTTTTTTTTTTTTTTTTTTTTTTTTTTTTTTTTTTTTTTTTTTTTTTTTAATAAAACTAAGATTTATTAATCATAGGAGAAAGATAAGGTTTATTAATCAATATTAATCAATATCAAACATTTATTTTTTTTTTTTTTTTATTAATCAATATCAACCATCATTCAGCAAGTTATTTCTCTATTATCAAACATTTGTAAAGATAAGGTTTTCAAGAACAAAATTTCTTTCTTTGATGAGGGGATTCAAGTCATCTTTAAAATCAACTGCAATACAAAGTCCAAAGTGCCCTCTGCTATCAAATGGAGATTTCCAACAACTTCAAGATTTAAGCTAAATATTGATGGGGCTTCAAAAGGTAATCCAGGAATAAGTGGTGCAGGAGGGGTTCTTCGGGATGACAAAGGGGATCTTATCTTTGCTTATGCTAGTCCAGAAGGCATTGCTTCAAATTCAACAGCGGAAATCAAAAGTCTTTGGCATGGGGTCAAGTTGTGCACTCTCCTCAACTTCACTGAAGTAGATATTGAATCAGATTCTTCATATGTTGTGAATTTGATTAACAAGAACTGGAAGCCTCCCTGGAAGATGATTCAGTACATTAAAGAAATTAAATTCGCTCTTCAGAATCATAGCTTTACTCTATCTCATTGCTATAGGGAATCAAATATGGTCGCTGACTCTCTAGCTAATTATGGAGCTCAGATTATTTCTCTTTCAGTATTTCACAATGTAGGAGATCTTCCAACTTCAGCTCGAGGAGCTCTCAAGCTGGACAAAATGGGTTGCTTTTACATTAGAAATGTTTCTGTCACACCATCCTTGTAATGGGGCTAGCATAAAGCACCAAATTTCTTTTTTCAAGTTCTCTCTCATTGTTATTGTTTACAACGTAAATTTGAAATATTAGAATTAAGCATAAAAACATGCCATCGAAGGGTGAAAACGTAAAAAAAACACAAAACAGTCTAGTAAGAGTCACGAACATCTCGCACGGGATCAATGTGACTCGTACGAACCGACCGCGTAGCCCGATTTGAGTGTACGACGTAAATTTACTAAAAAATAGACTTGAGCATAAAAACGTGCCATCGAAGGGGGCTAACATAAAACAACCACAAAACGGTCCGATAAGAGTCACGAACACGTCGCATGAGACTAATATGACTCGTAGGAACCGATCGCATTGTCACGGGGCTCCCGGTTTGAGTGTATGACATAAATTTGAAAAAAAATAGACTTCAGCATAAAAATATGCCATCGTAGGGTGAAAATAGAAAACAACCACATAACGGTCCCGTAAGAGGCATGAACGCCTCGTACAGGACCAATCTGACTCGTAGGAGCCGACCGCATTGTAACGGGGCATCCAGTTTGAGTTTACGATGTAAATTTAAAAAAATTAGAGTTAAGTATTAAAGAATTCCATTGAAGGGTGAAAATATAAAACAACAACAAAATGGTCCCGTAAGAGGGACGAACGCCTCGCACAGGGCCAATGTGACTCGTACGAACCGACTGCATACTCACGAGGCTCCCGGTTTGAGTGTACGGCATAAATTTACAAAAATTAGATTTAAGCTTAAAAACATGCCATCGAATGGTGAGAATGTAAAAAAGCCACAAAGCGGTCTCGTAAGAGGCACGAACGCCTCGAACATGCCAGTGTGACTTGTAGGAACCGATCGCGTAGTTACGGTGCTCCCAATTTCAGTGTACGACGTAAAATTGAAAAAAATTAGATTTAGGCATAAAAACATGCCATCGAATGGTGAGAACATAAAATAGCCACAAAACGGTCCCGTAAGAGGCACGAACGCCTCGCATGGGACCAATGTGACTCAAGGAACCGACCGCATAGTCACGAGGATCCCTATTTGAGTGTACAACATAAATTTGAAAAAAAAATAGTCTTAAGCGTTAAAACATGCCATCGATGGGTGAAAACGTAAAACAAACACAAAACAGTCCAGTAAGAGTCACGAACATCTCCCACGGGATGATTGTCACTCTTACGAACTGATCGATTAGTCACAGGGCACCCGGTTTGAGTGTACGACATAAATCTGATCAAAATTACTTAAGCATAAAAAAATTCCCTCGAAGGGTGAAAATGTAAAATAAACCCAAAACTGTCCGAGAAGAGTCATGAACACCTCGCACAGGACCAATGTGACTCGTACGAACCGTTCGCGTAATCACGGGGCTCCTGGTTTAAGTGTACGATGTAAATTTGCAAAAACTTAGACTTGTGCATAAAAGCATGCCCTCGAAGTGTGAAAACGTAAAACAACCATAAAACGGTCCGATAAGAGTCACGAACACCTCGCACGGGACAAATCTGACTCGTAGGAGACGACCGCGTAGTAACGGGGCATCCAGTTTGAGTTTACGACATAAATTTTAAAAAAATTAGAATTAAGTATGAAAACATGCCATCGAAGGGTGACAACGTAGAACAACCACAAAATGGTCCTGTTAGAGGCACGAACGCCTCGCACAGGGCCACTGTGACTCGTAGGAACTTACTGCATACTCCCGAGGCTCCCGGTTTGAGTGTACGACATAAATTTACAAAAATTAGACTTAAGCATAAAAACACGCCATTGAATGGTGAGAACGTAAAAAATCCACAAAGCGGTCTCGTATGAGGCACGAACGCCTCGCACAGGACCAGTGTGACTTGTAGGAACCGATCGCGTAGTTACGGTGCTCCCAATTTCAGTGTATGAGGTAAATTTGAAAAAAATAGATTTAGGCATAAAAACATGTCGTCGAATGGTGAGAACGTAAAACAGCCACAAAACGGTCCCGTAAGAGGCACGAACGCCTCGCATGGGACCAATGTGACTCATAGGAACCGACCGCATAGTCACGGGGCTCCCTGTTTGAGTGTACAACGTAAATTTGAAAAATTAGAATTAATCATAAAAACATGCCATCGAAGGGTGAAAACGTAAAACAAACACAAAACAGTCAGGTAAGAGTCACGAACATCTCGTACGGGACCAATGTGACTCGTACGAACCGATCGCGTAACCTTATTTGAGTGTACGACGTAAATTTACTAAAAATTAGACTTGAGCATAAAAACGTGACATCGAAGGAGGCAAACATAATACAACCACAAAACGGTCCGATAAGAGTCACGAACACGTCACACGAAACTAATATGACTCGTAGGAACCGATCGCATTGTCACGGGGCTCTCGGTTTGAGTGTATGACATAAATTTGAAAATAATTAGACTTCAGGATAAAAATATGCCATCGTAGGGTGAAAATAGAAAACAACCACATAACGGTCCCGTAAGAGGCATGAACGCCTCGTACGGGACCAATCAAACTCGTAGGAGCCGACCCCATAGTAACGGGGCATCCAGTTTGAGTTTACGATGTAAATTTAAAAAAAAATTAGAATTAAGTATGAAAACATGCCATCGAAGGGTGAAAATGTAAAACAACAACAAAATGGTCCCGTAAGAGGGACGAACGCGTCGCACAGGGCCAATGTGACTCGTATGAACCGACTGCATACTGACGAGGCTCCCGGTTTGAGTGTACGACATAAATTTGCAAAAATTAGACTTAAGCATAAGAACATGCCATCGATTGGTGAGAACGTAAAAAAGCCACAAAGCGGTCTCATAAGAGGCACGAACACCTCACACAGAACCAATGTGACTTATAGGAACCGACCGCGTAGTTACGGTGCTCCCGATTTCAGTGTATGACCTAATTTTGAAAAAATTAGATTTAAGCATAAAAATATGCCATCGAATGGTGAGAACGTAAAACAGCCACAAAACAATCCGGTAAGAGTCATGAACGCCTCGCATGGGACCAATGTGACAAGTAGGAACGGACCGCATAGTCACGGGTCTCCCTATTTGAGTGTACAACATAAATTGGAAAAAAAATAGTCTTAAGCATCAACACATGCCATCGAAGGGTGAAAACATAAAACAAACACAAAAAAGTCCGAAAAGAGTCACGAACACCTCCCACGGGACCAATGTGTCTCTTACGAACTGACCGATTAGTTACGGGGCACCCGATTTGATTGTACGGTATAAATCTGATCAAAATTACTTATGCATAAAAATATGCCCTCGAAGGGTGAAATGTAAAATAAACCAAAAACTGTCCGAGAAGAGTCACGAACACCTCGCACGGGACCAATGTGACTCGTATGAACCGATCGCGAAGTCACGGGGCTCCCGGTTTGAGTGTACGATATAAATTTTCAAAAATTTAGACTTGAGCATAAAAGCATGCCCTCGAAGGGTGAAAACGTAAAACAACCCCAAAACGGTCCGATAACAGTCACGAACACCTCGCACGCGACCAATATGACTCGTAGGAACCAAACGCATTATCATGGGGCTCCCGGTTTGAGTGTATGACGTAAATTTGCAAAAAATTAGACCTCAGCAAAAAAATATGCCATCGAATGGTGAGAATGTAAAACAGCCACAAAACGGTCCTGTAAGAGGCACGAACGCCTCGCAAGGGACCAATGTGACTCGTAGGAACCGACCGCGTGTAAAACGTAACTTCTAAAAAAATTAGAATTAAGCGTAAAAACATGCCATTGAACGGTGAAAACATAAAACAAACACAAAACAGTCTATTAAGAGTCACGAACACCTCGCACGGGACCAATGTAACTCGTACGAACCGGCCACGTAGCCCGATTTGAGTGTACGACGTAAATTTTCAAAAAATTAGACTTGAGCATAAAAACATGCCATCGAATGGTGCACCCATAAAACGGTCGGATAAGTGTCACGAACACGTCGCACGAAACCAATATGACTCGTAGTAACCGACCGCATTGTCACGGGGCTCGCGGTTTGAGTCAAGGACATAAATTTGAAAAAAATTAGACATCACCATAAAAATATGCCATTGCAGTATGAAAATAGAAAACAACCACAAAACGGTTCCGTAAGAGGCATGAACGCCTCGCACGGGACCAATCTGACTTGTAGGAGATGACCGTGTAGTAACGGGGCATCCAGTCTGAGTTTACGACGTAAATTTTAAAAAAATTACAATTAAGTATGAAAACATGCCATCGATGGTTGAAAACGTGAAACAACCACAAAATGGTCCCGTAAGAGGCACGAACACCTCGCACAGGGCCAATGTGACTCGTAGGAACCAACTGCATACTCACGAGGCTACCGGTTTGAGTGTACGACATAAATTTGCAAACATTAGACTTAAGCATAAAAACATGCCATCGAATGGTGAGAACGTAAAAAATCCACAAAGCGATATCGTAAGAGGTACGAACGCCTTGCATAGGACAAATGTGACTTGTAGGAACCGACCGCAGAGTTACAAGGCTCCCGATTTGAGTGTATGACGTAAATTTGAAAAAAATAGAATTAAGCATAAAAACTTGCCATCGAATGGTGAGAACATAAAACAGCCACAAAACGGTCCCATAAGAGGTACGAACGCCTCGTATGGGACCAATGTGGCTCGTAGGAACTAACTGCATAGTCAGGGGGCTCCCTATTTGTGTGCACAATGTAAATTTGAAAAAAAATAGTCTTAAGCACAAAACCATGCCATCAAAGGGTGAAAACGTAAAACAAACACAAAACAGTCCGGTAAGAGTCATGAACACTTCCCACGGGACCAATGTGACTCGTACGAACTGAACGATTAGTCACGGGGCACCCGGTTTGAGGGTACGACATAAATCTGATCAAAATTACTTAAGCATAAAAAAATGCCCTCGAAGGGTGAAAATGTAAAATAAACCCAAAACTGTCCAAGAAGAGTCTCGAACACCTTGCATGCGACCAATGTGACTCCTAGGAACCGACCGCATAGTCAGGAGGCTCCCTGTTTGAGTGTACAATGCAAATTTGAAAAAAATTAGAATTACGCATTAAAACATGCCAGCGAAGGGTGAAAACGTAAAACAAACACAAAACTGTATGGTAAGACTCACGAACACCTCGCACCGGCCCAATGTGATTGGTGCGAACCGACCACGTAGCCCGATTTGAGTGTACGACGTAAATTTGCAAAAAAATAGACTTGACCATAAAAACATGCCATCGAAGGGTGCAAACATAAAATAACCACAAAACGGTCCGATAAGAGTCACGAACACGTCGTATGAGACTAATATGACTCGTAGGAACCGATCGCATTGTCACGGGGCCCCCGATTTGAGTGTATGACATAAGTTTGCAAACAATTAGACTTCAGCATAAAAATATGCCATCGTAGGGTGAAAATAGAAAACAACCACATAACGGTCCCGTAAGAGGCATGAACGCCTCGTACGGGACCAATCTGACTCGTAGGAGCCGACCGCGTAGTAACGGGGCATCCAGTTTGAGTTTACGATGTAAATTTAAAAAAAATAGAATTAAGTATGACAACTTGCCATCGAAGGGTGAAAATGTAAAACAACCAGAAATGGTCCCGTAAGAGGGACGAACGCCTCGCACAGGGCCAATGTGACTCGTACGAACCGACTGCATACTCACGAGGCTACCGGTTTGAGTGTACGACATAAATTTGCAAAAATTATACTTAAGCATAAAAACATGCCATCGAATGGTGAGAACGTAAAAAAGCCACAAAGCGGTCTCAAAAGAGGCACGAACACCTCGCACAGGACCAATGTGACTTGGAGGAACCGACCGCGTAGTTACGGTGCTCCCGATTTCAGTGTATGACGTAAATTTGAAAAAAACTAGATTTAAGCATAAAAACATGCCATCGAATGGTGAGAACATAAAACATCCACAAAACAGTCCCGTAAGAGGCATGAAGGACTCGCATTAGACCAATGTGACTGGTAGGAACCGACCGCATAGTCACGGGTCTCCCTATTTGAGTGTAAAACGTAAATTGGAAAAAAATTGGTCTTAAGCATCAACACATGGCATCGAAGGCTGAAAGCATAAAACAAACACAAAACAGTCCGGTAAGAGTCACGAACACCTCCCACAGGACCAATGTGACTCTTACGAACTGACCGATTAGTCACGGGTCACCCGATTTGATTGTACGGTATAAATATGATCAAAATTACTTAAGCATAAAAACGTGCCCTCGAAGGGTGAAATGTAAAATAAACCAAAAACTATCCGAGAAGAGTCGCGAACACCTCGCACGGGACCAATGTGACTCGTATGAACCGATCGCGTAGTCACGGGGCTCCTGTTTTGAGTGTACGATGTAAATTTTTAAAAATTTAGACTTGAGCATAAAAGCATGCCCTCGAAGGGTGAAAACATAAAACAACCACAAAACGGTCTGACAACAGTCACGAACACCTCGCACGGGACCAATATGACTCGTAGGAACCAAACGCATTATTACGGGGCTCCCAGTTTGAGTGTATGACGTAAATTTGCAAAAAATTAGACTTCAGCAAAAAAATATGCCATCGAATGGTGAGAACGAAAAACAGTCACTAAACTGTCCCGTAAGAGGCACGAACGCCTCGCAAGGGACCAAGGTGACTCGTAGGAACCGACTGCATGTACAACGTAAATTTGAAAAAAAATAGAATTAAGCATAAAAACATGCCATTGAAGGTGAAAATGTAAAACAAACACAAAACAGTCTATTAATAGTCATGAACACCTCGCACGGGACCAATGTGACTCATACGATCCGACCTCGTAGCCCGACTTGAGTGTGCGATGTAAATTTGCAAAAAATTAAACTTGAGCATAAAACATGCCATCGAAGGGTGCACCCATAAAATGATCCGGTAAGAGTCACGAACATGTCGCACGGGACCAATATGACTCGTAGTAACCGATTGCATTATCACAGGGTTTGCGGTTCGAGTCTACGACATAAATTTGCAAAAAATTAGACATCACCTTAAAAATATACCATCGTAGGGTGAAAATATAAAACAACCACAATACGGTCCAGAAAGAGGCTGAACGCCTCGCACGGGACCAATCTGACTCGTAGGAGACGACCGCGTAGTAACGGGGCATCCAGTCTGAGTTTACGACGTAAATTTAAAAAAATTAGAATTAAGTATGAAAACATGCCATCGAAGGATAAAAACGTAAAACAACCACAAAATGGTCCCGTAAGAGGCACGAACGCCTCGTACAGGGCCAATGTGACTTGTAGGAACCGACTGCATACTCACGAGGCTCTCGGTTTGAGTGTACGACATAAATTTTCAAAAAATAGACTTAAGCATAAAAACATGCCATCGAATGGTGAGAACGTAAAATGCCACAAAGCGGTCTCGTAAGAGGCACGAATGCCTCGCACAGGACCAGTGTGGCTTGTAGGAACCGATCGCGTAGTTACGGTGCTCCGGATTTCAGAGTATGACGTAAATTTGAAAAAAATTAGATTTAGGCATAAAAACATGCCATCGAATGGTGAGAATGTAAAATAGGCACAAAACGGTCCCGTAAGAGGCACGAACGCCTCGCATGGGACCATTGTGACTTATAGGAACCGACCGCATAGTCACGGGGCTCCCTATTTGAGTGTACAATGTAAATTTGAAAAAAATTAGTCCTAAGCATAAAAACATGCCATCGATGGGTGAAAACATAAAACAAACACAAAACAGTCCGGTAAGAGTGACGAACACCTCCCACGGAACCAATGTGACTCTTACGAACTGACCGATTAGTCACGGGGCACCCGATTTGAGTGCACAGTATAAATCTGATCAATATTACATAAGCATAAAAACATGACCTCGAAGGGTGAAGTGTAAAATAAAACCAAAATTGTCCGAGAAGAGTCACGAACACCTCGCATGGGACCAATGTGACCCGTACGAATCGATCGCGTAGTCACGGGGCTCCTGGTTTGAGTGTACGATGTAAATTTTCAAAAAAATTTACTTGAGCATAAAAGCATCCCTCGAAGGGTGAAAACATAAAATACCCACAAAACGGTCCGATAAGAGTCACGAACACCTCGCACGGGACCAATATGACTTGTAGGAACCAAACGCATTATCACGGGGCTCCCGGTTTCAGTGTATGACGTAAATTTCCAAAAAATTAGAATTCAGCAAAAAAATATGCCATTGAATGGTGAGAACGTAAAATAGCCACAAAGCGGTTCCGTAAGAGGCACGAACCCCTCGCATGGGACCAATGTGACGCGTAAGAACCGACCGCATAGTCACGGGGCTCCCTGTTTGAGTGTATAAGGTAAATTTGAAAAAAATTACAATTAAGCATAAAAACATGCCATTTAAGGGTGAAAACGTAAAACAAACACAAAACAGTCTGATAAGAGTCACAAACACCTCGCACGGGATCAATGTGACTCGTACGAACCGACCGCGTAGCCCGATTTGAGTGTACGACGTAAATTTGCAAAAAATTAGACTTGAGCATAAAAGCATGCCATCGAAGGGTGCAAGCATAAAACAACCATAAAACGGTCCGGTAAGAGTCACGATCACGTCGCACTGGACCAATATGACTCGTAGGAACCGATCGAATTGTCACGGGGCTCGCGGTGTGATTCTATGACATAAATTTGCAAAAAATTAGACTTCAGCCAAAAAAATATGCCATCGTAGCGTGAAAATAGAAAACAACCACAAAACGGTACCGTAAGAGGCATGAATGCCTCGCACGGGACCAATCGAACTCGTAGGAAACGACCGCGTAATAACGGGGCATCGAGTTTGTGTTTACGACATAAACTAAAAAAAATTAGAATTAAGTATGAAAACATGCCATCGAAGGGTGAAAACGTAAAACAACCACAAAATGGTCCCATAAGAGGCACGAACGCCTCGCACAGGGCCAATGTGCTTCGTAGGAACCGACTGCATATTCCCGAGGCTCCCGGTTTGAGTGTATGACCTCAATTTGCAAAAATTAGACTTAAGCATAAAAACATGCCATCGAATGGTGTGAACATAAAAAAGCCACAAAGCGGTCTCGTAAGAGGCACGAACGCCTCGCACAGGCCAGTGTGACTTTTAGGAACCGGTCGCGTAGTTAAGGTGCTTCCGATTTCAGTGTATCACGTAATTTGAAAAAAAATTAGATTTAGGCATAAAAACATGCCATCGAATGGTGAGAACATAAAACAGCCACAAAACGGTCCCGTAAGAGGCACGAACACCTCGCATGGGACCAATGTGACTCATAGGAACCGACGACCTAGTCACGGGGCTCCCTATTTGAGTGTACAACATAAATTTGAAAAAAATAGGTCTTAAGCATAAAAACATGCCATCGATGGGTGAAAACATGAAACAAACACAAAATAGTCCGGTAAGAGTCACGAACATCTCCCACGGGACCAATGTGACTCTTACGAACTGACCGATTAGTCACGAGGCAACCAGTTTGAGTGTACGGCATAAATCTGATCAAAATTACTTAAGCATAAAAACATCCCCTTGAAGGGTGAAAATGTAAAATAAACCCAAAATTGTCCGAGAAGTGTCACGAACACCTCGCACGGGACCAATGTGACTCGTACTAACCGTTCGCGTAATCACGGGGCTCCTGGTTTGTGCGTACAACGTAAATTTTCAAATATTTAGACTTGAGCATAAAAGCATGCCCTCGAAGGGTAAAAACGTAAAACAACCATAAAATAGTCCGATAAGAGTCACGAACACCTCGCACGGGACAAATATGACTCGTAGAAACCGAACGCATTATCACGGGGCTCCCGGTTTGAGTGTATGACGTAAATTTGCAAAAAATTAGACTTCAGCAAAAAATTATACCATCGAATGGTGAGAACGTAAAACAGCCACAAAACGCTCCCGTAAGAGGCACGAACGCCTCGCATGGGACCAGGGTGACTCGTAGGAACCGTCCGCATAGTCACGGGTAGGGCTGTGCTTTTTTTCCGAACATTCCGATTTTTTCGATGTCCGATTCGATATTTTCCGATTTTGGAACATATATAAGGTTTCCGATTTCCGATTTTTCCGAATTAAATTGGATAGGAAATTGGAACTATGTTTTAAATTCCGATTTTTCAATTTTTCCGATCCGATTTTTCGATATTTTAGCCGATCCCATTTTCCGATATAATTTTCGATTAATTTTCCGAATATTTTTTCCGATTAATATTCCAAATATTTTATATATATTTTTTACCTTGGATTTCCATTGTCTAATAATAAGAATGTTTACATTTACATTTCCCTTATTTTTTACCTTACCCATATATATATGTTGTTAGTTTTAGGGTTAGACATATCTTTCCTCTCTCTCTCTCTCTCTCTCTCTCTCTCTCTCTCAATACGGCGCATACCATCGAGTCCCCTCTCTCTCTTTCAACTCTTGTCCATCTACTCACCTCTCTCTCTGGTTTCTACGCTTCCCAGATACGGATCTGTAACGATTAGAATGCATCTCTTCATATCCAAGTCGAACGAAGGATCAATAAGCCCTTTTATCTGTTTCCCTTATCTGTAACGTTCGGATCTGTAACGATCTGATCTGTTTATATTGTTATAGGATGGGATATGTAACGATAGGATTGTTATAGGATCTGATCTGTTTATAATATAAATTTTTTATCAGTAAGCTTTCATATCCTCGCTATGGGATAAACTTTATATTGTGTAACGAGCGGTTTATAGGATCTGTAAGATTATACATGTTTTTTGTTTCTATAGGATTGTTACAGGATCTGTTTATACATGGTTTTTTGTTTCTATAAGATTATACATGTTTATAGGATCTGTAAGATTATATATTGTGTAACGACCGTTTAATTACATGTTTCTATACCTGTTTTATAGCTGTAATATATTGAGATCAAATATTAATTGCTGATTTATACTGAGATCAAATATTAATTGCTGATTTACACTTGTTGTTTCTATACCTGTTTTATACGTGTTTCTATACATGTTTCTATACCTATTTACATGTTGGGTTAATTGTAGAGTCTACACAAATGAAAAAATAGTTAAATCCTTACATATTTACATGTTGGGTTAAATCTTTTTTTTGATTTCTTTAAAATGAGAATTTCGAGTAATCGAAAATCCTATATTAATTTTTTTGAAATTTCGGAATTCCAAAATTTCTGAATTTTTATTATATGTTTTGAATTTCCGAATTTTTCCGAATTTTTTCCGATTTTTCGATTTTTCCGAATTCGGAAACTTTTTTGATTTTCCAAAAAAATTGGATAGGAAATTGGAACAATTATTTTATTTCCGAAAAAATTGGAATTTTTTCCGAAAGGTCATTTTCCGATCCGATCCGGCCGAAACACAGCCCTAGTCACGGGGCTCCCTGTTTGAGTGTACAACGTAAATTTGGAAAACAATTAGAATTAAGCATAAAAACATGCCATCGAAGGGTGAAAATGTAAAACAAACACAAAACAGTCTGGCAAGAGTCACGAACACCTCGCACATAACCAATGTGACCAATACGAACAGACCACGTAGCCCGATTTGAGTGTACAATGTAAATTTGCAAAAAATTAGACTTGAGCATAAAAACATGCCATCGAAGGGTGCAAACAGAAAACAACTACAAAACGGTCCTATAAGAGTCACGAACACGTCGCACGGGACCAATATGACTAGTAGGAACCGCCCGTATTGTCATGGGGCTCCGGGTTTGAGTGTATGACATAAATTTGCAAAAAATTAGACTTCAGCATAAAAATAAGCCATCGTAGGGTGAAAATAGAAAACAACCACTAAACGGTCCCGTAAGAGGCATGAACGCCTCGTACAGGACCAATCTGACTCGTAGGAGCCGACCGCGTAGTAACGGGGCATCTAGTTTGAGTTTACGACGTAATTTTAAAAAAAATAGAATTACGTATGAAAACATGCCATCGAAGGGTGAAAACATAAAACAACCACAAAATGGTCCAGTGAGAGGCACGAACGCCTCGTACAGGGCCAATGTGACTCGTAGGAACTGACTGCTTACTCACGAGGCTCCCAGTTTGAGTGTTCGACATAAATTTGCAAAAATTAGACTTATGCATAAAAACATGCCATCGAATGGTGAGAACGTAAAAAAGCCACAAAGCGATCTCATAAGAGGCACGAACGCCTCGCATAGCACCAATGTGACTTGTAGGAACCGACCGCGTACTTACGGGGCTCCCAATTTGAGTGTATGACGTAAATTTGAAAAAAAATAGATTTAGGCATACAACCATGCGATCGAATGGTGAGAACGTAAATAAGCCAAAAATAGTCATGTAAGAGGCATGAACGCCTCGCATGGGACCAATGTGACTCGTAGGAACCGACCGTATAGTCACGGGGCTCCCTATTTGAGTGTACAACGTAAATTTAAAAAAAATAAGTCTTAAGTATAAAAACATGCCATCGATAGTTGAAAACGTAAAACAAACACAAAACAGTCTGGTAAGAGTCACGAACATCTCCCACGGGACTAATGTGACTCTTACGAACTGACAGATTAGTCACGGGGCACCCGATTTGAGTGTACGGCATAAATCTGAGCAAAATTACTTAAGCATAAAAACATTCCCTCGAAGGGTGAAAATGTAAAATAAACCCAAAACTGTCCGAGAAGAGTCACGAACACCTCGCACGGGACCAATGTGACTCGTACGAACCGCTCACATAATCACGGGTCTCCTGGTTTGTGCGTACGACGTAAATTTGAAAATATTTAGACTTGAGCATAAAAGCATGCCCTCGAAGGGTGAAAACTTAAAACAACCATAAAACGGTCTGATAAGAGTCCGGTACACCTCGTACGGGACCAATATGACTCGTAGAAACCGAACGCTTTATCACGGGGCTACCGGTTTGAGTGTATGACGTAAATTTGTAAAAAATTAGACTTCAGCAAAAAAATATGCCATCGAATGGTGAAAATAGAAAACAACCACTCAACGGTCCCGTAAGAAGCATGAACGCCTCGCACGGGACTAATCTGACTCGTAGGAGCCGATCGCGTAGTAACGGGGCATCTAGTTTGAGTTTGCGACGTAATTTTAAAAAAATAGAATTAAGTATGAAAACATGCCATCGAAGGTTGAAAACATAAAACAACCGCAAAATGGTTCCGTAAGAGGCACGAACACCTCGTACAAGGCCAATGTGACTCGTTGGAACCGATTGCTTACTCACGAGGCTCCCAGATTGAGTGTGCGACATAAATTTGCAAAAATTAGTCTTAAGCATAAAAACAAGCCATCGAATGGTGAGAACGTAAAAAATCCACAAAGCGGTCTCGTAAGAGGCTTGAACACCTCGCACAGCACCAATGTGACTTGTAGAAACCAACCGCGTACTTACGGGGCTCCCGATTTGAGTGTATGACGTAAATTCGAAAAAAAATAGATTTAGGCATAAAAAATGTCATCGAATGGTGAGAACGTAAAACAGCCACAAAACGGTCCTGTAAGAGGCATGAACGCCTCGCATAGGACCAATGTGACTCGTAGAAACCAACTGTATAGTTACGGGGCTCCCTATTTGAGTGTACAACGTAAATTTGAAAAAAAATAGTCTTAAGCATAAAAACATGCCTTCGAAGGGGGAAAACGTAAAACAAACAAAAAACAGTCCGGTAAGAGTCACGAACATCTCCCACGGGACTAATGTGACTCTTACGAACTTACCAATTAGTCACGGGGCACTCGGTTTGAGTGTACGGCTTAAATCTGATCAAAATTACTTAAGCATAAAAGCATGCCCTCGAAGGGTGAAAATGTAAAATAAACAAAAACTGTCTGGGAAGAGTCACGAACACCTCGCATGGGACCAATGTCACTCGTACGAACCGATCGCGTAGCCACGGGGCTCCTGGTTTGAGTGTACGATGTAAATTTGCAAAAATTTAGCCTTGAGCATAAAAGCATGCCTTCGAAGGGTGAAAACGTAAAACAACTATAAAACAGTCCAATAAGAGTCACGAACACCTCGCACGGGACCAATATGACTCGTAGAAACCGAACGCATTATCACGGGGCTCCCAGTTTGAGTATATGACGTAAATTTGAAAAAAGTTAGACTTCAGCAAAAAAATATGCCATCGAATGGTGAGAATGTAAAACAGCCACAAAACGGTCTCGTAAGAGGCACGAACGCCTCGCATGGGACCAATGTGACTCGTAGGAACCGATCGCATAGTCACGCAGATCCCTGTTTGAGTGTACAACGTAAATTTGAAAAAAAATAGAATTAAGCATAAAAACATGCCATTGAAGGGTGAAAATGTAAAAAAACACAAAACAGTCTGGTAAGAGTCACGAACACGTCGCACGGGACCAATGTGACTCGTACGAATCGACCACATAGCCCGATTTGAGTGTACGATGTAAATTTCCAAAAAAATATACGTGAGCATAAAAACATGCCATCGAAGGGTGCAACTATAAAACGGTCCTGTAAGAGTCACGAACACGTCGCACGGGACCAATATGACTCGTAGGAACCGACCGCATTATCACGGGGCTCGCGATTTGATTCTATGACATAAATTTGCAAAAAATTAGACTTCATCATAAAAATATGCCATCGTAGGGTGAAAATAGAAAAAAACCACAAAACGGTCCCGTAAGAGGCATGAACGCCTCACACGGGACCAATCTGACTCATAGGAGACAACCGCGCAGTAACGGGGCATCCAGTTTGAGTTTCTGACATAAATTTAAAAAAAATAGAATTAAATATGAAAACAAGCCATCGAAGGGTGAAAACGTAAAACAATCGCAAAATCTTCTCGTAAGAGGCACGAACGCCTCGCACAGGGCCAATGTGACTCATAGGGACCGACTGCGTACTCTTGAGGCTCCCGGTTTGAGTGTACGACATAAATTGGCAAAAATTAGACTGAACCATAAAACCATGCCATCGAATGGTGAGAATGTAAAAAAGCCACAAAGCGGTCTCGTAAGAGGCACGAACGCCTCGCACAGGCCAGTGTGACTTTTAAGAACCCATCGGGTAGTTACGGTGCTCCCGATTTCAGTGTATTATGTAAATTTGAAAAAAAATAAATTTAGGCATAAAAACATGCCATCGAATGGTGAGCACGTAAAACAGCCACAAAACGGTCCCGTAAGAGGCACGAACGCCTTGCATGGGACCAATGTGACTCATAGGAACCAACCGCATAGTCACGGGGCTCCCTATTTGAGTGTACAACATAAATTTAAAAAAAATAAGTCTTAATCATAAAAACATGCCATCGATGGTTGAAAACGTAAAACAAACACAAAACAGTCTGGTAAGAGTCACGAACATCTCCCACGGGACCAATGTGACTCTTACGAACTGACCGATTAGTCACGGGGCACCCAGTTTGAGTGTACGGCATAAATCTGATCAAAATTACTTAAGCATAAAAACTTGCCCTCGAAAGGTGAAAATGTAAAATAAACCCAAAACGGTCCGAGAAGAGTCACGAACACCTCGCACGAGACCAGTGTGACACGTACGAACTGTTCGCGTAATCACGAGGCTCCTGGTTTGTGCGTACGACGTAAATTTGTAAATATTTAGACTTGAGCATAAAAGCATGCCCTCGAAGGGTGAAAACTTAAAACAACCATAAAACGGTCTGATAAGAGTCCGGTACACCTCGTACGGGACCAATATGACTCGTAGAAACCGAACGCTTTATCACGGGGCTCCCGGTTTGAGTGTATGACATAAATTTGCAAAAAATTAGACTCCAGCAAAAAAATATGCCATCGAATGGTGAAAATAGAAAACAACCACTAAACGGTCCCGTAAGAGGCATGAACGCCTCGCACGGGACTAATCTGACTCGTAGGAGCCGACCGCGTAGTAACGGAGCATCCAGTTTGAGTTTACGATGTAATTTAAAAAAAATAGAATTAAATATGAAAACATGCCATCGAAGGGTGAAAACGTAAAACAACCGCAAAATGGTCCCGTAAGAGGCACGAACGCCTCGTACAGGGCCAATGTAACTCGTAAGAACCAACTGCATACTCACGAGGCTCCCAGTTTGAGTTTGCGAAATAAATTTGCAAAAATTAAACTTAACATAAAAAGAAGCCATCGAATGGTGAGAATGTAAAAAAGCCACAAAACGGTCTCGTAATAGGCTGGAACGCCTCGCATAGGACCAATGTGACTTGTAGGAACCGACCACGTACTTACGGGGCTCCCGATTTGAGTGTATGACGTAAATTTGAAAAAAAATAGATTTAGGCATAAAAACATGCCATCGAATGGTGAGAACGTAAAACAGCCATAAAACGGTCATGTAAGAGGCATGAACGCCTCGTATGGGACCAATGTGACTCGTAGAAACCGACCGCATAGTCACGGGGATCCCTATTTGAGTGTACAACGTAAATTTGAAAAAAAATAATCTTAAGCATAAAAACATGCCATCAAAGGGGGAAACGTAAAACAAACAAAAAATAGTCCAGTAAGAGTCACGAACACCTCCCACGGGACCAATGTGACTCTTACGAACTTATCGATTAGTCACGGGGCACCCGGTTTGAGGGTACGGCTTCAATCTGATCAAAATTTGACTTAAGCATAAAAGCATGCCCTCGGAGGGTGAAAACTTAAAATTAACAAAAAATTGTGCGGGAAGAGTCACGAACAGCTCGAACGGGACCAATGTGACTCGTACGAATCGATCGTGTAGTCATGGGGTTCCAGTTTTGAGTGTACAATGTAAATTTGCAAAAATTTAGACTTGAGCATAAAAGCATGCCCTCAAAGGGTGAAAACATAAAACAGCAACAAAATGGTCTGATAAGAGTCACGAACACCTCGCACGGGACCAATATGACTCGTAGAAACTGAACGCATTATCACGGGGCCCCCGGTTTGAGTGTATGATGTAAATTTGCCAAAAATTAGACCTCAGCAAAAAATTAAGCCATTGTAGGGTGAAAATAGAAAACCACAACTAAAAGGTCCCGTAAGATGCATGAACGCCTCGCACGGGGCCCATCTGACTAGTAGAAGCTGACCGCATAGTAACGGGGCATCCAGTTTGAGTTTACGACGTAATTTTAAAAAAAATTAGAATTAAGTATGAAAACATGCCATCGAAGGGTGAAAACGTAAAACAACCACAAAATGGTACCGTAAGAGGCACGAACGCCTCGTACAGGGCCAATGTGACTCGTTGGAACCGATTGCTTACTCACAAGGCTCCCAGATTGAGTATGCGACATAAATTTGCAAAAATTAGTCTTAAGCATAAAAACAAGCCATCGAATGGTGAGAACGTAAAAAAGCCACAAAGCGGTATCGTAGGAGGCTTGAACGCCTCGCACAGCACCAATGTGACTTGTAGAAACCGACCGCGTACTTACGGGGCTCCCGATTTGAGGGTATGATGTAAATTTTAAAAAAATTAGATTTAGGCATAAAAAATGCCATCGAATGGTGAGAACGTAAAACAGCCATAAAACGGCCCTGTAAGAGGCATGAACGTCTCGCATGGGACCAATGTGACTCGTAGAAACCGACCGAATAGTCACGGGGATCCCTATTTGAGTGTACGACGTAAATTTGAAAAAAATTAGTCTTAAGCATAAAAACATGGCATCGAAGGGGGAAAACGTAAAACAAATAAAAAACAGTCCGGTAAGAGTCACAAACACCTCCCACGGGACCAATGTGACTCTTATGAACTTACCGATTAGTCACGGGGCACCCGGTTTGAGGGTACGACTTCAATCTGATCAAAATTTGACTTAAGCATAAAAGCATGCCCTCGGAGGGTGAGAACTTAAAATAAACAAAAAACTGTGCGGGAAGAGTCACAAACACATCGCACGGGACCAATGTGACTCGTACAAATCGATCGTGTAGTCATGGGGTTCCGGGTTTGAGTGTACGATGTAAATTTGCAAAAATTTAGACTTGGGCATAAAAGCATGCCCTCAAAGGGTGAAAATGTAAAACAACCACAAAACGGTCTGATAAGATTCACGAACACCTCGCACGGGACCAATATGACTCGTAGAAACCGAACGCATTATCACGGATCCCCCGATTTGAGTGTATGACGTAAATTTGCAAAAAATTAGGCTTCAGCAAAAAAATAAGCCATCGTAGGGTGAAAATATAAAACCACCACTAAAAGGTCCCGTAAGAGGCATGAACGCCTCGCACGGGGCCAATCTGACTAGTAGGAGCTGACCGCGTAGTAACGGGGCATCCAGTTTGAGTTTACGACGTAATTTTTAAAAAAAATAGAATTAAGTATGAAAACATGCCATTGAAGGGTGAAAACGTAAAACAACCACAAAATGGTTCCGTAAGAGGCACGAACACCTCGTACAAGGCCAATGTGACTCGTTGGAACCGATTGCTTACTCACGAGGCTCCCAGATTAAGTGTGCGACATAAATTTGCAAAAATTAGTCTTAAGCATAAAAACAAGCCATCGAATGGTGAGAACGTAAAAAAGCCACAAAGCGGTTTCGTAAGAGGCTCGAACGCCTCGCACAGCACCAATGTGACTTGTAGAAACCAATCGCGTACTTACGGGGCTCCCAATTTGAGAGTATGACGTAAATTTAAAAAAAATAGATTTAGGCATAAAAATGCCATCGAATGGTGAGAACGTAAAACAGCCACAAAACGGTCCTGTAAGAGGCATGAACGCGTCGCATGGGACCAATGTGACTCGTAGAAACCAACCGCATAGTCACGGGGCTCCCTATTTGAGTGTACAACATAAATATTTGAAAGAAAATAGTCTTAAGAATAAAAACATGCCATCGAAGGGGGAAAACGTAAAACAAACAAAAAAACTGTCCGGTAAGAGTCACGAACACCTCCCACGGGACCAATGTGACTCTTACAAACTTATCGATTAGTCACGGGGCACCCGGTTTGAGTGTACGGCATAAATCTGATGAAAATTACTTAAGCATAAAAACTTGCCCTCGGAGGGTGAAAACGTAAAATAAATAAAAACTGTTGGGGAAGAGTCACGAACACCTCGTATGGAACCAATGTCACTCGGATCGCGAAGCCACGGGGCTCCTGTTTTGAGTGTATGATGTAAATTTGCAAAAAATTTGACTTGAGCATAAAACCATGCCCTCGAAGGGTGAAAACGTAAAACAACTACAAAACGGTCCGATAAGAGTCACGAACACCTCGCACGGGACCAATATGACTCGTAGAAACCGAACGCATTATTACGGGGCCCCCGGTTTGAGTGTATGATGTAAATTTGCAAAAAATTAGACTTCAGCAAAAAAATATGCCATCGAATGGTGAGAACGTAAAACAACCACAAAACGGTCCCGTAAGAGGTATGAACGCCTTGCATGGGACCAGTGTGACTCGTAGGAACTGACCGCATAGTCACGGAGCTCCCTATTTTAGTGTACAACGTAAATTTGAAAAAAAATAGAATTAAGCATAAAAACATGCCATCGAAGGGTGAAAACATAAAACAAACACAAAAAAGTCTAGTAAAAGTCACGAACACCTCGCACGGGACCAATGTGACTCGTACGAACCGACCGCGTAGCCCGATTTGAGTGAACGACGTAAATTTGCAAAAAAATAGACTTGAGCATAAAAACATGCCATCGAAGGGTGCAAACATAAAACAACCATAAAATGGCCCGGTAAGAGTCACGAACACGTCGCACGGGACCAATATGACTCGTAGGAACCGATCGCATTTTCACGGGGCTCGCGGTTTGAGTGTATGACATAAATTTGCAAACAATTAGACTTCAGCATAAAAATATGCCATCGTAGGGTGAAAATAGAAAAAACCACAAAACGGTCCCGTAAGAGGCATGAACGCCTCGCACGAGACCAATCTGACTCGTAGGAGACGACCGCGTAGTAACGGGGCATCCAGTTTGAGTTCACGACGTAAATTTAAAAACAATTAGAATTAAGTACGAAAACATGCCATCAAAGGGTGAAAACGTAAAACAACCACAAAATGGTCCCGTAAGAGGCACGAACGCCTCCCACACGGCCAATGTGACTCGTAGGAACCTACTGCATACTAACGAGGATCCCGATTTGAGTGTACGACATAAATTTGCAAAAATTAGACATAAGCATAAAAACATGGCATCGAATGGTGAGAATGTAAAAAATCCACAAAACGGTCTCATAAGAGGCACGAACGCCTCGCACAGGATCAGTGTGACCTGTAGGAACCGACCGCGTAGTTACGATGCTCTCGATTTCAGTGAATGACTTAATTTGAAAAAAAATAGATTTGAGCATAAAAACGTGCCATCGAATGGTGAGAACGTAAAACAGCCACAAAACAGTCCCGTAAGAGGCACAAACGCCTCACACAGGACCAATGTGACTCGTAGAAACCGATCGCATAGTCACGGGGCTCCTTATTTGAGTGTACAACGTAAATTTGAAAAAAAATTAGTCTTAAGCATAAAAACATTCCATCGAATGGTGATAATGTAAAACAAACACAAATCAGCCCGGTAAGAGTCACGAACACCTCCCACGGGACCAATGTGACTCGTACGAATCGATCGTGTAGTCATGGGGTTCCGGGTTTGAGTGTACGATGTAAATTTGCAAAAATTTAGACTTGAGCATAAAAGCATGCCCTCAAAGGGTGAAAGTGTAAAACAACCACAAAACGGTCGGATAAGAGTCACGAACACCTCGCACGGGACCAATATGACCCGTAGAAACCGAACGCATTATCACGGGGCCCCCGGTTTGAGTGTATGACGTGAATTTTCAAAAGATTAGGCTTTAGCAAAAAAATAAGCCATCGTAGGGTGAAAATAGAAAACCACCACTAAAAGGTCCCGTAAGAGGCATGAACGCCTCGCACGGGGCCAATCTGACTAGTAGGAGCTGACCGCGTAGTAACAGGGCATCCAGTTTAAGTTTACGACGTAATTTTAAAAAAAAATAGAATTAAGTATGAAAACATGCCATCGAAGGGTGAAAACGTAAAACAACCACAAAATGGTTCCGTAAGAGGCACGAACACCTCGTACAAGGCCAATGTGACTCGTTGGAACCGATTGCTTACTCACGAGGCTCCCAGATTGAGTGTGCGACATAAATTTGCAAAAATTAGTCTTAAGCATAAAAACAAGCCATCGAATGGTGAGAACGTAAAAAAGCCACAAAGCGGTCTCGTAAGAGGCTCGAACGCCTCGCACAGCACCAATGTGACTTGTAGAAACCAACCGCATACTTACGGGGCTCCAGATTTGAGTGTATGACGTAAATTTGAAAAAAAATAGATTTAGGCATAAAAAATGCCATCAAATGGTGAGAATGTAAAACAGCCGCAAAACGGTCCTGTAAGAGGCATGAACGCCTCGCATGGGACCAATGTGACTCGTAGAAACCGATCGCATAGTCACGAGGCTCCCTATTTGAGTGTACAACGTAAATTTGAAAAAATTAGTCTTAAGCATAAAAACATGCCATCGAAGGGGGAAAACGTAAAACAAAAAAAAATAGTCCGGTAAGAGTCACGAACACGTCCCACGGGACCAATGTGACTCTTACGAACTTACCGATTAGTCACGGGGCACCCGGTTTGAGTGTACAGCATAAATCTGATGAAAATTACTTAAGCATAAAAACATGCCCTCGAAGGGTAAAAACGTTAAATAAATAAAAACTGTCCGGGAAGAGTCACGAACACCTCGCATGGGACCAATGTCACTCGTACGAACCGATCGCGTAGCCACGGGGCTCCTAGTTTGAGTGTACGATGTAAATTTGCAAAAAATTTGACTTGAGCATAGAAGCATGCCCTCGAAGGGTGAAAACGTAAAACAACTACAAAACGGTCCGATAAGAGTCACAAATCCCTCGCACGGGACCAATATGACTCGTAGAAACCGAACGTATTATCACGGGGCCCCCAGTTTGAGTGTATGATGTAAATTTGCAAAAACTTAGACTTCTGCAAAAAAAATATGCCATCGAATGGTGAGAACGTAAAACAACCACAAAACGGTCCCGTAAGAGGTATGAACGCCTTGCATGGGATCAGTGTGACTCGTAGGAATTGACCGCATAGTCACGGAGCTCCCTATTTTAGTGTACAACGTAAATTTGAAAAAAATTAGAATTAAGCATAAAAACATGCCATCGAAGGGTGAAAACATAAAAAAACACAAAAAAGTCTAGTAAGAGTCATGAACACCTACCACGGGACCAATGTGACTCGTACGAACCGACCGTGTAACCCGATTTGAGTGAACGATTTAAATTTGCAAAAAATTAGACTTGAGCATAAAAACATGCCATCGAAGGGTGCAAGCATAAAACAACCATAAAACGGTCCGGTAAGAGTCACGAACACGTCGCACGGGACCAATATGACTCGTAGGAACCGATCGCATTTTCACGGGGCTCGCGGTTTGAGTGTATGACATAAATTTGCAAACAATTAGACTTCAGCATAAAAATATGCCATCGTAGGGTGAAAATAGAAAACAACCACAAAACGGTCCCATAAGAGACATGAACGCCTCGTACGGGACCAATCTTACGCGTAGGAGACGACCGCGTAGTAACGGGGCATCCAGTTTGAGTTTACGACGTAAATTTAAAAACAATTAGAATTAAGTAAGAAAACATGCCATCAAATGGTGAAAACGTAAAACAACCACAAAATGGTCCCGTAAGAGGCACGAACGCCTCGTACATGGCCAATTTGACTCGTAGGAACCTACTGCATACTAACGAGGCTCCCGATTTGAGTGTACGACATAAATTTGCAAAAATTAGACATAAGCATAAAAACATGCCATCGAATGGTGAGAATGTAAAAAATCCACAAAGCAGTCTCATAAGAGGCACGAACGCCTCACACAGGATCAGTGTGACCTGTAGGAACCGACCGCGTAGTTACGGTGCTCTCGATTTCAGTGTATGACGTAAATTTGAAAAAAAATAGATTTGAGCATAAAAACGTGCCATCGAATGGTGAGAATGTAAAACAGCCACAAAATAGTCCCGTAAGATGCACAAACGCCTCACACAGGACCAATGTGACTCGTAAAAATCGATCGCATAGTCACGGGGCTCCCTATTTGAGTGTACAACGTAAATTTGAAAAAAATTAGTCTTAACCATAAAAACATGCCATCGAAGGGTGATAACGTAAAACGAACACAAATCAATCCGGTAAGAGTCATGAACACCTCCCACGAGACCAATGTGACTCGTACGAACCGATCGTGTAGTCATGGGGCTCCTGGTTTGAGTGTACGATATAAATTTGCAAAAATTTAGAATTGGGCATAAAAGCATACCCTCGAAGGGTGAAAACATAAAACAACCACAAAACGGTGTGATAAGAGTCACGAACACCTCGCACAGGACCAATATGACTCGTAGGAAACGGACGCAATATCACGGGGTTCCCTATTTGAGTGTACAACGTAAATTTGAAAAAAATTAGTCTTAAGCATAAAAACATGCCATCGAAGTGTGAAAACGTAAAACAGCCATAAAACAGTCCGGTAAGAGTCACGAACACCTCCCACGGGACCAATGTGACTCGTACAAACCGATCGTGTAGTCATGGGGCTCCTGGTTTGAGTGTACGATATAAATTTGAAAAAATTTAGACTTGGGCATAAAAGCATGCCATCGAAGGGTGAAAACGTAAAACAACCACAAAATGGTCCCATAAGAGGCACGAACGCCTCGCACAGGGCCAATGTGACTCGTAGGAACCGACTGCATACTCACGAGACTCTTCGTTTGAGTGTACAACATAAATTTACAAAAATTAGACTTAAGCATAAAAACATGCCACCGAATGGTGGGAACGTAAAAAAACCACAAAGAGGTCTCGTAAGAGGCACGAACACCTCGCACTGGACCAATGTGACTTGTAGGAACCGACCGCGTAGTTACGGGGCTCCCGATTTGAGTGTATGACATAAATTTGAAAAAAATTAGAATTAAGCATAAAAACTTGCCATCGAATGGTGAGAACGTAAAACAGCCAAAAAACGGTCATGTAAGAGGCACGAACGCCTCGCATAGGACCAATGTCAATCGTAGGAACCGACCGCATAGTCCTGAGGCTCCCTATTTGAGCGTACAACGTAAATTTAAAAAAAATAGTCTTAAGCTTGAAAACATGCCATCGAAGGGTGAAAACGTAAAACAAACATAAAACAGTTCGGTAAGAGTATCGAACATCTCCCACGGACCAATGTGACTCGTACGAACTGATCGATTAGTCACGGGGCACCCGGTTTGAGTGTACGGCATAAATCTGATCCAAATTAGAATTGAGCATAAAAACATGCCCTCGAGGGGTAAAAATGTAAAATAAACACAAAACTGTTCGGGAAGAGTCACGAACACCTCGCACAGGACCAATGTGACTCGTATGAACCGATCGCGAAGTCACGGGGCTCCTGGTTTAAGTGTACGACGTAAATTTTCAAAAATTTAGACTTGAGCATAAAAGCATGCCCTCGAAGGGTGAAAACGTAAAAGAACCACAAAACAGTCCGATAAGAGTCACAAACACCTCGCACGAGACCAATATGACTCGTAGAAACCGAATGTATTATCACGGGGATCCCGATTTGAGTGTATGACGTAAATTTGGAAAAAATTAGACTTCAGCATAAAAATATGCCATCGAATGGTGAGAACGTAAAACAGCCACAAAAGGGTCCCGTAAGAGGCACAAATGCCTCGTACAGGACCAATGGGACTCCTAGGAACCGACCACATAGTCACGAGGATCCCGGTTTGACTACACGATGTCAATTTCAGAAACTTAAACTTAATTGTAAAAACATGCCATCGAATGGTGAGAATGTCAAACAACCACAAAGCAGTCCCATAAGAGGCACGAATGCCTCGCACAAGACCAATGTGACTCGTAGGAGCCGATAGAGTAGTTACGGGGCTCCCGATTTCAGTGTATGATGTAAATTTGAAAAAAAATGACTTATGCATAAAAACATGGCTTCGAATGGTGAGAACGTAAAACAACCACAAAATGGTCCCGTAAGAGGCACGAACGCCTCGTACAGGGCCAATGTGACTCTTAGGAACCGAACGCATAGTCACGGGGCTCTCAATTTGAGTGTACAACGTAAATTTCAAAAAAAGTAGACTTAAGCATAAAAACTTGCCATCGAAGGGTGAAAATATAAAACAAACACAAAACAGTCTAATAAGAGTCACGAACTCCTCCCACGGGACCAATATGAGTAGTACGAATTGACCGATTAGTCACGGGGCAACCGGTTTGAGTGTACGGCATAAATCTGATCAAAATTAGACTTAAGCATAAAAACATGCCATCGAAGGATGAAAACTTAAAAGAAACACAAAACGGTCTACTAAGAGTCACGAATGCCTCGTACGGTACCAAGGTGACTTGTAGGAATCGACCACATAGTCACGGGGCTCCCGATTTGAGTGTATGATGTAAATTTATAAAAAACTAGAATTGAGCATAAAAACATGTCATCGAAGGGTGAAAATGTAAAATAACCACAAAACGGTCTGATAAGAGTCACAAACACCTCGTACGGGACCAATGTGAATCATAGGAATCGACCGTATTGTCACGGGGCTATCGGTTTGAGTATATGACATAAGTTTAAAAAAAATAGACTTCAGCACAAAAATATTCCATCAAATGGTGAGAACATAAAATAACCACAAAAGGGTCCCTTAAGAGGCACGAACGCCTCGCATTGGGCCATTGTGACTCATAGAAACTGACTGCAGACTCACGAGGCTCCCGATTTGAGTGTACGACATAAATTTGCAAAAATTGGACTTAAGCATAAAAACACGTCATCGAATGCTGAGAACATAAAAAAGCCACAAAGCGGTCTCGTAAGAGGCACGAACGCGTCGCACAGGACCAATGTGACTTGTAGGAACCGACCGCATAGTTATGGGCTCCCAATTTGAGTGTATGACGTAAATTTAAAAAAAATTAAAATTAAGCATAAAAACATGAGTTCGAATGGTGAGAACGTAAAACAGCCACAAAACGGTCCCGTAAGAGGCACGAACGCCTCGTATGGGAGCAATGTGACTCGTAGGAACCGACTGTATAGTCACAGGGCTCCCTATTTGAATGTACAGTGTAAATTTGAAAAACATTAAACATAAGCATAAAAACATGCCATCTAAGGGTGAAAGCGTAAAAGAAACACAAAACAGTCTGGTAAGGGTCACGAACACCTCGCACGGGACCAATGTGACTCGTACGAATCGACCACGTAACCCGATTTGAGTGTACGACATAAATTTGCAAAAAATTAGACTTGAGCATAAAAATATGCCATCGAAGGGTTCAAACATAAAACAACCCCAAAACGGTCCGATAAGAGTCACGAACACGTCGCACAGGACCAATATGACTCGTAGGAACTGACCGTATTATCACAGGGTTCCCGATTTGAGTGTATGACGTAAATTTGCTAAAAATTAGATTTCATCATAAAAATATGCCA
Organism: Sambucus nigra; assembly: GCA_949130495.1. NCBI lineage: Eukaryota > Viridiplantae > Streptophyta > Magnoliopsida > Dipsacales > Adoxaceae > Sambucus > Sambucus nigra. Next base: position 257,630,209 of record OX422215.1, read on the forward strand.
TTGTAGGATGAAAACATAAAACAACCACAAAACGATCATGTAAGAGGCATGAACGCCTCACATGGGACCAATCTGACTCGTAGGAGCCGACTGTGTACTCACGGGGCATTCGGTTTGAGTGTACGACGTAAATGTGAAATAAATAGAATTAAGCATAAAAACATGCAATCGAAAGGTGAAAACATAAAACGGTCTGGTAAGAGTCACGAACACCTCGCACGGGACCAGTGTGACTCGTAAGAGCCGACCGCGTAGTCACGGGGCTCCCGATTTCAGTGTACGACATAAATTTGTAAAAAATTAGGCTTAAGCATGCCATCGAATGGTGAGAATGTAAAATAACCACAAAACGGTCTCGTAAGAGGCACTAATGCCTCGCACGGGACCAATATGACTTGTACAAACCGTTCGCGTAGTCACGGGGCACCCGGTTTGAGTGTGTGGAATAAATCTAAAAAAAATTAGACTTAAGCATAAAAACATGTCATGGAAGGGTGAAAACATAAAACAAACACAAAAGGGTCTGGTAAGAGTCACGAACGCCTCGTACGGGACTAATATAACTTGTAAGAACTGACCGCGTAGTCACGTGGCTCCCGATTTGAGTGTACGATGTCAACTTCCCAAACGTTAGACTTAAACATAAAAACATGCCATCGAAGGGTGAAAATATAAGACAGCCACAAAACGGTCCGGTAAGAGTCAGAAAACAGTTTAATTGTAACTGTATATATATATATATATATATATATATTACACAGTTGTTTATATATATAACAGTTGTTTTTAATAAACTGTTTATATGTATAACTGTTTATATATAACAGTTATATAACATTTTTTTTAAAATAAACTGTTACATATAACTGTTTATACAACAGTTATATATAACTATATATAACTATATAACTATATGTATATATATATATATATATATAACTATAATAGTTATAAATTATTTTTATCTTTTGAAGTCGGATTGATTATAATTTATTTTGTATTTTGTGTAGAATGAAAATGGATTTGCTACACATGGAAAAGTCAATGGATACGGAGGATTGAGGTACGTAGCTACTCGGATACTATGGCCGTGCAGGCTTGTATATACTATTTTTATATGTTAAATCGATGGAAGGGATTTTTTGGTTGTTTAGCTACAATTTTTGTTGTTGTTGGGTTTATTTTAATATTAAAACAAGTTGCATTTCATGATTAAATAAAGGAAACTCTGCCAAAATTTTCTAAAATTAAATAGTGTTTTAAATTGATCATGTCAATCATACATGCATTTGAAGTTATACAAACCCATGTAGTCATTTATTTTTGTATCTTGTGCAGGTTGATGATGGATTTTTCTTGGAGTTATTATGTTCGTGGTGGCTTGGAGTTGCGGTTTCTTATAGTGTAGGGGAGGGATATTATCGTCGTCGTTTTAGTTCACGTTGAGTTTTTAACATCTTTTGACATGTTAATGTATTAGGTTAGATCATGTTTACATCTTTTGTTATGTTCTTATTTGAGAGGCATTTATTTTGTACCTTTATACTTGGATTGTGATGGAATATTATTTTATAATTTATATTTATGAGATTTGGTTGAGAATTGTGGAACTTTGTATCACTTGTGATTGTATAAAAAATGCGTAATGTTATTTTGGATTATAAGGTTGCACGTTTAATGAAAAAACTGCAGGTTTAAAATAGCTTCCAATTGCGAAAAAATAATAGGTAATAAATAAAAATATAGTACTTTTGGCAACATAATTTTTTGTCTCCAAAAGTTATCATCTACATCTATCACTTTGGATATGGCAGCACATATTTGGTTGCGAAAAGATAACTTTTGGCAACAAAAGAGTTGTGTTGCCAAAGGTATAACTTTTGGCAACACAAGAGTTGTGTTGCCAAAATGCTATACATTTGGCAATACGTCTCTTGTGTTGCCAAAGGTATTGCTTTTGGCAACACAAGAATTGTGTTTGCCAAATGCATAGCTTTTTGGCAACATAGCTCTTGTGTTGCCAAATGCTATACCTTTTGGCAACACAAATCCTGTGTTGAAAAAGATATTTCTTTTGACAACATAAGACCTGTGTTGCCAAATGTATGGCCTTTTAGCAATACAACTCTTATGTTGCCAAAAGCTATACCTTTTTGCAACACAACTATTTTTGTCACTGTTGACTGACTTTTGGCAACACAAATAATATTTTTTAATATAAATTTGATAAATTATAAAATACTTTTGGCAACATAATCGCGTGTTGCCAAAAGTATACCTTCAGCAACACAAGCCTGGTGTGTTACCAAAGAGTTTCCTAGACAGACAATAGGCAACAAGGTGGTAACATAGCAAAATATGTTGCCAATACCTTTTAGCAATATATTCCTAACTTTATCAACATAGTTTATATGTTGCTAATGGTGAGAATTCTTGTAGTGGCCCGTAGAATTTTCTTCGACCCTCAGAATTGGTCGCTCCTACTTAAGCCCTCCGAATTTGCTTTGACCCGCAGAATTGGTCACCCCTATCTTAAGCCTGCAGAATTGTCTTCGACTCGTAGGATTGGTCACCCTTATCATAATCCCCTAGAATTGGCTTCGACCCTCCGAATTTGTCATCCCTATCTTGATCCCGCATAATTAGATTTAGCCCGCATAATTGGTCATTTCTATCTTAAGCCTAAAGAAATGGCTTTGTCCCTGAGAATTGGTCACCCCTAACTTAAGCCCTCGGAATTGGATTTGACCCTCAGAATTGGTCCCATCAACTTAAGCCCTCAGAATTGGATTCGACTCACAGAATTGATCGCTACAACTTAGGTCCTTCGAATTGACCTCGACCTACAGAATCGGTCGCTCCCTACCTTTGACCTTAGTCGTCATCCCTTTAGGTCCTTAATTCGTATCAAATATTGCATAATTCCGCCCAATATCTTTATGCATTCTAGCACATTTACGGTCTTTAATGCCTATATTTATTCTCATTAACTAGACAAACTTGGATTTGGATATATACATGATTTGCAAGGATTAATTATGCTTTTGTAGGTATTGGAACGCTAAAAGTAAGGATCCATTGCATTTCGGAGAAGTTCTGTAGCCTGAAGCTACTTCAATGGCATTTTAGTAAATTCACATTTAATCTTCAGCTCATGGAAATTCAACAAATTCGTAGTTCGTTGAGTAAGATTCGCGTGGCCAGAAATAGTGCGCGATTTCGAGTCTGGGTGATGAAGTTATGGTCGTTTTCGTAATGGACCTTTCCTCCCCTCTTTATGGACCAAATAGGTGACAAAATAGAGTATCGATCAACCACGATTTGTGGCCCATTCGATCGCGGTTTTGAGTTTTACCGTGGAAAGGAGACAATATGCTTTTAATTGAAGGTGTGGATGACTGTGGCCCAGCGACCGGTCGACCGCAATCACCGTATATTTGTTGCCTTTCTACTTTTATTTTCTTTTCCCTTTTCTTTTCTAATTTAATTCCCACTTACTATATAAACCATTTTTGTTGTAAATATCATACGATAAAATTTAGGTTAGTTTAGCTTAGGGTTTGGGGGGGTTGGAGAGTTCTTCTTCATTTCTTCTTGGTTTGACACACAATTGGGTTTGTAAGTTGACTATTCATCTTCCCTACTAGTTTTAATATAGTTGTCTTTCCTTTATTCTTTCTTTGTAGTTAATTTACATGATTTCATAATTATGTTTATTTGTTTTGTTTACTTGCTTTATAGTGTAGTTTTATTGCATTTTTTACTGCTTCCATTTATCACGTTTTTATCCTACTTTCTAGGTAAGTTATTATAGGTTATGTCGGATTGAACTCATTCTGGGTTGACATATTGCTTTGCTTTGGTGATCGAGTTTACGGGTCTATTTTGGGTGCATTGTCCTAGTTATTACGCCTAGGGGATTTGACGGGGCATATCATGTATGATTTGTGCTTACGACCTTGCGTGCATAATTTTCGGGGTATTTATTAACGCCAAAATGGTGTTAGGCTTTTATGAGAATTTAGCGGTGTCACAAGCCTTGATTTAATTAACTGTCAAAACGAGATGCATTTGTAACTCGCAGACCCATGCAACCATTTTATACTAATTAACTCGAATGAGGGATATTCGACGCAACCTATAGTTTTTACTCACTTTATTAGTTTAGCTTTATTTTCCCTCTCCTAAATTAATCATTTCCCTTTTTGCATTTTTTCCTTTTCGTTCATATTCATCTTTTACACTTTTATTTTAGGAATATTAAATCCTATAAAGTCTAGCAACTGGTCTCTGTGGATTTTCGATACTCGGACTTGGCCGCTATACTCACCCGTTGAGTGTAGTCCTAAGTTTAGGTTTTTGTATAGTTCAGGTGAGCTGAATTCAAAACTACTGGCGCGTAGGTGACTCTCGCGCCGCAGCAAAACCCTTCCTATCAATTGGCGTCGTTACCGGGGACAAGTTTGTTTTAGAATTTGTTTGATTTAGTATTTCGTAGTATTTTCTTTCTATTTGTATTATGTGCCTAACATTTTTGTAGGAGTTCTACATTTGAGAACCTAGAAACACTTTAATTGCCCGCACGCATCTACTTTGTGCAATTCACCACTTCGAGCCATTTTTGGGATAAGCATGTCTTATTTCGATTCTTTCGGTAATCATTGTTATAATTCTCAAAATGATCATAATCCTATGGCTTTCGGTCAATACTTAGCGTCCCAAAAAATTACAAATTCTCATATGACTTTGGTCGATTATAACAAAAGTAAAAACTTGGGTTATTGGAATTTTGATGATGATAATAATGATTTTGGGTATCTAATTCCTTATAATAGGAATTTTGAAACGAATTTCAATAGTTTTAAAAATTCTTATAATAATGAGTTTAAGTTTAAGTCCGATGGTGATTTTCAAATTTTGCATTTTCAAGTATCCACTCCTCGGCCTATGACTTTTGGCGAGGGCTTGCATATGCTTGAGCATGAGAAACTTGAAAATCAATATCGGGAAGAAAATCGTTGTTGGGAACATGATTTGGATTTATTATTTGAATTCGATGACGATTTTTCTTTCGAGACTTTTAAAGTCGAGGAATGTTTTGAACCAAATGAGGACTTTATGCATATATTGGAACAAATCATTGTTGACTTTGCCCATTGCGTAATAGATATTGAAAGTGAGGATGAAATGGAAGTAATATCCATTTTCAATGAAATGATTTCTTCTTTGGCCCCTAAAGAAGAACATTTCATTGAAAATGATCTTATTTCCTTTGAAATTCAATCTTCAAGCGATGATGATTCATCTCTTGAATTTTCATTTCTTTCCTCCTCATTTTCATTCTTTGTTATCACACCGTCACAAGTACCCGATGATTCGGTTTCAAACTTTAAGGTTTTAAACCTTTTCGCCAATGAGGAGTACTTGCTCGAGTCGCCTTCCATGAACACATATTTTTTCACGTTCGCTCCCTCCCATTCTAATTTCAAAATCCTTCGGAGGATATTCAGCTTTTCTCAGTCCCCACATGTTTTAGTCACCCGTTCAATCCAAATCCCCCATCATCCCTCCAAAACATTTAATTGACGATGGTTCATTTCTTCTGCCTTACACATGCCTTCTGTTGTTCAAACGGAATTCATATTTTTCGAAACGCATGCTTGAGAGTGAGGGTACATTGGTTATCCTCCAAAGTCAAATCGTTTTTACGGTGGACCCTCAACTATTTAGACTTCTAGTGTACAGTTAGTGTGAAGACTAAATAGTAGGTTGTATATAGTTAGTTTTTTATTCTTTCTTTCTTTTTATCTTTTCTTTCCTTTTTAATTTAGTCTAGTGTAATTAGTTAATTATTTGTTATTTGTTTTTCCTATGCTCGGTACTAACTTGGTTTGTAGATTCCTTGGACTTGTTCTTATGAGGATCGCTCCAATTTTGGGTAATATTGTCATTTTCCTCTCTTTAACTTGGTTCTTAATTCACATTGCGGACGATGTCAGGTTTTAAGTTAAGGGGTGTGGGATATTCTATCCATTTCTTTATTTAGTCCATGTTTTTGCTCACATGTTAGTTACTTAGTATGTTTTCTTAGAAAAATTCAAAAATTTCAAAAAGATTTTCTTTCTTTTTTTCTCCTTTTTTGGGCATTTTGCCTTTGTTTTCGGTGATAAATTTCAATAATTGCCTGATCCAATTAACGATGCATGTTCTCGATCTTAGAAGTTATTAGACGTTAGTCCTAATTATTGATATCATGAATAACTTCATGAATTAAACTTTAATCCCTTGAGAACATGAACTTTTATTGTTCTATTGATTTGGTTTAAGTTTTTATAACTTGGTAATCTTTTGTTGCATTGTATATACTTACACCGAGTAAGCTTTGCACCTTTCTTCGTTTGTGACTGTATACACTATTCTTTCCTCTTTGAAAACGTTATGGTCGTTGGAATTTCTCACTATTCTTTCATTTGATCTTTCATTAATTGAGTTCATTCTTGAAATGTATTACTTGAGAATGATTTTCAATGTTTGTTTTGACTCGATAATTGCGTAAACCTTATGATTTGATCATAGGTCATCTTTGTTATATCACCCATATTAGCCTTGACCTCACCCTTATACATTTCCCCTCATCAACCCCTTTGAGCCGAAATATTAGCCTTTCATTTCATTACCCAAAATCGTATAACCAACTTTAAATTGGAGTTTTAGCCCATATATACACCTTCCATACCTTTGTTTGGAATGTTACATGGGATTGAATGATGTTGTTGTGTTTCGGTTGCAATTTATGAATATGAGAGTGAAAAGTAAAGAAAAATAGAGATGTGAAAAAAGAGAAAGCAAAAAGCAAAAAGCAAAAGAAAATAAAAGAAAACGTGAGAAAAAGAAGAAAAGAAAATAAAGAGAAAGTTTTTAATGTTGTTTATATAGTTCAATAAGCTTTGATTGCTCTCAAAATGATATATCCAATGCTTGTTTGGAACTTGCTTTCCAATTTTGAAATTTCCCGCATTTTCCCATTATTCCAAGTTTTTCATTCAGAACACTTTGAATCCGTACATACATATCCTTCGTTTCCTAGCCTAGCCTAGCCTAGCCTACATTACAATCCTATTAAAGTCCAATGTGATGTTAAGTAGATTTAATTCAAAGGCCAAAATAGTTTTGATAATCTATGACAATACATGTCGCCTCTTTTAATGGGAGGTATCTTTCACTGAAATTATAATTTTTTTATTTTATATATAGTGTTCTTCATTTGTGACTTGTGTGCGGCCGCGTTTCCATTAAAATTATACCGTTGGCTGAAGAATGTCCTGTGTCAGCCCAACTCCTCCGGGTCCATCACATTGGGATGTTTCAACATAAGCATCGACCCTTCGTCGGCTCGCCGGATATTATAAAAAGAAGGATCCAACCTCATAAAGGGAACCTTTGAGGTCAGCGTCGCTGTCGATGTCGAAGCACCACCTGCACTGTGGGAAGACCCCACTAGCCGACTCGAGTCCGCATGGGGGAGAGGCATGACATCATATATGCTGGGCGAAACCAACCAATTTAACACAAAGTCCAAATAATCATAAGTCTCCTCCGTGTCAGTATATGACAAATAAGGGTCATCGATCATCGCTGCCACCCTCGTATCCTCTTAGATCACCCACTCTCGCCTCATGTACATCGGGGGCCTCGCAAGTGGCACCATCACCTTGTCCTCCACCACCTATCGAAATACCCTATCCCTGAAATACCCTGAGTAACCGAACTCATGCACCAATAGAAGCCATAGTTGTGCATTCCCTCGGTCACCCCCGTGTGCTGGATGGTCGTCCCTCAGGGATAGAAGGACACCTGCAAAATTCTCAAAAAATCCTAAAAAATCCCCAGAAAATTCCTAAAATTACCAAATGAATTTTTGAACCTTTTTCACCTAGAAAAACATTTTTTCCCACAATTACTACCATAGAAGAACACTTAATTCCCCAGTGAAACACTTATATCCCCCAGCAAAGGACACTGCAAGTATTAAAAAATTCCCCAACAAGGAAACATCCAATCCTTGGATTAATTCCTCTTTGCCAACGAAACAAAAAATGCAAAATAAAATGCTTCACCAAAATCCCTAGGGGAATATAAAGATAATTTCCCAAGTAGATTCGACAAATTTCCCCAAAGAAAAATGCAACTTAATCCCGCAGAATTTTCTTCGACCTCCAGAATTGGTCGCTTCTACCTAAGCTCTCAGAATTGGCTTTGACCCTTAAAATTGGTCGTTTGAACTTAAGGTCCTCAGAATTGACCTCTCCTCGTAGATTGGTCGCTTCCACTTAAGCCCCCAGAATTGGCTTTGACCCTCAAAATTGGTCGCTCCATCTTAAGCCCTCATAAATGGCTTCGACCCTCCAAATTGGTCTCTTCAATTTAAACCCTCAGAATTGGCTTCGACCCTCAGAATTGGTCTCTTAAACTTAACCCCTCATTATTGGCTTTGACCCTCAGAATTGGTCATCGCCACTTAAGATCCTCAGGATTGGCTACGACCCTCATAATTGGATTTTACCCTCATAATTGGTTGTTTCAACTTAAGGTCCTCGGAATTGACCTCAAACCATAGATTTGGTCACTTAAACTTAAGCCCTCAGAATTGGCTTCGACCCATAGAATTGGTCACTCCCATCCAAGACATTAGAATTGGGTTAGACCCTCAGAATTGGTCATTCCCCCTTAGGTCCTCAGAATTGACCTCGACCAGCAAAATTGGTTGCCCCCACCATAGGTCCTCAGAATTTACCTCGGCGGTCCGCATAATCGACCTCTTTCGAAGAATTATGTGGTGTCTATTTGATGAATTCCACTTATTCCAAGATCACCCATTGAGGGTCTCTATAAACACCACATTCTAGGACCCCTAACTCTCTCATTAGGTCCCTAGAACCTCCCCATTTCACTATGGACCCTAGGTCACACCTGAGAATCAATCTGGAGACCATAGGGCGCTCCCAGGCCCCATTTGACTCCGATCATCTCTATCATCAGAGAAAAACATCTTTCAAACTTTGAAAGTCTCTGAATACCCTTTCCAACGGTCTACCCCATGCATGAATCAACATACCAGTTCAAACGAACCGACCATTTTACTACTAAAAATCGATATAGAGGCCAATGGATGCTCCTGGGCCTCGATTTGACTCAAGTAAACTTCATCATTGGAGAAAAAGCTCTTTGATTCTTTTAAGGGCACTGAATACCCTTTCCAATGGTCCATCCTGTGTGGAAAATGACATAACCATTCGGATGAACAATTCATTTTCCCCCAAAAAATTATCTGAAGGCCACCGAGGGCTCCTGAGTTCCGTTTGAACAAGGTCAACTCCTCAGATCGAATGAAACTGAATGAATCTTTAAAAGGAACTGAATACCCTTTCCAATGGTCTACTCCTTGCGCGAATCAGTCTTACCATTTGGACAAACAATCCATTCTACTACAAGAGGTCAACCGACACTATGGGCCCCGATTGATCAAAATCAACTTTTTCAAACCAAGCAACACTATTTGGAATGCCAATGTACCTCGTATAAACTTTACAATGGTCCACCTTATGAACAATTATGACTTTTTGTTTGGACGAACGATCCATTTTCGTCTGATCATCGACCAACAAGCTCTTCCGAGCCACGTTTGACCCAAATCCAACTCCTGGATGCGGGAGTGGTCCAAAGGACTCTCAATTAAATTTTTAACGGTATGCCCCGTGCAGGATTTGATCAACGAATTGGGTTCTATGGACGTTTTTCTAAAAAAATATGCACGAGACTGCCAATTGGTTGGTCCATTTCCCTTCCTATCAGTAGTGTGCCTAGGGTTACCTACCGATTTGCAGGGCTGGGGCTATGACGATCGGCACCCCCTTACCTATAAATAGAGGGCATGACCTCACTCCCAAAGAACACTATGATCTATCAGCATCAGTGATCCTAGTAACATTCTCTAGTAATCAATGAAGTTTCCTTATGTAAAATTCCATCCCATATTACATTCCCATCCTTTTCATACTCAATTTGGCAAAATTTTATTCTCTTTCATCCAACATTCATCTCAACAATCAATGGAGTTCATCCAAGATCAATATCAAGCTTCAATTATTGAAAGAAGGATAGTGACTCCATCACTCTACATTCACCCCACATTGACGATGGTCAAAGTGCTCCTAGAGTACAGGGGGTCAAGACCTCTCTCCCCCTTATTCTCCCCACCCCCGCGGAAGGAGAGAGGGGATATTTTTGGGATGTCTATACATGTGTTCATTCAACCAAACCATAAACTACCTAAGTGATTTGATTAGTTTTATATAAAGGACCTTTAATGCAGTCCCTTTCATAATAGAGAGAGAGTGAGAGAGAGAGAGAGAGAGAGAGAGAGATGGGGGGTTTAGCATTACTTTAAGCATGACATGACTAGGTCTTTGAGGAGAGATTCATTATAGAAACTGGAAATCTGAAATAGACAAAGAAAAATATCAATGAGATTATTTTTATATTGAGAACGCAACTTAATCCAAAACGAAGAAAAAGACAAGAAAAGCACAACGATATTATTTAAGGATCTGATCACCTAGAATATTCCCTCATTTTGTTATTTTTTACTATTTGAAGTTCAGTTAGAAAGAACAAAAATTCGTATGTATCGTTAAGGAACGAAAAATGGAAAGATCGTTAGTTGAGGAAACAAATATAGTGAATGCCACAACACATGAGGGAAAATTACATCACTTATCTTTCGCTAAGAAAAAGAAGCTCATCATCACCTTTTAATCTTTAAGTATAGTTTAAGAGATTAAACATATCAAACATTGTATATAAACCAAAATAACACCACCCACCCCTCCCCTCCCCATATTAAATTAGACGTAATATTAAATCTCTCAACACGAACGATGAAAAGACTACATCACCATATTATAATCTTTAGGTACAAATAAAAATGTGTAAATTACCAAATTTGAATTGGTAGCCAGGTTCCACCTAAAATCTCATCCTTCGATGAACTCAACATATTGGATTTTATCATTACCTCCTTGTTTATATTTTATCATGGTTTAAATCCAATATCCTTATTGCATTGAATATGTAGTTGTGCACCTTGCAATCGATATATTTAGTCATTAGTAATCAAATAAACAATTGCAACAATACATAATATTTCACATTCAAGTTTAAAATATTCCTCAATCGAGTTTGCTATATGATAAATTCAGCACCCAACTGAGGGTAAAGAATTTTAAACTCATTCAAATGAAAACAATCACGACTTCAAATAACATTAATATCTACAATAAAAGGCATAAATGGGAAAACATCCATAACAAAATTTACTTTTCACAAACCCAAGAGTCTCATAACAAAAAAAAAATTTGTCCCGACGTATTGTCCCCAAATCATGTAAAATATGCATATAGTAGTCCTAAATGGTATTAATCGATAATCACTAGTACATAGAAGTAAAAAACTTAGGAAAGGGATTGGATGGTTTAGTACCTAATTGGTATTACAACATTTCTAGCAGAGAAAGCATTACTAGTCTTTATTTTAATAATTACCATCCATAAAAAATTACAACAAAAGAAATGTAAAAAGCATACGTATAAATTCGAGTTCAAAAATTATTTAATCGTACATTACAAACACTAAAGGTTTATGTGTATTGTCGGGTGGATTATGAAATTGAAGAAAAATGAATTTTCATTAAAAAAATATCTTTGATGAAGGCCACAACAATCCAAATGCAAGTTTCTAAAATCAACATGAACGAACTCAAAAAGCTATTTCATCATCTTGATAATAAATTGAAGATCAAAATGTAATAACTTTCAAAATCGCACAAATTCATCCCACTTTGAAATCGGTAGGAAAAAATAATCAAATTCGAATCTTTAAAATAGAACAGATAAAAGAAACAAGGAACCTCGTAAAGACACGGACTCTCGATTTGGGACGAAGTGATTAGTATTTATTCCATCCAATGCTCCATCTAATGAATGGAAAATCTCTCTACGACTAAGAATTTATCTTTCTCTCTAGTAAAATACATTTTGAGAAATTATATTATCTCGAAACAATACTCCATCTAATGTATGTAAAATATCCGTAGGACTGAAAATTAATCTTTCTCTCTTTAGGGAAATAAATTTAGGGCAAACATATTCTCTTAAAACAAACAGATCGAGAAAAAAGTAAACATTAGATTAATCATGACATTTTTTACATTTTCCCTAGGTCTATTTGATAAGAATGATAAACGAAATTAATCATTATGGAAGAATTGATCTTCATGAATAAACAAACATAAATACTTGAATATAGAAATTAACAATGGATACTAATGAAAATTGAATCGATCGAAATAAATACTTACCTAAACAAACCAATCTCATACAAATTGAGATAACTAAAGAAGCGGTACATGAAAATATAAATACCAGTGAGATAAACATATGTATATGTAAGTATAGATAGAGTGAGAAAAACCTAGAGAGGGATTGTGTGTTGTCAATTTTAAAGTTATGAGATGAGAGAGAATATGAAGACTTTGTGAGTAGTTTAAGGATTATTAGGTGAGGCAACCCTAAAACCAGGTGTCTTAAAGCTTCTTATCGGATTTGGTGCTAGATATAGATTTAAATCCCTAACACATCATTCGATGTTCAATAGTAGAGAGGTTGATTTTTTCTAGGGGGAGAGAGAGTCAAAATTTGCAGAGAATGAGCGGGATAGTTAGGGGCGATGAAAGTTGAATGGATCCAAATGAAAAGTCAAATGACTTTTAATCCATTTCTTTTCTTATTTAAACATTCCAAATTTGACATGGTTTAAAAATGTGCTAAAATTTTGCACATTTTTAAATCGTGATAAAACTTTAAAAAAACTTTCCAAGTTTTGGTACGATTTAAAACCGTGCCATGTTATAAGAATGTCACATGCCTGATTGCCATTTTTGATGTGTGTTTTTCAGTAGTTCAAAGACGATCAAACCATTCAATGCCTTTTTAGTAGGCAGAAGTTACTTTATTGGGAAGTTAAAACTTTTCGTGGGATAAGGCTCGAAAGATAAGTATTTATAGAAAACCTAATCAAAGTTAGGTTTTAAAATTATTTTCCTAATGAGCTGAGTCTCCATTATAGGATATATTTGGACCATTTAACTGCACGGTAGATTGTGACATTAATTGCCCAGGAGCTCTTTTGTTGATTTATTACCTAGTGTCTTAATTTTCTAACCTTATAGTGGATTGGTTAGTTGCACGATCAAGTCATTGAATATTTGTTTACAAGTAGAAGTAATATGTAGTGATGAGTGTCTCGGTGAACCGTAAAGTCAACCAATCAACCGCACCATCAAATTCCTAGTGCAGGTTCTTTTGGAGGATTATGATTTTGCTCTCCGGTTATTGTGTCCTTTTTTTGGACTTTATGGGATCTTTAAGGATATTGTTACACGTATTTGGGGGTGCCCACATATTTATGATAAAATTATTTTTGGTTATGGTCAGAATAAGGTTTTTTGGGAGATCGTTTTGAGCTGCCCTGGGAGGCCGACAGATTATGGTAGTTTTTTTTAAAACTACAAAAATGAAACATAGTTGAAGTTTAAGGTGTACACAATCACCCAAAAATTCAAATTTTGGAGAAAAATATCCTTCAGTTCCAATCTATGGCATGGGTAATATGATACATCACCCATTGTGGGGTCTTGATTATTGGGATTTATTCATAAAACCACATGTAAAACATTTTATTATTGATTAATAAAGGATTTTTTCATTTCAAAATGAGAATCAAGTTTGTGAGAATGCTTTATATTTGTTTAACTATATTGTTTCATATCAATGCCAATCAATAGAGCTTGGTACAAATTCCAATGGGTCGACTTCGAATTGATCTCAAGGATATTGGAATTCCAATTCTGCTACAATTGAAAAGTTCACAACCTATATATGGAGTTGACACTCTATCAGAACATTTATGTTGCAATCCTAGTTTATTTTAAATTGTAGTGAATTGATGTCATGGTTCGGGAACTTGTACGATAGTTCAACATAGGAATTCGATTGGTACATTCAAGGAATATATTAAACAAGACCGCCCAAAAGTTTAGATTATAAGGTAAGTTTAGTTTAAACTTGGTAAATCTCACACCTTTTGAAAATGGTGCATAGATACTTAATCCCTAGAATTATAAGGGTTATAATGTTAATATAATTGTCACTTTCAGTATTATGGATGCGATTCAATTTTTGATTGAATCAAATGATCTACACATATTGGGTGATAGTCATGTAACTAGATCTGAGATCTTAATTCAGATGAATCTACGTCTGGAAATACCTTGGATTGAGTTACCCCCTTAATATACTTATAAGATTTTGTCTCCACTAGTAACCTTGATAAGTGGATTATTTACTACAATTAGAGGTTGCAAAATTAGTTAAGTCTCAGAATGAAGAAAATTGATTAGATGTTATTAAAGACGATTAAAAGAAAATCAATTTGACCAGGTGGTATCAAAAGCTTAATGTAGGGAATCATATTATGTACAATAATCAACTTTGTAAATAAGACTGCATTATGTTCGAGTTATTTATGAGATAATTAAATTGGAGTGCAGTCATAATTATCTAGTGGAATTCATTATGATTAATTGAACAAAGGAGATAAATTGTAGTGGCTATAATTGGGTATTTTTTAGTATTTATTTAAAGCCAATTTAATTATTTATCTTGCGTCGCTGGTGTAGTCTAGATACTTATGTAGTAAGTCCCGTACTCTTAAGAAACCTAACTTAACCTAGGTCCACCTTTTGTACTTAGTATAAAAGTGTGGGAATGGGTTTTATTATTAATCATCAGATTAGGTGTTGAGAGGGGTGAGAGGAAACAATATTCACATTTTTATGAATAGACTAAGAGAGATACCACCATATGTCGCTCAAAGAAAGCATTTTTTATGTTAAAGGGTGCCCACACACCTTCCTAGATTTAGGGAGGATCATACACTAGAAGATCCAAGCTTTTTAAAAGGGTAAGAAAGTTTTTAATGATCTAAAAGAAGGCATCCTTTGACAATTAACAAGTACCTTTCTCCCCATCAGATTGCAACCAGATTCGAAAAGGTATTGTGTTCTAAACGTTAGGATTGTTCTTCAAGCCTAGTTTTTATTTTTCCTCTTTCCTATGTTTGATTGTAGGAGGGTAGTGAGACTGGGGTCTATGAATAACTGAAAAGGGTGAGGCGTGACCCACTCTAATGGACGTTGTTTGCAAGGTTCTCAAGAACTTATGGAGCAACTTGTGATGAAACCTTCTTCGTTTGGTAAAAATGGAGCTCAAGATGGAACTCTGCCTTCAAGAAGATGAACACCCTCAACAATAATAGTAATTTTATTAAGAAGAGCTCCTGAGAATAATGGCTATCAGCGAGGAGTGAAAGAACAAGGCACTTGGCACTAGAGAGAAAGAAGGGAGAGAATAGTAGGAAAATCTAGTGTGATTTTGACAAGGTAATAGTTTTATTGAGTTTTTCTATCTCTCTTGACCTTGCCCAGGGGGCCTATTTATACTTGGGTACTAGGGCTGAGTTGACACTTTTGGCCCTAAAAACTTAGAGGGTTAGTGAGGGATAAGGTTTGCAGTGTACCATTTGTCCCTACCTGTACACAACATCTTGTCCCCTCAGACAGGTGCCACCTGGTGCAAACCAAAGTCAAAAAGCAAATATGTCTCCTACTGGAGACAAAATATCTGATTTGGTAAATATCTTTTAAAATTGTAACTTTGGTACAAACTTTGTAAACTTGAGGGGAGTCTCTAGGATCACATCCTATAAAATCTTTGTAAGCTTGAGGGGGCCTTGAGGAGCCCCTTCTAAATCATTTTTCTTGAGAGGGGCCTAGAGGACGCTCTCCTTTAAAAGAATTTTATAAACAAATTTTTTCTTGTAAGTAGCCCTTTGGCTGCTCACCCTAGTTGTGTCTGACTGTGAGATGTGTGAGGACTGGGCGACCCTAGGGTCTTTCTACTAGTATTCTCTCAATCCTAAAGTTCTAAGTGGTTGATCTTTATCAATAAACCTTGTTCCTCAGCCGGCAAGACAAAACTCCCAAGAGATCCCAACTAGCCTATTTGAGCCCTGCCTACTCAACTAAGCTACTGTACAAGAAAGCAAAGTGTTAATATTGTTGTTCTATAAAAGAATGACTTTCATGATAAGGTATTGCTCATGGTAGCCACTCCATCATCCTGGGTCTCTGCCCCTGGAGGTTCCTTCGCCAATATGACTTTTCTGTATTTGAGGGTCCCTGAGTGCCCTTTCACTGATTATGTATTTTTTGCTGTCAGGGGGCCTAGGTTCCCGCAATAATATGAATTATCTGCGATGAGGGACTTAAATGATCTTTCACCAGTTATGCATTATCTGTGGCCTGGGGGCCTAGGTTCCCGCAACAATATGAATTCTCTACGGTAAGGGACCTTTGATGCTCTTTCACCAGTTATGCATTTTCTGCGATCAGGGGGGCTAGGTTCCTGCACCAATATGGATTCAATGCGATCGAGGGACATTGGTTGCACTTTCACCAATTATGCATTTTCTGCAATCAGGGGGCCTAGGTTCCCGTATAAAAATGAATTCTCTGCGTTCGAGGGACCTTAGGTGCACTTTCACCAATTATGCATTTTCTGCGGTCAGGGGCCTAGGTTCCTGCACCAATATGAACTTCTGTCGGGACCCAGGGGGTTTTCTTCTCAATATAAATTTCTGACGGCACCCTAGGGTTCTTTTTCAATATGAGTTTCTATCAGGACCCTAGGGGCTCCTTCTCAATATGAATGTTTTCCAGGACATTGGGTGGGGTTCCTTCTCAATATGAGTTTCTACCCATACCTTTGGGGGGTTCCTTCTAAATATGAGTTTCTGTCGGGACCTTGGGGGGTTCCTTATCAATATGAGTTTCTACTGGGACCCTTGTTGGGGTTCCTTCTCACTATGAGTTTCTGTCGGGATCCTGAGTGGGGTTCCTTCTCAATATGAGTTTCTGTCGGGACTTAGGTGAGGTTCCTTCTCAATATGAGTTTCTTCCATTGAGGGACCCTGGGGGTTCCTCAACCACATATTTTCTAAAGACTACGAAGGGGGTATTTGTGGGACCCTCATCCAAAAATATAGTGGTCAAGATTGAAACACACTTCTACATTGATTTATCAAAGTTCCATGTTTTCTAAAAATTATTCCGTTCATATCAATCCCCAGCAATTGGTATCAAATCTTTAGTTTAGATTAATAATGCATTAGAAATATTCATGTCATTTAAACCTTGAAAACCCTAGTTTTGTATGTTGTGGAATAATGTATCTTTTTGTATACTTCTGTAATAATATGGTTTTGTAGATATTCTTCGTGTATATCCCTTACATCATGGTCATGTATTATTTTTTTGTGTAATGGGATCCTACGGTGATTTATCCATAGTTATTTTTCACATCTCTATTCGATATGGTTATAATAATTAATTTTGATAATTATTTTATACCGTTGTATTTGAAGGTTATTGAGAGGGGATGTAAAGTGCTATCTCACTAGGTGTGCTCACATAACCTAGTTCCCCAAGTTGGAATCGCTCGCCAACCTGGCCTAAAATATAAACGTAGTGGAGGCGGTCATATTCCTTCCCTGAAAGTGATATAAACCCATCACCCATATATCGGACGCTATGACCTGGGGATATACTCACCCTACTCCTCAAGCTAGGGGATTCACCCACATCGCGCAACCTCCCTTGATAGCACTAGAATATATAAATTAAATAAATATCTAGTCCCTGATATTTAATAGCACACACAAACTACACACACATACACACACACACACACACACACACATATATATATATATATATATATATATACACACTAGCGAAATGCCCGTGCCTAAAGGCACGGCGAAAATTTCGAAAGTACATAATCGAAAAACAACAAAAATTTCAAAAGTACATAATTGAAAAATGACGAAAATTTTCAACGTACGTAATTGCAAAATGAAAAAAAAAATCGTTCCCCAACAAAATAAAGTGTAATTTTAAAAAAACTAGCCATAATTTCCTATGTTCGTAGGACTATCCACCCCGCTTAACAAATAACACATAGTCCAACAATATTGAAATAATTTAAATTCATCAAACAGGTTCACATATAACATGAAATTTTAAAAAAGAAAGTATCAATTTTAAAAAAAAATTGAACATAACCTCCTTATTTATTTAACTATACGTCCTCTTTAAGGGATAACAACCAATCAAACAATATACAAAGAGCCCAAATTCATCCAACAAATTCTTTAACGCAAATTACACAAACTTATAATGTAATTATACACAACTATGCATACCAAAAATGATGAAAGCATAGTTTGTTGTGTCCAACAATTTTAAATACAATTACCAAAAAAGAAGTAACCCCCTTTTCGAAAAAAAAATATGGAACAACGCGGCCATGCAGCACCTCCATCTCGAACTCCTACCACTTTTTTGTTCAACCCACGACCTCAAACCTCTCCAACTCGAGTTGATCTACAAAGCAACAATTTGATTGATAAGAATAAATAACTATAAATAAAAAAGTTAATATGAGAAATATGTATCAGACTTATGTCATACCACATTTGCATTTGTAATGCTTGCTCTGAAATAAATAAAGAGACCTACCAACATAAATAATAAGAAAATGCGAGAACTAAACCATTAGTATTCATGTAAAAGAAAATGAAAATTAACAATAGTGAAAATTATAAACTAAAGTAATTGTAAAAGAACGGATAAATAAATGTCCCACACCACAATCTTTGAACTTAAAATTGGATAGGGGGGAAAATCTGCAAACCTGTAGTAG
The DNA here is from genome assembly GCA_949130495.1 of Sambucus nigra. Lineage (NCBI taxonomy): Eukaryota > Viridiplantae > Streptophyta > Magnoliopsida > Dipsacales > Adoxaceae > Sambucus > Sambucus nigra. The sequence goes on from OX422215.1 coordinate 257,649,147, forward strand.
GAAGAAAAAAATCTTCAAATTAGCAAGTGTACTCCCTCCCCACCCTAAAGAGATGAAGAGAAAGAGAATCAGGTGTACCATGTCACGCTGTTGGAATTAATTGATAGAATTAAAGTGTCAAAGTTTTAAAAAAAATGGACAGAGTCTCCTTTGTTTATTGGACTATCCACCCTTTTCAAGGGATAACGACAAATCCAATAATATTAAAAAAACAAATTCGCCTAACAAAAGCTTCAATGAAACAAGCATCTTAAAAAAAATATATATATATACCAATGGAAGCCCAAATAATTATGTTCCACTATAGTTATTGTTCGTTCTTTTACAAATGCGACCTGATACAAAAAAGGAAAATATAGTTAGTAAATTGAAAAAGCTAGTAAAATATTATATAAAGAAAGTTTATTATTAATTATGTCGCTAACACACTATGTCACTAACGAAATGCCATCATAATTGTAAACACACCGTGTGGCTAAGGAATCACCACTTCTAATGTCGCTGCGATGGTTCAAGCCAAATGAAAACCACTAAAAATCTACCAATAGAACCAACAAAGCTATATTATCCACTAAAGGCCATTGTATGAACCCAAGACAATAAATAAATACACGCCAAATAAATTAAATTAGAACACAAAAATTCTAAAAGAATTGAACCTGAAAAATAACAAAATCCAAATATTATTTATCAAAAAAAAAATTGAACCTGAAAAAGAACACAAACAACAAAATCCAAATCAATCTTATGGAAAAAAAAAACAAAACCAAAATAAATTAGTTGAGCCAAATCTATTTTTTTAACAGATTTAAGTTACAAAACTGAAAATAGAAAAAAAAAATACCAAATCTGGTGGAGCGGTAGTGGAGGATCGTCGTGGTCATGGTAGAGCCGTCGGAGTCTCACATATTGATAAAAAAAAATTGAACCTGAAAAATAACAAAATCCAAATATTATTATCAAAAATGAAAATAGAAAATAGTAGAGATCCAAATCTAATTTCTTTAATAGATCTAAGTTACAAAAATTCAAAAAAAAAAATTGAACCTGAAAAATAACAAAATCCAAATATTATTTATCAAAAAAAAATTTGAACCTGAAAAATAACACAAACAATAATATCCAAATCAATCTTATGCAAAAAAAAAAAAAAAAAAACCAAAATAAATTAGTAGAGCCAAATCTAATTTTTTTGACAGATTTAAGTTACAAAACTGAAAATAGAAAGAAAAAAAATACCAAATCTGGTGGAGCGGTAGCGGCGGATCGTCGTGGTCGTGGTAGAGCCGTCGGAGTCTCACAAAATTAAACCTGAAAGCGAACAAAATCCAAATATTATTATATTTGTGTGTGTGAGAGTGATTTGTGTGTGTGTCGTGAATGATTTGTGTGTGTGCGCGCGCGTGTGGGTGATCTGTGTGTGTGTGTGTGTGTGTGTGCATAGGGAGAGGACGGCGGTGGGGGTGGGGTCAGGGGCAGGGCGAGGGCGGTGTGTACGTGCAGGGGGAGGGGGGTGCGTGGGTGTGGGTGTGGGTGTGTGAGATGTGTGCGTGAGTGGGGGAGGGGGAGAGGGGAGAGATATTACCTGAAGGGGGAGGGGGAGACCGGAGAGGGAGAGTGCGTGAGCGTGGAGGGAGATTGGGGGGGGGGGGGGGGTTGACGGCTGCAGAGGGAAAATGTAGGGTTTGTGGGAGTGTAGAGATGAAAATGAAGTCGGGTTTTTTGTGGGGGATGTTGAGGAACAGGATTGAGTAAAGAATGGGAGGGTTTTTTTTTCCGAGTGCCATGTCACAATGGGTACAATCTGACATGGCACAATCCCAAACCATTAGATTGCTCAAAAAAATTTGATCTCAACCGTAGAATTTTTGGAATAGTAAAACACCCCCCTCTCATATAATATATATATATATATATATCATATAAATCCATACTTTATCGTGTACTAAAATCTGTAACACTAGATTGTATATTCCCGAGTCTAGGGTCCGACTCTAAATTAATTAATTTCTCATTAATAATATATTAATTCCCCTAGTCTACAGTCCGACTACAATTTAATTAATTTACACATTAATTAATTATTACCAATCCGAGTCTATGATCCGATTTTAATTTAATTAATTTACACATCAATAAATTTAACACTTGGTGTTGCCCAACTAATATACCCGGACTCGCTCACTTGGCCCGTACCATCGTTAATACCCAATCCTATATTCCACCCCATAATTAATTATTCACACCTCAATTCCTTTAATAATGTAGTGCCACTCAACTACAACACCCGAACATTTTCCCTCGGTCCAAAATCAATACTTACGAATTATTTCCCGAAATTTATTCATCTCATGGCATACAATTATCACCCTCTGAAACTCAATTATATCCCTTATAATTGCTAAGGAATTTGTTCTACATATGAATTTATCACTAAATAAAAAGTAGGGGAAAAACCTTAATTTAATTTTCCTTTATATATAAAAGTGGTGGACCTGTCAGAATTCTGGGACCATCGATCGATCGATCCTCGCCATCGATCGATCGATCGAACAGGTACCCTTCTTCTCCGACTTGCTGTTTCAGCCATTGTTAACCCAAACAAGCTTTTAGTTCCTCTCTTAACATCCTCTGGTAATAATCAACAATATTTTCACATGAAAATAGGTTCTAATCGTCCTAGAAACCTTAATCCAACAACTAATTTCCTTTAATTCCAACGTTTTCCCGATTTGGGTTTTATCCGGGTTTCGAATCTCCAATACGATTTTCAGTCCTATTAAAATAAATTTACCATCAATTCTTACTGATCTTAACATACGATTTATATTTCTACATTCCAGAATCATAAATATAATAAATTCTACCCTTAATCCCACTAAAGTATGACAATTACCGAAAACCCAATTTTTACATGAATATCCACCCCAAAACGAATTTTGGTTTACACTTACCATAATATGAATTCATTATCATCAATTTAAGAATCAAAACAGTTGTCCACTTGCCTGGAATTGTTCGTAGAGTCTGATCTGTTGGTGTAGAAAACGTGTTGATGAAGAACAACCAACTTGTCCCTTCATTTGTCTCCAAAAAGGTTCCCAATTTGCTTCTAGATTTTTTTTCCTCTGTGTCTCTCTCAAAACCTAGATTAAGAATTGTTGATTGTCATTCAATAAGTCCCTCAATTAGGTTAAAAAAACCCTTAATCCCGTTTTTGGCCACATGGGACTAATTAAAATGGCCCAAATCAGCCCGTGTGTGCCCGACTATGCCCAAAAATGCCCCGAGACCCGATTACTACCCCCAGGTAAACTTTTCTGACTATCTCGACCCATCTGGACTCAACCGCGCACTCAGAATTGTCATGTGAAATAATTTATAACCTTTCCAAATTTCGACCTCAAAATGCGACACACATTAATTCGAACAATTTAACTTAAAGTTGCCAATTATAAATAATTCTTCCCACTCAAATAAATTCTCCAAATAAAAAATTTAAGTTTCTCCAATTTAAATATTTTTATATCTCCCAAAAATAGTTAAATATTAAATCCTCAAAATCACGGGGTGTTACAATAGGTTGTGAGTCTGTTTAGCTTCCGCATTATCGATCTCTAATTCCACTTTATTGATTTGTACTTCTTAAGGTATTGGGTCTAGCATACATGTTAGTTATGTTTCTTGGAGATATGGAGTTTGGTGTTAGAGAAGTTATAGGCATTGAGGTCAAAACTACTAATCAAATGTGAGAATACTTAGAATTGATTTTGGAGACTAAGATTCAGTTTGTAGATAATTAGTACAGATGTTAGGTATCTTTAGTATCAATGTGGTAATGTGATTTCTTTTGAGGACTTAAGGGTTGAGATGGCTTTTGGAGATAGAATCGATTGGTGATTCTTAGAAGAGCGTGCTACGCCATTATTTTTATAAATATGTTTATACATACAGTTAGCGCATATATATATATATATATATATATATATATATGTGTGTGTGTGTGTGTGTGTGTGTGTGTGTGTGTGTGTGTGTGTGTATGTATTTTATTTTGTTCTCGGGGTAGGTGTGCGTTGGATTGGGTGGATGGGCGCACAATCATAGCATTCGATGGGTAGGCATATGTAAGCTTCATTTTATTTACGGGATTTACTTTAGATGTTTACGCTCTGTTGAATTTCATGTACAAATTTCTTGTACTAGTGGGGGAGTATGTAACACCCCATGATTTAAAAGGATAACATCTTTTATAAATTAAAATTTTGGAAAAAATAATTTTTTTGGAATTAATTAATTTTTATACGTAAAAATGTTGGTTTAGATTTAAGTAAAATGAGATGTTAAATAGAATTGAAATCGGGATTTAATTCCAGAAATTATAGCTTTTATATAAAAATGGGGCGATCTCGATTTGATAGGGGATCTGAATCGGTTCGGCCCTAGGGATGAACTGGTTCGCTTTAGTGGCAGGGAAAAAATATGGCTTATTTTTGTAGTATTTATGCGGGACTCAAACTCTTTTCTTTTCATAAAACACCAAGGCACAAGTTTAGGTTTTGAAAACACATTTTAATGTTCTAAAAAAGAAATAGCCTCACATATTTTTACCTCTTCTCATCTACAAAACCTAAATCCCATTTAAATCAACTTTCAGCCCAAGTTTGAAAATCTAAATCAAGTTTTTTCAAGATCATTCAAGAACGCATCTTTATTATTTTTTTGAGCGGAACGCAACCGTGCTACCAGATTTTTAATACGTCTATTTTACAGACATGAATACTTCTAGTTCTCCTTTAGTATTATGCGTTTTAAAGTTGAGACTATTTTTATTCAAATCTTTAATACGGATTAAGGCTCAAACTCTCGTAAGCTTAGACTAGAGGTTGGAATTTTGTTAGAATATATGGACGTTCGCATGTTAAAATAATTCGTTTGAATTTTATGAATTGAATTCGAGTCATTAAATCATGTTATTTATGCGTAGCTTCTAGATTAGAAATCTAATGTTGTATGCCCCGAAAATATGTATGTGAACGAAAACTTTATAAGTTGTTGAAAAAAGAAAGCAATTCCTTAATTCATATTATAATTATAATTAAATGGACATAATTTGGATAAATATTAATCTTATAATTAATTGAAAAAGTTATTGTGATAGGTTGAAAAAACGCCTCATGTGATCGTTAATTGTGTTAATAATCAACATCGTAGGGACGGCGGGCTTATTGGGGTAGCTATGCTTTCACCTTATTTTAGGATGCTGATAAGAAGCTTTTTACGTGTCGGTCGTTGTTGTCTTCAAAAGCCACTCTCAAAATTCACTTGAGTACCTACAAAACTTGTCTAAATATAACTCGTATTGCGGTAAGTATGAGTATCAATCCAACTTTCAAGGTGAAACAATTAATGTTAAACCTTGCCATTCAATTTTTTTATGAATTTTTTTTTGTTTTTATTTATTTATTTTTTTAAAAAACAATTTCAAGGAAAAAATTGACTAACAAATGCTAAAAATTATAAATTTGACTAAATAATGAAAAATAATGTGCAACAGAGTGTGAAATATGTGAGAAAGTCAAGAGATGGGACTACACTGCATTTTCAATTATTTTAATTTCTCAATTAATTTTGAAATATTTCGAGATAATATTAAATCGATAATCTAACTCTCGTTAAAATTATAAATTTAATAAAATCTTTTTCAGAAAAATTAACTTAAAAATGCCACACAATGAAAAAATAGGACTAATACTATTTTCAGAAAATTACCCGCTAGGGTCAATTTAACGACAACAATAGCAATCATCAAATTTCAATACCGAATTAATATTCAAATTTCAGCAAAACATATCTCTAGTTCGATTTCTTAATTCAAACATTAATTCGTTCAATTAATTTACTAACTCTCGTTACATAAATTAATTGGCGACAGTTAAAATTAATTTACCTAGAAATATAAAATTAATGAAACCAATTAATTAAATTAATATCATTCGCAGTGCATCCCACCCCTTGCACGGGGTGTTTAGCCAAGCATTCTCATGTGTGCATAAACAACAATAAATAACATGTCAAGAAGGAAATAAATTGAAAAGAGAATGTAGAAATACAATACGCAATTTTTTCCTCAAATTTGTCTTGAAATGCGCCTTGACATGCGTCCAACTTCTTCACAATTTTCTGCACTTGATTGCGAAAAGACGACTAAAAACTAAACCTAAAAATTATTCTAAAGCTAAACTACTTTTTTTGTATTTTTCCGGAAATTTTTTATGACCCTAAACTGTACATAATATACACCGTGTTCCTTATTTCCTGTCTCTCTCTATGCGTCTCTCTATTTTTTTTTTTGTAGCTGAGACCCTTCTTTATGAACTTTATTCCTCTTTCTTTATAGCCCACGACTTCTATTGGATGAAGAGATTTTGTAGGGATTTCTTTTGGCCAAATCAAGAGAGGCATGTGGTTTTGACATGTGGTTTGGGTTGCTATTTTCTTGGGATTTTATGGGTTAGGGTTATGGTCCAATGGATTGGGTATGTCCGACATTGGCTTTTTGTTTGATTGGAGTTGGGCTGAATGGGTCTATCCCGATTTGAGGTGGAGTGGGCTCGGGTATGGGGATCTGTCGGGGAAGCTGGATGAGGGTCGCGGGTCAGGGCATCAAGACGAAGATCGATTTTGGGGTCTCGCGTAGGTTGGGGAAAGCTTGGTCGGACCTCGGGTGGGGTTTCTGCTGGTCGGCACCGAGGGACTGGCCGGATCGCGATTTTCGGCCCGAGGGGGTCGATGAGGTCGTCGAGGTAGGGGTTGCGGTTTTGGAGAGTTTGGTAGGGACGGTTGGGAGAGAGAAGAGGTGAGGGGTTAAAGTGCTGGTGATAATGGAGGTAAGGTTATGTGGGTATTTGGTTGGGGGGTGTTAATGATGGTAATGGAGGTGAGGAGAGAGAGTGAGGGTGTGGGTTATGTTGGAGGTAGGGGTGACCATAGGCCCGAGGCCCGCCAAGCCCGTCCAATAAAAAAATAGGGCTTGGGTAAGGTAAATAGGCCCGCAAAGCGGGCTTGGCAAAATTTTATAAGTCCGATTTTTTTTCGGGCGGGCTTGGGCATGAGTTCTTAAGTCCGATGAGGCCCGGCCCGAGGCCCGAAATATATATATATATATATATATATATATGGGGGGGGGGGGGACTTCTATAAATATAAAAACGTATACCAAGTCTTTTCATGTAAAGTGAGAACCTTTACATATGGACTTTGTAATATATGAAATTTAAAACATATTTTTAATTAAAAAAATTGGTCTTTAAATAAAAAAATAGGTATTTTAATTTTAAAAAAAAATCTTTTAATTAACATAATAAGGCCCGATCGGGCGAGCCTGGGTAAAGAGCTTTCAAATCTGGGCGGACTTGGGATTACATAATAAGGCCCGATCTAGGCCCGAGCGGGTTTGGAATAACACTTAATTTTTCAAGCCCGGCCCGAGCCCGACCGGGCCTGCCCAGGCCCGGCCCACGGCCACCCCTAGTTGGAGGGAAGTGGTGAAGATGAAGAATAGTGTTGTAGGGGTGGGTTTGGGTGTGTTAGGTTGTAGATTGGTTTAGGTGTGTGTGTGAGTTTTAGTTTGTAAAAAAAATAGAAACAAAAATTAGATAAAAATAATAAAAACAATAAACCTATAAAATTAAAAAGACTAAATATATATATATACTAGCGGAATGTCCATGCCTGAAGGCACGGCAAAAATTTTCAAAGTACATAAGCAAAAGGGCAAATTTTATTGACCATAATTGGCCCATAATCGCAATAGGGCATGCCCGTGCCTGAAGGCACGACGCAAATTTTTGAAAGTGTACGTCATTAATTGGACCATACGTCGTATTTAGTTCGCAACAAATAATTTTTCTTAAAAAAAACTATTGTACGAAGCTATTAGCTTAAAAAAATGGAAAATCATATACCGTGGTACAAACTTGTGTAAAAAAATTACTACACATAATTATAAACAATTTAAAAAATTGGGTCAAATTTTCAAAACTATTGGGGCGATTTTGTATACTCGTACTTTGGAAGTGACCAATAAAAGTTCCAAATAAATTGGGGTCTTAAAATTTGATGGCATACTTTATTTAGTTGGAATTGAGGTCACAAAAGATATCAAGTATATAAAGTTTTTGAGAGATAAACCGTGATTGTGGTGTCAATCATCACGATTATTTACGGCGACGCGGTAACGCCACGCGGTATTGAGGTAGTGTTGTTACTATGAGTTTGGTAATTTTAAAACGGGCATAAAAAACTGGAGTCATCCTAATTAGTTATGGAAGACAAAATGTAGTATATTGTGTCTTCCATATCTAATTAGGATGACTCCAGTTTTTTGCAAATACTTAATGGAGAGACCACTCCAAAATACTTAATTGACTCCAGTTTTTTGCAAGACATAGGAGTGCATTGAATGTACTCATATTCAAATACTTAATGGAGAAAGCACTCCAAAATTATTAATAGAACTCATTCTCCTTCTACGAATGCTACAAATAGAGTGAATGCCCAACAAATTAAAATGTGACATGCAATTACCTCAGTGATGTGCTTTTTCAACTCCTATATACACATATAATAGGAGCAGAATCTTCCACAACATTTGTTTTCAACTTTACTCACATGTCATTGAAACCTATGTTTGAAATTATTGTTGATCACGCATGATCGGTGCTGCAATTTGTCCGCTCGGAACCCCGAATTCACTTTTAAATCCCCTCTTGGTATGCCGATTTTTCGGCACAGTGTTTGGATTGAGATCTAGTAGATTATCGTTTAGTCATAATAGTGAAATGGAAGTGATTAGAAAATGGAGCAGGGGTTGCTTTGTTGTTCAGGCTAGGAAAGGGCCCAAGGTGGAGGTTGAGTCTGTTAATGGGGGTGTAGATGTTTTTGCATCGGATTCACCATCAGTTGATCTCAAATGAAACTATTATGTTTGTGCTTTTTCTTAAATGCGGTTCATTAACATATGTGTCGCGAGAAAAGATAAAGCCATGCTCCAACCAAAATTCACTACTATTCATCTTCACGTTTAAGTGATTCTGTTATCGCGTCTCCTGAGTAATCCTGCATATCAGACATCCATAACTTCTATCTTTTTATTTAGTTATGCATCTTGGAGAAGTAGATTTTGAAAAAGTTCCACCCAATATCACCTTGAATAACATAGAACCAACAAAACAAAAATAATTATTCTCAATAACCGACAATGAGCTCCAAATATTAAGCATTACTAATTTCAATTCTACTGTATAGCAGAATATACCTGAAAACTAAAAAACTATGCCACAGTGACTAATTTATTTGTTGTATCCGTGAATGCAAATAATATCCTGATTGTGACAGAGATAATGAGTAGTGGTTACACGAACGTACAAACCGACATATATTTGTTATCTATTGTATATAACCTTATACAAATGATACTCACTTGCATGTTATGCCATGTTTACGTGGCCTTGAATTTGACAATGTTCGGCCTAGAGAGAATTTATTGAATTCAGTAGCTGATGTTTCTCCAGATGTTTAATATCTGAGTGAAATAAAGGACCATGATCAGAGATTTGCAGCATTCTTGGATCCTTTGACATTTTGGTCGTGTAACCATTGCGGTTAGTGCAATTTACACATCAAAGATTAGTTTAGCAATTGCCATAAGGTACTCGCTGGCAAGGCGGGCATTTTCTATTACACAAAGTGGTTTGCAAGTTCTTTTTATTGATTATGCAAGTCATCACCATCGGCTCTTATGCATACAATGTATAACAGTTATACTTCAGGCGTTTCGAAGTTCTTCTGCTTGATTATCCAGGTCATCCACTTGCTGGCTAGGCGAACATTTTCTGTTACACCAATGTACTGTTATAAATACAATGTATAACAGTTATGTAGTAAAGCACTAAAAACTGTATGCATTCGATAGATAAGAAATGTTATACATTCAATAGACACGTACTATTATGCATTCAATACATAAGCACTAACAACTATTAGGCATACAATAGATAAGAACTAAAAATGTTATGCCTTCAAAAAACACTACTAAAAACTCTAATGCATACAGAATAAGAACTATGTAAAACACTAAAAACTAAATCAAGGTAACACTGTAAACACTAAAGCAAATAGATAAGCAAGTACCTTAAATGAGCTAACATCAAAGCTAAGCCTCAAAGTTTCCTAAACAGTGGAGCATCCTAAACAAATGCAAAGAACCAAAATAGGGCCTAAAGAAGATACAAAATATAAGGGTAAAGACAATATTTGTTCAGTAGTAAGATGAATGATGGGCAGGCATAGCTCCGCTTGTTCGAGAATCACCACTGTTATGCTGCAATTCACTTTCGATAACAGCTAACAAAATAAACATATAGTTAAACAGCGAGTCATTCACATCCCTCATTTACAACTCAAACATATTAACATGTTCCAACCCTCGTTTACAACTCAAACATATTAACATATTCGAGCTAGTCATTCTCATCCCCCATGCTGTGTAACAAATAATGAGAATACTTTTCACAAATAAAAAACTATAACAAAATAAATAAACAAAATAATGTATTCACACTAAAAATAAAAGACATCATCATTGTTATTTTAGGGCATTCCAAAACTGTGGAAATCGAGATTTAAAATCATACCAGAATTTCAAACCCAAAAAATTGAATTCGCACTAAAAATATAAACCTATAGTTTCAAACCTTAAGAGTAAATATGAAAAATGCTAAAAGATACGAAACAAACCTTGAACTTATAAAAATTATCATGAAATCTGACGGGCTGATGGAGATAGTTCATACATGGTTGTTCTCCTGAAAACCTTGAGACTTTGCTCATGAAAGATAGAACAGTTAGGCTTTGGAGTAGGGGCCTTGGATCCCAGTAGGGGGTCTTTTTTCATTGTGTAGAAATTTTTCAAAAGTTGGCATACACTAAGATTAGCACGTACATTCAAATCTAGAGTAACCCCCGTAACAAAATCAGACTCAAATGGAGAAAGAGATATCATAACATAAATGTTCGAGCGAAATATTATCAATACATTTCATGTAGTTAAATGACCATGTCAACTGAACCGGTACAATATATGCTAAGGAATAACTGAACTCGTACAATATATGCTAAAGAATAACATAATATATTCAAAAGAATTGGTACAACTAAACTAAACTGGTACGACTGAACTGGTACCTTTCAGGTTTCTATCGTTGACTAAATAACGCCAATGCCAACCACTCTCTCAAGAGGCCATACAAATCATCAGAAAACCATTAAGTAGTAATGGATTTGGTCATATTTCTTTATGAATTCGTAATATGAACACAACTCGATTAAAACATAACACGACCTTAAAAAGAAACACACCAAAATAGACAGAAACATGATACCACACAAACACGGTCAAATTAAATAAAGACATGATACCACAAGATACGATAGTATATTTTAAAAAGAGACACGGTCAAATACACTTTTTTTTCAGTTTCAGTTATGTGGTTGCCTATATATAATAGCTCATATGTTCATTGTTGTCCTGTTACTTTTGGACCATGACGACATCCATGTTCAAAACATTTGTTCATCATATTTTCCTCTGTGAAGATCCCTAAAAAGTTAGATGAATATGTTAGGCATATCCCTGACAGTATCTCCATATATAACACGTTGAAAATTGAAGTTTTGATAAGTGATATAGGGAATCAAAGTATGCTGTTAAATTTGTAATGAAGTGCATTATTATATCATCATATATTGTAGTGCTTAGATTAAATATGCATTTTGAAGGCACATTCCCTCACATGACCATGTTTTGTACTGAAGTTCAGGCCCGATACAACTCATAGGAGTTACTTTTTTTTATTTTTTTTCAAAATTCAGTCCCTGCCTACTTAGCTGTCAGTTTTCTATTTTTTTATAATACCGAGATCCTTCTTATGCCCTGTATTATGCCAGACAATGGAAATTTACTACTAATAATAGGGAATTTCATTTCTTTTTAAAACTCACTGTTCGAATAATGACCATAAGTAAGTTGACATTCCCAAAACTGAGATGATTTTAAAACAACATAGAAATAGTAGATTAAATTTAACCTTAATACGGGCATGATTTTGAGTTGCTAAAGCCCTAAAGACCACATATATACAGATATTGCGTTAACAATATTAAAACACAATACAATGCTTAAATTTAATGAAGTAAGAAGAACATGCAATGGCAAAAAGCCTAATCAGAGGAAGAAATGGCAAAAAACTGTACTACAGCTTGTTCTGGTAGTCCCTCCTCACCTAGAAAATGCTGAAGCTCCACCGAAACCAGAGAGGAGCACTATCGAGTTCGACATCCCAAAGAAATTACCTATAGCAAAGAGATCAAACCATAAAGAACATAGTGTAATCAAATGATCTCTTATCTATCCTAACATAACATCTGACATAAAAAGATATCACCGGGTGACACTTCTTTAACCACAAAATTAATCACCTGAAATCGACTGAAACTCTCCCTTTTCCGGAGATTGGTCTGCCTCGTGAACTCTTCATTCAAAATCATAGCCAACATTATTTCTAGCATATGTGCCACTCCTCCAATCAGTTGACCGCTCCATCCCTCGATGTTTAATCATGAATTAACTTCCACCAATATTTTGTTGATCTTCACTACCTCCAACTACTTGGTGAAATGTTGTTACTTTTCAGGTTTTCTATGGAATCTAATTCAAAATGAGCAAAAAAGATATTTTTCATGGAAAAAAATGCATGTCAATTAAACGACCCTTAGAACATCATAATGGGGAATGGAGCATATTGAAAGGGGAAAGAAAACTTTCATGGAAAAAATGCATGTCAATCAAGCACGCCATACAAACATCAGAATAGGAAGATGGGCTTATTAAAAGAATGGTAGAGAGAGAGAGAGAATTTTCAAGTGTGCTCGAACTTTCCACGACACTTCCTTGATCCTTTGTACTGCTGTCGTTCAAATGTTCTACTTGAGAAGTTTCTCTGACATTGCAGCGATTCTTCCACCCTTGAAATTTCCTTGAACAGAATGATGAAAACAAACATCCATGACAGAAGAACGATGGCCTCTCAACACATCCACCAGATCTGGTGGAGGTCTCTTGATCATTCTTCTTTTTAACTCTGCCATTAAAGCAAAATGTCAAACACCTAAATACGTAAAAGAAAAAAAATATTGAAGAACTTAATGCAATTTGTGGAGGTCATTTGAAAAAAAGTCCCTCAAACATATTTTTTTATTTAACATTTAATCCAAGCATTTTTTATCTTAAAATTCCTTCAGCATAAAAAACACTCCCAGCATTGTATTTTTTATCCTAAAACTCCTTTACCTATTGTATGTTTGTTCCCAATTTTTTATACATGTAATATTTGTATAAAAAAATAGGCCCCAAAGAATCAATTGGTGACAAAAAGTTTAAACTTGGAACTGGTGATGGAAATATGCTAGACGAAGCATCATCTCTAACGCCGACAACTACATCCTTCTTGTTATCAATCAGAAATGTCCCAACAATCACCTGAAATGGACCTACAACTGTAAAAAAAACTTGCAAATTTGTAAAAAATCATTTTATAGTGTAAGAACACATGCACACCAAACATAAACTTGTAAATTTGAATTAATCTACCTAGTAAATGCCTATTCCAATGGCACAATTGGGCATTTTCAAACCAAACAGAGCAAATTATAATCAACTTGCGAATTTGAATTAGTTTACCTATACATGCCTATTCCAATGGCATAAAATTCAATCAAGTACATAAATGTTAACCACTTACAAACATACACTACTTACATTCAGTGTATCCAATCCTAAAATAATTTTGAACTACATTATTTATAAGTGGACTATGTTTTACTTTTAAACTAATAAAAAAAGAATAAATGATCTTACTTTGCATTGTAAACTTAAACATGAATGGTCAATCCTGAAATGAGTGGTCAGTCGTAAAATGAGTTGTGGTAAATGATTCCATTAATTTCAAACATTAGCATGTTACATTGTATTCACATGATGCAAACAAAACATTACATACAAAACATGATGCACTATGAATCACAGGTAGTAATCATCCACGTTATGAAGGAAGAAAATGGATATAATTGATAATATATGCTGCTACTGAGGAGGAAATGGAGAAATCCAAATGAACATGACTGCCCGAAATTGATTAAAAAAGTTTCCCTCGCCAGCTAATCTTATGATAGAAGCTTCCTTTGGGTATCTTTGTAACCATGTTTGCATTTTATCAAGAAAGAGGGAACCAATGAAATATGGAAGTGATACGCCAACAACCACCCTAGTAATGATTAGGAAAAATATGATATCATAACCAAAAGTCATCCCAGCTACCCACATAGAAGGAATTGATTTGTAAAAGTAGAATGGGAAATAATGACACCGAAGAAAAAATTATAACTTCTAGTACTGGTGTGCTGAATATTGATGTCTCCCAATTTATTATGGGGATGATCTCCTTATCAATGAAAAAGTGGTCAATCCATTTGAAAAAAACAGCAACCACAACCCCCAAAATGTGAACAATAAAACCAACTTAGGTCACGACCAAAATGACCACCATCTACTACTATCACTTAATGTAGGAGAAAAAATCTGGGTCCCTTCAGATTCCCTCAGAATATATGAAATGAATATGAAATTACTGATGTACTGATGTACATTCAAATTACTGATTACTGATGTACATTCATATTACTGACGAAATTCCCTCAAAACATATATTTGAAATTACTGCTGTACATTCAAATTACTCATTAAATCAAACATAAAGAATTCATGTGGCTTGCAAGTAATAAATGCTTCTTCACCTTTGGCTTGAAAGATCCACCCGCGGCTTGCAAGATGTTAAATAGCAATGATAAGGCTAATCCGAAAATAAAGAAAAGAAAATATTTATCTCAAACCCCAAATCTTTTTCTCAAACCCAAATCATAGAGCTGAAAAATATAATCTGGACACATAAATTCATAACCCCAGATTTCTTTCTCAAGCCCAAATCGTAAAAACCATGCCAAAAATTAAAAACATGTGTTTGAAACCTAACAAAGAAATGGAAAATAAAAGAAGTGGAGAGATTACCTGTTGGATGTAGGTGTTCGATGAGGACGCTAGCGTGGCTATAGCGTTGGAGCTGAAGTTGATGAGTGAGGTTTGGGGGTTCACGGTTGTTATGTCTCAGATTTGAGTTTGCTCAAGATGTGGGTTTGGTATGGTAAGAAAGTTTGCATCAGTTAGAGGGGAGAAGTGTACTTTCTAGTACAGATAAAGAAAGTTACAAAGTTAACCCTTGTTTTGAATTAAAGTAAGAGAGGGAAATCAATTTGGAGTGAGTTAAAAGAGGGGAAAATAAAAAATAAAGGGGTAAAAGAGTAAAATAAAATAAATCAATCTCAACCCTTCATTTTTAGCATTGTTGGTTCCATCCTAGCCCCTTATTAAGTTATTAACTTATGGAATAGTGTCAAAATTTTTACTCCTTACTATATATATATATATAATAATAATAATAATAATAATAATAATAATAATAATAATAAAACTATAAAAAATATATAAAAGACACAAAATAATAAAACTCTATTAAAGCTAAAAATTATAACCCTAATATAATAAAACTAAAGTAAGATAATATCTAATAAAAATAGAAAATAAAATCATAAAAACCAATCCTAATAAAAAAATGAAATAAAATAAAGATTAAAAATTAAAAACTAATAAGAATAAAAATAAAAATAAAAAGAAATAGAAAAATAGAAAAATAGAAAATAAATTCTAGAAAATTGTAAATAAATCTAAAATAAATTCTAGAAATAAAAATGACCCAAACTAAAAATCTAAAAACAATATGAAATACAAACTAAACACACACCAGGCTCGGGGAATGGTTGGGCTCGGTCTGGGCTAGGTTAAGGTTACAGGACTGTTTCGGGGCATCAGATCACATCAGGGCAAGCTCAGAATGGATTCCAGACTTCGTGATCTCCTTGATTTCTTCGATGCACGCTTTTGACCGCTTTATGTGTCGCAATTGACTTGATTTAGCATTATTTGATACTGCGACTACTGATTCACCTGCAAAATGATAAAATATGAACATAAAGCCAATTTTAATTAAAACGAGTGACTAAAAGGCATCTATTCGGGGCTTAAATCATACACTTTTGTGTGCTTATCACACCACCCCCAAACAGAACATTGCTAGTCCTCGAGCAAAAATATAGAGAAAATAGAGATAAGTGATCAAAAGTGTGTCACTTTCGTAGGCACTAGCGATTGCACCTAGCATGTGCAACAAGCCGTTAAACCTATATGTTACCCTACAGGACGAGTGGTGTCTCGTGAAGGTTTGCAGAGAATGTACCCACAAAATTCAAAAACTTATTTAAATACAGTATCTGAGTAGATGATGAAATGCTATACAACCCAACTTTAAAGGACATCAAGGAACACCGTATTCAATTATCAAAATAAGATTTAAAATTACTCAATACTAAAAGCGTAATCCTTCCTAAAACTCAACATGTGTAGTGTGAAATAATCTTAAGTATCATTAGAGTAATTCCTAGATCGCCTTTATAGAATCCACGTTTTGACTTCAATTCTCACTGGATAGATCTCTCTTAATCGAACTCTATGAGAATTGGGTAAGTGTATTTCTCTAGTGTGTGAGAAGGTGAGTAAATGTAAGAAAGTTCAAACGTCTCACACACTTTATAGAAAAGGATGGATACATGAAAAAAAATTGATCTCATGAACGAATGCTAATCACTATGTCGAGAATGTTGAGTTATTCACCATATAAACTTCTCGTTTGCCCAAACACGTCACTAAGGGTGAAAATGGAATTTATGTAAGATATGAGGGGAAAATGAAGAAGATGAATGATGGGGTGTTTCGAGAAGAGTGTGACAAACATTGATTGACTATCGTCTTCATCTTTCGAACTTATGATCGCATCTTTCTTTTTCGTCTTTCCTATTATTTTTTTCAATTTTTTTTCCTTTTATTTGCGATGCATTTTTTTTCTTTTCATAACAAAAATGAAGACAATTTACATTGATAATTTCAAACACTCTTTTTCTCAAAAACGATGGCAAGGATGGATGGTATTTGGGACATATGGATAAGGCTAATATGGAAAATGATAATGGGTGAATGATAATGTGATAGGAAAATGGTAAGTGTATGAAAAAATCGGTTTAGTGCTCGGGACAAACTACAAGCCACATGTTTCTTACAACTCGAAAGTAATGTCATTCTCAGCGATTAAGAAAAATTTGAAAAAATAATGAGATCATGCAATGACTAAATGTAGTACCTAAAGAAAGTTGAGTCAACTTGTGACTCGGAGATACGTAAAACTCATGAAAAAGGTAAAAAACTCAAATCTCACGGGTTTAAGTCACCACTAGTGATCTTTTAAGGCTCTCTTGAGAATATTGTTACTCTTTAACTTTTGATTGTGAACATGATAGTGCAAATTGCTGAGTTTAGGAATTTATAGTGCAAATACGCTTTAAGAGGTATTAATTAATTTAAGGTTAAAAGTGTAATTTTTTTGGGTCAAACACAGGTATTCCGAGATTTCTAAAAGAGGGATGATAGACAAATAGTGTCATAAAATTTTATTTTTAACTTCACAAAAAAGTTTAAAATCACTTGTTTCTGAATTTTTTTAAAAGAGGTACGATTTTGATAAATTTCCCACCCCTAAACAAAACAAAACATTGTCCTCGATGTTTAAAACCATATATAAAAATGAAAATCACAAGGGAGGAAATATATTACCATAATGAACCACGAGTGAAATGTACCTCACTCTGGAGCAAAGATATAACCTGAAAAATAAATGCGATACAAAAACGTACAAGTCTATAAACCATGTGAAAATCATTGGGTGGTGTGAAACACCACCCCCAAATAGGATAAGACTCATACTCAGAAACAATGAAGAACGGGATGCCTCCTGGTAGCGCTAAGTTCAATGTGTTCAGCCAGACCGAACCAGTCTCACCCTAAGGATAGGAACTAGGAAAGCACGGGTGGCAGAAAAAAATGGGTGATGAGAATCACCCCCAAACAAGACTGAAGCGTCAGTCTTGTTGGATAAAGGATAAAGAAGAGGTCAATGCACTTGTATTGCGAAGTGCATCACTCGAGGCAAAGCATCGGTGGACCAGGGTTGGGTGGGTATTGGGGTAAGGTGAAGATGGGCAAGGGTGAGGGTGAACATGGACCGGTCACGAGCCTTATTGAGCTTAAAGGTGAGGGAAATAAGGGCGCTATAAGTATGGTGCTCAAGTTGATGGGGGAGGCAAAATGGTTTGGAAATAATAATGGGGTGGGCCTCAGAGAAAGTGCATGACCGTTCTATAAATGGACGGTGATAATGGTCGCACCTTGACACACCAGAGAGGGGTAGATGGAAAAATTCAATACCACAAGGAAGTGTTGTGCATAGAGTAACAAGCTCGGTGTCACGGATGAGGAGAGTAGCGTGAATACTCACATGGATGGTGGGGTCGAGGAAAAGTGCACAAATAAGATCGTGGAGCACTAGGGTGGAGGGTGGGTGGAGGTGAGGACCTAAATACGAAGATGGGAACGAGTGAGGTGCAATAACAAGATCCAAACCAAGTGGTGGGGTGGAAGGGACAGTGGGTGGATCGGGTGAGACAAAGGGTGGGGGAAGATGATCTAGCTCACAAGTAGGAGACACACATTCCTCTTGAGGCGCGGAGTGATCCTCAAGGTCACTTGAAGGAGGAAGTTTGGAAATAAACGAGGGAGTGATCAACTTAGCCACCATTACGTCACCATCCGAGGTGGTGAAAGGATTGAATGAGGCTTTAAGATCTGAGATAGATGAATCTACATCAATATTCGGCTCAAGGGGAGCCAAATATGGTGGGGTAGGATCCATATCAAGAGAGGTATAAACCATCTTGAATTCAATATTAAGAGAATGGTGAGCACTCTTAGCCGGAGCTAACTTAGGATGAAGTGGTTCCTCGGGAACACACGCAGTGGGCTCAATAGGTGTAGGCTCAGGCATAAATAAGGATTTTGTGGAAGCGGAAAGGCAAACCTCTATGTTGGGTTCGATAAGGTAAGGTGGTGTAGGATCAGTCTCATAATGAAGGGATACATCAACACAATTGTCAACTTGGGTTCCGGACCACAGAGTGGTCTCAATGTCGAGATTCTCAAGAAGATAGGGTTGGTCACACTCAAAATTCGTGGCACAAGACGACGCATCCTCATCCCATGTAGGTGTAATAAAGGGTCGACTTGGAGTGGAATCCATCGCGTTCGCACACTTAAAATCATATAATCGTTGTTCAAGCCTTTGAAGTGATTCAGTTTGATATTGAAAAGTGTGCGCAAACTTGTGCAAAAGACTTTCGAGAGTGGATGTGTAAGTTAGTGGTGAAGTGGTGGAGGGTGGTGGAGGTGGGTGAGGTGGACACAACTCGGTAGAAACACTACGATGTGGAGAATACTTAAATGAAGTGTGTGGAGTAGGGTCAAGTGTAGCATTCACGGGAGAAGCATCTCCGTGAGGGACAAACGTGTGATCAGCATAAGGAGAATATGAAGGGGACTAATAGGTATGAGGTGCACAAGGTGGCAATGACGACTGTTGGAAACTGTAAGGATCCACAACATGGCGTTGGGATTCATATTGCATGGAAGGATGGTCAGGCCTCTATGAATAACTCTGGTACTCATACCCCTCGACATTAGATATGTCGTGACAATACATCGAGGGTGGGTCCAAAACAGTGTCATAGGGATACACATGTTCCAAGGTGGATTCAGATGGAGAGAATATAAATGGAAACTCATGGGACAAGTGATCACTAAGAAAGCAGTGTGTGCACGGCGAAGCATGTGATGGGTTGACACTCGTCACCGGAGGCGGTGGAAGATGAGATGTGTGCATGGACGACACAGGAGTATCAACGGTCTGTGTTTGAGTGTTAAATCCCTGAATTAATGAAGCAGGGGTTGATTCGGTCTTATCATCAAACAAGCTTCTAGAGGATGGGAAATGACCAAAGTATTCCCGTAAAGGACGTTCTTCGGCCATGACAAGAGGAATATTTTTCGGGTTTTAAATATTTTTCAAAAGAAAATAAAATCTTTTTGTGATTTTTGAAAATAAGAAAAGGAAAATCTTTTTGGTATTTTAAATATGGAAAAAAAATCTTTTTGGGATTTTTGAAAATATTAAAAAAAAAATATATATTTTTGGTATTTTTCGAAAAATGGGAAAATTTAGACTCTTGATTTGATTGAACTGACTAAAACCGACTACCTAAAGAATGGAATTGGACACACACGAGTTAAGAAAAAATCCTAACGAGCACATAGCCAATTATTATCTTCAAAATCAGTGAAAGGGGTAGTCAAATTTTAATTAAGTCCACGGGCGACGAAAATTTACGGAATTTATCTTTGTGATCGTCTGTTGTAAAAATGTGTTCCTACGGGGCTAGCTAGTTGATTGATTTTAAATTTAATGACAGCTAGGGTAGCACACAATGGATAAGCGAGTGAGTCTAGTGATGAAATCCCTTCTCGTTGCAATGATCGGGTCCAGGTCTTAGGTAAATTAATTCATCAAACCATTCAATTTAAGTGCGATTCAGAAATTAAAAGCACATAGAAGCAATTAATCACACAAAAAATGAACTCACTGGAAGGTGAGTCGCGAGGGATAACAAAATTGTACCTCCCATGACTTTTACACACGTGGGGTGAAGACCGAGCTGAGTCGACCAGGGGGAGATCTCGCCTATCTCAGTCGTCCTCGGGAGTCCTACCGACCCAAAGTAAAGAGGCTTCAACAATCCTCGTCGTTGGACGCTCTCTCTCTACCTTGTCCGGTTTCCCTTTTCGCATTTTTTTTATGGAATAATGATTACAAAATAATATGGTGTCAAAATGCACCCCAAATAAATACACAATCTTTTTAAAAAAATCCTATACAACCAGTTTAAGGAGGAGGGAGGAGGAAGAACTGCACTAAAAAAGATAAATAAAATTACAAGTATTCAATCAAGTCTCCACGTCTAGAAAGCGGCGACGGTGCCATTTGATAAGAAGCTTTTTGGGTATATCGTTGTTGTCTCCAAAAGCCACTCTCAAAATTCCCTTGAGTACCTACAAAACTTGTCTAAAAATAACTCCTATTGCGGTAAGTACGGGTATCAATCCAACTTTCGAGGTGAGACAATTCATGTGAAAACTTGCAATTCAATTTTTTTACGATTTATTTATTTATTTATTTATTTTTTTTAAAAATAATTTTAAGGGAAAAATTAACTAACAAATGCTAAAAATTATAAAATTGACTAAATAAGGAAAAATAATGTGCAACAGAGTGTGAAATATGTGAGAAAGTCAAGAGATGGGACTACACTGCATTTGCAATTATTTTAATTTCTCAATTTATTAATTTTGAAATATTTCGAGATAATATTAAATCGATAATCTAACTCTGGTTAAAATTATAAATTTAATAAAATCTTTTTCAGAAAATTAATTTAAAAATGTCACATAATGAAAAAGTAGGACTAATACTATTTTCAGAAAATTACCCGCTAGGGTCAATTTAACGACAACAATAACAATCATCAAATTTCAATACTGAATTAATATTCGAATTTCGGAAAAACCAATCTGTAGTTCAATTCCTAAATTCAAACATTATTTCGTTCAATTAATTTACTAACTCTCGTTACATAAATTAATTGGCGACAGTTAAAATTAATTTACCTCGAAATATAAAATTAATGAAACTAATTAATTAAATTAATATCATTCACAGTGCATCCCACCCCTTGACCGGGGTGTTTAGCCAAACATTCTCATGTTTGCATAAACAACAATAAATAACATGTCAAGAAGGAAATAAATTGAAAAGAGAATGTAGAAATACAATACGCAATTTTTTCCTCAAATTTGTCTTGAAATGCACCTTGACATGCGTCCACTTCTTCACAATTTTCAGCACTTGATTGCGAAAAGAAGACTAAAAACTAAACCTAAAAATTTTTCTAAAGCTAAACTACTTTTTTTGTATTTTTCTGGAAATTTTTTATGACCCTAAACTGTACATAATATACACAGTGTTCCCTATTTCCTGTCTCTCTCTACGCATCTCTCTATTTTTTTGTAGTTGAGATCCTTCTTTATGAACATTATTCTTCTTTCTTTATAGCCCACGACTTCTATTGGATGAAGAGATTTTGTAGGGATTTCTTTTGGCGAAAGAAAAATGATATTGGAACCGAAAAAATTACCGAAAGTGGAGATACCGAATTAGGTGGCGGGCTTCTATTGGTTAGTCTGTGGGGTCCGTGTCAGCGGGTCCAAAGAACCAACCAATAACACGCCTCCACGTGCCATTTCAGTCAAAAATTATGTCAAAAATTCAGTTACAATAGAAGGACTCTTGGCGAAATCAAGAGAGGCATGTGATTTTGACACGTGGTTTGGGTTGCTATTTTCTTGGGATTTTATGGGTTCGGGTGATGGTGCAATAGATTGGGTATGTCCGACATTGGCTTTTTGTTTGATTGGAGTAGGGCTGAATAGGTCTATCCCGATTTGAGGTGGAGTGGGCTCGGGTATGGGGATCTATCGGGACAGCTGTATGAGGGTCGCGGGTGAGGGCATCAGGACGGAGATCGGGTTTGGGGTCTCGCGCAGGTTGGGGCAAGCTTGGCCGGACCTCGGCTGGCGTTTCTACTGGTCGGCGTCGAGGGACTGGCCGGATCGCGATTTCAGGCCTGAGGGGGTCGATGAGGTCGCCGAGGTAGGGGTTGCGATTTTGGCGAGTTGGGTAGGGATGGTTGGGAGAGAGAAGAGGTGAGGGGTTAAGGTGCTGGTGATAATGGAGGTAAGGTTATGTGGGTATTTGGTTGGGGGTGTTAATAATGGTAATGGAGGTGAGGAGAAAGAGTGAGGGGTGTGGGTTATGTTGGAGGGAAGTGGTGAAGATGATGAATAGTGTTGTAGGGGTGTGTTTGGGTGTATTAGGGTGTAGGTTCGTTTAGGTGTGCGTGTGAGTTTTAGTTTGAAAAAAAAATAGAAATAAAAACTAGATAAAAATAAAATCCTACTAAAAATAAAATTAAAACAATAAACCTATTAAATTAAAAAGACTCTAATATATATATATATATATATATATATATATATATATATATATATATATATATATATATATATATATATATATATATATAAAATAAAACGATAAAAAATATATAAAAGGCACAAAATAATAAAACTCTATTAAAATTAAAAATTATAATCCTAATATAATAAAACTAAAGTAAGATAATATTTAATAAAAATGAAAAATAAAATCATAAAAACCAATCCTAATAAAAAAATGAAATAAAATAAAGATTAAAAATTAAAAACTAATAAAAAAAAATAGAAAACTAAAAAAATAGAAAATAAATTTTAGAAAATTGTAAATAAATTATAAAAATAAAAATGACTCAAACTAAAAATCTAAAAGCAATATGAAATACAAACTAAACACACACCAGGCTCTGGGAATGGACTGGGCTCGATCTGAGCCTGGTTAAGGTTACGGGACTGTTTCGGGGCATCGGATCACATCAGGGCAAGCTCAGAATGGATTCTAGACTTCGCAATCTCCTTGATTTCTTCGTTGCACGCTTTTGACCACTTCTCTGTCGCAATTGACTTGATTTATTATTATATGATACTGCGATTACTGATTGACCTGCAAAATAATAAAATGCGAACATAAGGCCAATTTTAATTAAAACGAGTGACTAAAACGCATCTATTCGGGGATTAAATCATACACTTTTGGGTGCTTATCAGTTGCTTTCCAGGTATGGGACTGGCAGGCATGCATTTATTGTTGTTAACACTTTCTAGGTATGAAACTAGTGGGTGTAGGTTTTTAAGGATGGGTATTTCCATCGTTTCATTAGCCTAAGGATGAGACTAGGTGATAATTATTTGTAGGTATTTCTTCCTAAATGATAGGCTAGGATATACTTGTGTTTTTTAGACCTCTAGGTATGGGACTAGGGGTGGTTTGAGGATTAATGCTCAATTAAAGGGTGTGGTTTGTAGAAAATAATGAGAACTGGGGAAATAGAGAAATAAAGCCAAAGATAATAAACGGATATTAAATTAAATTTGCATTGGGGCGAGCTGTTTACAGAGACGTGGGTGTGTGTTGGCGTCATGAGTGTGACACCCCGCTAATTAAAATAAGAGGAGGCCAACCCGTTACTCCAATAAAAATAGGAATCATTAATGGTCCATTCTTAGCATCACTGTTGTAAAATAATGGTACGATACAACCACCAAATATTTTTGAAAACGGATATCAACTAATTGTTGCAAGTTTAATAAATCAGTTTCGACATTTCCAATTTATAACAGAAGGTGGATATACTTAAAGTTATGTAATCGTCCACTAACCATTATACAAAACATAACCAAATAAACTATCAATTAACAGACTAATACAAAAGGTTACATCGAGTATTTTAGTAGATATGAATAATAACTAGGGAAACACGCCCGAATATACAGATGGATCATAACTAGATTATCCAAAAGATTTATGCGTCTACTAAAAAAAATCCTACAGCATCTGCAAAATGTTATAGCTCCTTGACACTGGGAAGGAATAATCAAAGTGGGCGCCCTTGCGGCGGAGCACCTGAGCATAAATAAGAACCACACAAGAAAGAGAAATACAAATGGGTTAGGGCCCAATTTGATATGATATACATGTGAATAAAATGCATAACAGTTATGAATGCTAACATCATAAACAGGCTAATTTTGCTCTTCATTATATAGATCATCCTCACCTCTCATCTAAGTGCACATCCTAGCGCCATACCATTTCATCTGGTTAAACTACCCATCGGATTAAGAGGAATAACTTAACTCTACTTAACATGCTTAATTTGCCAATTCATAAAATATTTCTTCACAAGTCAATTTATCATCGGGGATCGTATGCCATAAGGTTGATTTATAGATTCATTAACTCATTCATATTAAATGTCATAAATGTGAGAACAATTACAATCATAATAAAACGGTTCTAAGACCATCCTTTCGGGAGTCACCCCACTAGATGTGCCCCTAAATGCTATCATCTTCCAGGGCCTATAATCACAACCACCTGGGTACCCTAAATCGTAATGCGTGGGAAGAGGCCGCATACCTTCGACAATGAGTCATAACCATACCCGAAAGTACCTCACTTCGAATAAAAAAATCATACAATATAACCACCAGTCCTTTGGACCAAGGACTATATTCTCCCTGCATCATTAGCCAGGGGATTTACCTTATTCGTGTAACTTCCCTTATGATAGCATTTAGAGAGGTATGTATATGTATGCCAAAATCACAAAATAAGCCAATTGAAATGTACATTTCTTATTTTCGAAACCATATGTGTATAACGATACAAGCTACAAAGCATAATTACCTTTATACTAGCCCCCGAAAATCCAAAACGATACTACCCAACTCTACCCTAGTCCTAGACTTGTTACAAAATGAAATGAGACTTTAAGTTCTACTAAATAGTCCTCGAAATAAGCCTGAATGCCCCCTTACTAACCTAGGGTATCAATCCCCCTTATGTGAGACCTTAATACTCTTTATTACTTCATATGAGAAGGTTCCCAAGCCTAAAACCTAAAATAAAAGGAGTAGAAACCAAGTTGGAGTTTTTTTTATAAAATGGCAGGATTTTGAATCGATTCGACCCTGAAAGCAAATCGATTCGTCCCTAAAAATGAATTGTTTCGGCTGAGAAAATCAACCTTCTGTTAAGCCCGAATCAATTCATCCTTATCACGAATAGATTAAGTTCCTCAGACTTGTAGCCACCATTTTAGCGAATTGATTCTCTAAGGAGGGCGAATTGATTCTCCCTGGTCAGATTGCCCGGTTATGGTTACGGGTTATCATAAGACCTAAATCCCCAAATCTATTTTCTTCCATCTAACCTAACATCATCAACCATTATCATCTCCAAATCATTAAACCAAGTTAACCTACTAGAAGAGACCATATAAAACAAATCTAGATCCTATAACTTAGGATTTAACCAACAAAATCATCAAATTCCATTAATGGTTCGAACTCAGGAGCACTGACTATAAATACACATTATTCACACTCAATCATATATTTATTCAAGTTAGAAACTTGCCTCAATATTGTACTCTCCGATTCTTCCATTTTGAAACGATTGTTGGGCTTGAAATGGCAAATCTCCTCTTCTCTCTTCCCTTTCCCAAGCTCTCTCTCTCTAACTTTCTAGGTTAAAAACACATAAATGAGCTCTAAATGCTCTTGCAAGACTAAAATACCCAAACCATCCAAAATACATTAAATGCTACTACATACTTCAAATGACTCGTAACATAATATTTAAGTAATAGCTAGTCAAAAGTACCACGAAACCCAAAAACACACCTGACACTTATTTTAACTATCTCAACCATTTCGTGACTAATTATGCCCTCTAAACTGGCATCCAGGATATCGTTCATTATATCATGTTCCAACGTCATGTCAACTCTTTAATAATAACTCGATTGGAATATAAATCACAACTCTCGCTTAGAGCACAACGACACCATGAAATATAGTATTACACTATTTACATTCGTTTAACAGTAAATATGTAAAACTCAATAAATATTATATCTTAAATCACTTAAAGTAATATTTACTTCAATTTCCTTTATTTTATATAATTAACCCACAAGGAAATTAATATAAAATAATTACTCATAAATAAGGAGTATTACATACTCCCCCCGCCTACAAACACTACACCAAATCTGTCGAATTGTCACGGTCATTGACCTTGACAAGTTGGACTTGTCAATGTCAATGACCGTGATAATTCTGGGGGTGACAACTTTTGTTGTCAAGGTCATTAACCGTGACAAGTTCATTAGACTTGTCACGGTCCTTGACCTTGACAAGTTTTGTCACGGTCCTTGACCTTGACAAGTTTTGTCACGGTTAAGGACCGTGACAAACCCATGACAATGTTAAAAAAAATTGTCACGATCAATGATCGTCACAATTCTGGGTAGAATTAAAAAACAATCTGCTGGGCAGTTTGGCCACTACCACTACCCAGCAGTATATTTGTACCTGTTATAGCAACGTTGTACCTGTTCAAGCATCATATATCCAAATAAAATAGGGATAACGCACATATACATTCAAAATAGATACAATATGCATCACGGTATAATCCAAATATAATTCAAATGTACCAACTTAAAAACAATTCAATTCAAATAATGTCACTACATGTCTTGAGTAAGGTTAAATGTGAGGAGGTGAGTAGGCCACACGATATATGAATTGACACACCCACTGATATACATCGTGCCACATTATTCACGCAACCACAATGGGGAGTTCTCCTTCCCGGGTATAACATGCGTGACGAGCACCTTGGACTCGATGTCTTGAAGTTCACGTCCATAAATTAGTCCACCCTGGACAATATTCGGGTCCCTCAACCCCTCCCTATCCACTGGCTATAAAAAATGTCCAGTATAAACATGCTCGGACAACCAATTGTCGACATCGATCGGTCGAAGGGAGCCAAATAGGGAAGTGGATCATCAAAGTCCGCACGTGTCAGTGGTGAAGTAGCGAGGTCCACATCCTCCTCATTCTGCACCTGGTCCTCCCTCATCTCCTCCTCCTCCACCTTCTCCTTCCCTTTCCCCTTGCAATTTCCGCCCAACGAACGCTTCATGAATGAGAACATATCTTGAACCGTTGCCTCCAAATGGGAAAGCTTCACATCATGCGAGTCCACCATTCGAGCTAACCCGATGTCGCTCGTCTCCAATTCGATGATCCTAGATTTGGCCACTCGCGAGCTCACCCCCTTGTCCACCCCTTACGATTAGAGCCAAGCACTTGGCTGAGTGCGTTCAGACTACGACTCATGCACTTCCTTAAGCTTTGCCTGAAATGACAAAAAACACATGATTAGTAAAATAAGTAAATTAATAAATTATAACGTAATTAACAAAAAGTAAACTATCGGATCACTTACAATTTTGGCCGCAACGCTCGGGGACACCTCCGTGTCCTTCCTCTTCTTCGTTCGAAGATCCACATAAGTATCGAGCCTATGTGGCCTACCCCCAGGGCCACTCCCTGTCCCCTGAAATAAAATAAATTAAAATTAGTATCGGGCCCGCAAAGTAAAATAATGTAGAATAATATATTTTTGTAGTTATAGAAAAATTAAATCTTACCATCATACTATGCTCTACCTCGGCGTAAGAAGTCCGGTCGGAGTAGTGCACGTCCGTCTTTTTTGTTTAGTTTTCCCTCCCCGATTGGCGAGATGCCAATTATCGCTCCCCGATTTCATTGTCAACGAACTGTTGCCATTTTGTCAATGAAATCAGTTCCATCGACAGGACGGATTCACGCATTCAGAAAACGGACTCTCGTGTCTTCCCAAAGTACCGGGTCCGCTTATTTTTTTCCATGTCTTGTGTTGCTCCCTCAATTTCTCCAAGACGGATCCAGACTGAATTATTCCTATCCAACAAATACAATGTTAGTTGCGAATAAATATAAACATAAATATAAAATGTAATTGAAATAGAAATATTCATATAAATATAAATATAAATACATTACCTGTAGTGCCACCCAAATAGCTAACTTGAGCTCATATGGAACCTCCTTCCATCTCATGTACCCTGGATCGATGATCGTCTTTACCAGCTCGAGGGATCTCACTAATAGCCCCGACTTGTTCTCGATGGCGATCTACAATTTGCCACATTTGGGGAGCCTAGGGGTTGAGGAGCCCTCGTCGCCTCCGCTACCACCAAGCCCAGACGACATCATCATAACTAGCGTCATCATCCTCGCCCTAATACCTGAAGGAGACATTTGCTGTAAAAAATGTTATTAGTACAAATCAAATTGAATTAGAAGAAGACATGCAAATATGTACAATTACTACAAATAGAAATGAATTGTTACTGTTAAACACCTCGATTCTGAATTCCAAAACAACAGCATCTAGCTCATAATATGTACAATTACTAAAAATTCGAAACATCCCCACCCCCACCCCTAATGCCCACACACACGTACACTACACAAGAGTGAAAATGATAAAGTGCAAACCAATTAAAAGCATTAAAAATGGATGTTTCGGTACAAATTGGAATATTTATTACAAATTGAAAAATTGTTTAAAAGTCGGGTTATCATAAAAAATGGATTGATATTTGGTAGGAGCAGCCAAGACATCCACAATACTATTTAAACGCTTTGGCGCGAGTTGGAAAATTTACCATGGCTCGTTGTTGATATACTCCGAGTAAAACACTTGGTTAACCTTTTGAAATGCACAAACAAACGGCTCATCGCTCACATGGTCATTGATCTTCAACTTGGACAAGTCAACCATGATCAAATTGGTGGCAGGATCAACTTTACAGGCATTTTTATCCTCAACTCTTATCCAGTCACAGTAAAATACAACCTCTTTGAAACTTATATAATTCAATTCAAATATATTTTGGATTACACCATATTAAGTCATTTCAACTTCAACGCGGTTTTTATCTTTTGCGCTCGCTCGAAAGAAAGTAAGAGCCTTGTATGAAATGCCTGAGTTCTGTACATTTTTACTTTCCTCTTACACTTTAGCGCTGAAAACGTAACCATTCAATCGATACTTTTTATACTCTTGTGCCATGAACAAGGGTACAGTGGCTAGACGAGCAAGCCTTGATGTCGCATCACCCGTCTTTAAGAGTTGAGAATATAGATAAATTAATTATATTAGTTGTAAAATTTGAGTGCAATGTAAAGTTATGTAACAACCATTTTCATTATAATTACCTCTTGTGTCCACCACAGCCTAAATTCGTTGTCTGATTGTACAATTATTTTTCGTCTTTTATTGTTCTCACAGGCTTCATATTTTTTGCATATTACAAAATTAATCATGTATAAAATAATCTAAAATAATGCTTTTTCCATTCTTCGACATCTTCATGTGTGTCAAAAAGATAACGAGTTACTTGTTCATGTTGCAAACTCGTTAATTTCACTCGTTTCCCATCACATGACCACCATCATCGACGAACTCATCAGTGTCATCAACGCTGGTTGAGTCAGGCATATATTCCTGAGTATATATTGATGACTTCATGGTGATGTTTTCCTCTGCAATTGATCCTGCAATGTATCACGTATTCTTGAGGTAATCTTTAAAAACTTTCATTAATCTTTCAAATGAATCCATCCACTGATATCTAACTGGACCACAAAGAAGTGCCTCATCCCATAGGTGTACGAAAAAGTGAACACTTATGTCAAAGAATGCTGGGGGAAAGTACTTCTCCAACACAGAAATCGCTTCGGCCAACGCCAATTTTTGCGGCCACTATGTGTTCTCGATTGATTACCTTCTCACACAGGAGTGATAAGGTAATACTAATTTGAATAATAGCCCTCCACAAATCCTTGTGCTTGGAGAAGAAGTGCTTAAAAAATAAAGGAATCAATTGCATGATCACATGCCAATCGTGGGACTTACACTTATGTAAATCATGAGTAGCATAATTCACAATCCTTTGCAAGTTGGACGCAAAATTAGATGGGCCCTTCAAATTATATATTGTGTCTTAAAGCACCTTCCCCACTAGTCAAAGTAAAGGTACCGGGGGGAATTATTGTCCTTCCCCTACTATCTTCTTTCAACCATAGTTGTGGCCTAAGTTTTAACGATTTAAGGTCTTTTCGTGCATTTTCTCCATCCTTCGAATGACTCCCCCCAAGGCAAGTGCCCACAATATGTTCAACGAAGTTCTTCTTTACATGCATCACATCCAATACATTGCGCACCGGGTTATTCTTCCAACAAGGCAAGTCAAATAAAATTGACCTCCTAGACCATGACTTTCTTATCTCAATTTCATTCCCAGTTGGGTTCTTCTACTGCTTGACAATCTTAAATTTTGGATTCTTACCTGGCATATTATGGCCACATTCAGAAGATTTACTTTCAATTTCTAAACCCGAAATTTATCTCAGCGGTAGCCTATGTTCAACCCCGCCCAATAAAAAATTGGAACCTTTCTCAAATCTGAAACTATAAGCCGGGGATAAAAACCTCTTGTGGTAATGGTATACATTTTTTGAGGTAAAGGATAGACGAAGAGATTCAGACTCCTCTCCACAAATAGGACACCTCAAATAACCATGTACTACACAACCGAATAATGTCCCATAAGGTGTAAAAGCATGAATTGCCCACATCAACATAGCTTTCAGTGTAAACTCTTCTTTTCTAAAAGAGTCAAATGATTGCACACCCTCTTCCCACAACTTATTTAATTCTTCTACCAAAGGAGCCAGGTAGACGTCGATGTCATCACTTGGTGCCTTTGGCCCAGGTATTAACAAAGCCATCATCAAAAATTCAGGTCTCATACACTGTGAAGGAGGGAGGTTGAGTGGTTCTAGGATCACTGTCCATACACTCTTATTGGTGCTTAGATTTCCAAATAGATTGAAACCATCTGTTGATATGGACAAACGATGTTGCGTTATTCTCGAGAAAAATTGGGATACTCATAATTCATCCTCCTCTAGGTGATATAATTAATCGGATGGCGCATGATATTACCCCCTACTTCTGCCCTATCATGCCAAGTCATTGCCTCCGCTATCCATGGTATTGTGAAAGTTTTCTTTAATCTAGGCCCAAAGGGAAAATATTTTAATAATTTTTCAGGCACTTTTGAGATTGTTCATGCCTTACTAGTAGATTTGACATATCTAGGTTCATCGCATACCAGACAACAATCGAGATTTTCATACTCCTTTCGGTATAGTATTCAGTTATACACACAAGCATGAATCGATTTATACTTCATTCCCAAACCTTTCAAACTATTCTTCATAACAGTATAGCTATTTAGAAGTGTATTCTCCTTGGGTAATAAGCCCTTCACCCATTTCAGAATTCCTATCATGCTATTGCCAGACATATTATACTACGTCTTCAAACTGTGCAAACTAACCATGGCATGTAAAGTTTTTGATGTTTCTCACAGCCAGAGTATAACGGTTGGGTCACCTTAAATTTTAAATTTTGGTAGTCATCGTCAAGTTTTATCGTGATATCTTCACGAGAACTTGAACCTTTTACATCATCAGTAACCTTATTCTCCTTTTCTTCATTAACTCCATACGCATCATAACCTAAATACTCTAACATATTATGATCTACGTCGTCCCCTTCTACATCTATCCTACTTGTTGAAGGTTGTTGTGAAGGTTGGTCGGGGACAAAAGGAACTTTCAATTCAGCGTGAAAACATTGAAATCGATAACTATCTTGCATACCCGATCTTAACAAAGGTAGTTCAACTGTTTTCCACTCAAACACCTAACCATTCTTACATCTAGCACACGGACACGAAAACTCTTCATCATTATGACATCTGTCTGCGTATTTCACATATTCATTAGCACCTATGCGAAACACATCCCCCGTTCTATTTGTCTCACCCATCCACTCTTTGTATTTCGAATATCCCATCACAGCTACCACAACTAATCACCTATTAAAGGTAAACAAAACATAAATTTATAGTATGTTTCATTTAATTATGTCTTATTTATATTCGATTTTTAAATTTCAAATTCAAATTCAATTTATAATAGAAATTTCTATTTCCTCCATCTCCTCTAAAGGGTGAGTGGTCATATCCCATTCAAGACCGCATTTTTCTGTAATATACTTAACATCACATGCACATTGGTACGATTTGAGAAAAATTTGGCAGCATATCCACGTAGTTCTCCAAGTACACGACGTAGATTGGCAAGTGTGAGTGTTATTTCAATTTCTCAATTGAAATAACAGTCATACTTGTCAATCTAGTATGTACCCAGAGAACATTAGGATACGACTGCAGAACTTCCTCCAAAAGTAACAACTTTAAGCCACTAAGAATAATATACAGAAATTATTCAGTCCCAAACTGTCCAAACGGGACTATTCGAGAGATCTCATTACAAGGTTAATGACTCTTGAATGGGTCTAAGGGCTATTGAATGCGTATGCATAAGAACTAGAAGACTAGTATCTATGCGCACTATATGTAATTTCAAGTATTTTCATTTAGTTATCATACTATATATATATTGTTCGATATACAAAGTAATTTTCAAAAAAATTTGAAAAATCCAACCCCCATATGGGCAATAATCCAGTGGTCATGCCACTTTTAAAATTAACCAACCCAACATCGATCCACTATAATCCAACAACAATGTCAACAACAAATGTGTATCCCATACTCCTTCTAATTCATCTACTCAATTAATTATTTTCATCAATTAAACTAACAATTAAAGTATAGAATTATTAATTTACTAATTTACAATGAGGGGCAATCCTACTTTCATAATTAATCATATATTAATTTACTAAGGGGCAATCATATATTAATTTAGTACAAAAATTAATAATCAATCAATTCATTTACAAGGGACACTACGCACAAATACACACATACACGCACAGTACACACACATATGCACACGCTCACATACACACATACACACACGCAGCCCCCCACCCCTACCCCACCACCCACTCACCCATCCCTACCCCCTCCCCCACCCTCTTCCCCCACCACACACACACACAAACAGCCCCACCCCCTCCCCACCCCCACCACACACACGCACACACACCCTGCCCCATTCCCTTCCCCCACCACATACACACACACACAGCCCCACCCTCCTCCCCCACCCCCCAACCATCACACACACACACACACACACATGCACATATATATACACACACACACACATATATATACACACACACATATATATAAATGGAAGAGAGAGAGAGAGAGAAACTAACCTGAAAGTAGAGAGAGAGAGAAAAGGAGGGAAGAAATAGGTGGGGAAAAATGGAGGTCAAAGAATTTTTTTTTGCTGGGAAATTTTTCACGGACGTGTCACGGTCCTTGACTGTGACAATATTATACGAATTGTCACGGTCATTGACTGTGACAAGTCTTTGTCATGGGATTGTCATGGTCAATGATCGTGACAAGGCTAGCCGCTAGAAGGGTGCCAATTTACCCATTTTGGTGTAGTGAAAGGAATTTTTCCCTCAAAATTTAGGCGTACATAGTAAAAAGAGGTGTGGGTACTTCTCTCTCATATCGTCCTTTCGTTCCCAAGTTGATTCCTCGGCATTGTGGTGTCCCCATTGGACTCAGACCAAGGGTACCACTTTCGATCTTAGTCTATGCTATTCGTGGTCCAGAATAGCAACCGATTGTTCCTCGTACGTAATATCGGATATCATCCAATCGAATGTGCCAATGAGATCCCTCGCATATTTTATACTTCTTCAAAGATGAAACATGGAACACGTCATGGATTTTTTTTTAGGCGTTCCGAAAAAGCAAGTTGAAATGCTACGGGGCCTACCTTTGCAATAACAGGTTAATTTCGCTCTTCATTATATAGATCATCCTCACCTCTCATCTAAGTTCACATCCTAGCGCCATACCATTTCATCTGGTTAAACTACCCATTGAATTAAGAGGAATAACTTAACTCTACTTAACATGCTTAATTTGCCAATTCATAAAATATATCTTCACAAGTCAATTTATCATCGGGGATCATATGATATAAGGTTAATTTATAGATTCATGAACTCATTCATATTAAATGTCATAACCGTGAGAACAATTACAATCATAATATAACGGTTCTAAGACCAACCTTTCGGGAGTCACCCCACTAGATGCGTCCCTAAATGCTATCATCAGCCAAGGCCTATAATCACAGCCATCTAGGTACCCTAAATTGCAAAGCATGGGAAGAGGCCATATACTTTCGACAGTGAGTCATAACCATGCCCGGAAGTACCTCACTTTGAATAAAACAATCATACAATATAACAACTGGTCCTATGGCCCGAGGACTATATTCTCCCTACATCATTAGCCAGGGAATTTACCTCATTCGCGTAACTTCCCTGATGATATCATTTATAGGGGTATGTATATGCATTCCAGATCCCAAAATATGCCAATTAAAATGTACATTTTTTAATTCCAAAACCATATGTGTATAACGATACAAGCTACAAAGTATAATTACCCTTATACTAGTCCCCGAAAGTCCAAAACGATACTACCCAACTCTACCCTAGTCCTAGACTTGTTATTAAATGAAATGAGACTTTAAGTTCTATTAAATAGTCCCCGAAATAAGCCTGAATGCCCCCTTACTAACCTAGGTTATCAATCCCCTTTATGTGAGACCTTAATACTCTTTATTACTTCATATGAGAAGGTTCCTAAGCATCAAGCCTAAAAGAAAAGGAGTAGAAACCATGTTGGAAAAAATTCATAACGCAGTAGGATTTCGAATCGATTCACCTAGGGCCGAATCGATTCGCCCCTGAAAGCGGATCGAATCGCACAAAAAGCAAATTGATTCGGCTGAGAAAACCAACCTTATGTCTAATCCTGAATCGATACGTCCTTAACCCGAATTGATTCAGCCTTAAACCGAATCAATTCGGTTCCTCAGACCTGTAGCCACCATTTTAGCGGATCGATTCTCCCTTGTCAGATTGCCAGTTATGGCTACTGTTAGTATAAGCCCTAAATCCCCAAATCTATTTTCTTCCATCTATCCCAACATCGTCAATCATTAACATCTCCAAATCATTAAACCAAGTTAACCTATGATAAGAGACCATATAAAACAAATCTAGATCCTATAACTTAGGATTTAACTAACAAAATCATCAAATTCCATTAATGGTTCAAACTCAAGAACACTAACTATAAATACACATTACTCATGTGACACCTCGCCCAATTAAATATCGGGTGATCAGTCCTTTATAAAATTTAAAACAGAATGTTCAGTTGGTTCATTCTTAGTATCACTGTCGAAAACATAATAACTCATTTAATCACCTAATATAATTAAGCTAAGTGTCAAAACATTTTTTTCCATTTTAATTTAAAACCATTTAATTTTTAAACCAAGAAATTAAATATAAACCACTCACACATAATTAATTAATATAAATACTGAATCAAAATCACATGCTAAAATAGATAAGACTGGATAAAACATTCCAGTTCAAAACTCTTAAACCAAAACCATAATAACTAATAATCCAAATGAAAATGAACGAAAAACAAACTGAACATAATCTCAAAAAACTGTATAAGGAATGGGCGACACATGCCCTAAAGAGAATATCCACAAAGAATGGAAATGAAATGATTGATGCGTCTAATACAAAGACCTACATCTTCCACAACAGCTACAGCACGCCAAGCAATCTTAGTCTCTAAGCCTGGTTTCCCTCTGGCTGAGCACCTGATATAATACATACATTTAGCAAGAGAGAGAGAGAGGAGATACAAGAAACGGGTCAGTGCCCGATGGGTAAAAATATTTATTTAAGCAAGTATTTAAAATTTGCAATAAAGCAAGTATTAAGTGCATGCTAGTTCGAACTCTCACATGATATTCTCACCTCTTTTCTATTGTGCACGCCTAACGTATATTTAATTTTCTCCTTAGCTATACCACCCAATATAACTAGTCTGAATTCATCCTAATAGTATTTATTCTCACCATTAGTAAACCTGTATTGCCCATATAATACGTTATCAAATTAGCCTATGTCGAATAGCTAATTAGTATATTTTCTCATTTTCATAATAAATCTATTATGCTCTTAAGATTTACTTTATAAATATACATGCCCATCTCTACAAGCTATACACAGAAGGTTGATTCACAAACTCACGTACATATATACATTTAGTCACATTTGCCATATATATATATATATATATATATCTATTATAATACTGTACCCCTGGGCTAAGACCCATTAGCGCACCTAACCATAATACTGTACCCCCAGGTTATCACCCATTAGTACACTTATTTTAATAATCTTGTACCCCCGAGTTATCACCCTTTAGTACTCTTATAATTAATTCTTGTACCCCCGGGTTATCACCCATTAGTACACTTAATAATAAGATTCTTACACCCCCGAGTTATCACCCATTAGTGCCTTTATAATAATAATAATACATAATAGGAATACACATATCCTATTATAATTTATAGGTATTCCTCTCACCTACATAAATACTTCTCTTAGGTATTTTGATTTCAACATTTCGTAGTACAATTATTGAGATTATTATTCCTCTCGTAGTATCTAAGGTACATTCTCTCCATGCCGAATTAATTAAAGTATTCTGTCGTTCATACTTTTCATGTAATTCTATCTTACTTAAGTTTATTATCTGGTAATTTATCTCTCTTCCATAAACCAATAAACTCAAAATTGGGTTCTAAGAAAT
This sequence comes from Sambucus nigra, assembly GCA_949130495.1. Taxonomy (NCBI): domain Eukaryota; kingdom Viridiplantae; phylum Streptophyta; class Magnoliopsida; order Dipsacales; family Adoxaceae; genus Sambucus; species Sambucus nigra. The sequence continues at coordinate 257,686,761 of OX422215.1, forward strand.
TTCCAAAAATTGACTTTGTCACTCGAACCAGATGGCATGTCGTTTGAACGACTACCATGTGTCACTCGAACGACTTTGCGCGAGATGCAATCTCGCTTGAGCGACTTCGCGCGAGATTGCGTTATTCGTCTTCATCCCAGATTTTCAGCGTTTTCCCACCCTTTTTAAACCTAAAACCTCTAATCCAACATCCCAAACTCCAAACAAGCAATCCTAATTCGAATCCCATCAATAATATATGAATCCTAACATCCTGTAATCATGAAATCATTACGAATCATCCATAAAACATGAAATCCTCAATTTAATTTATCAAAACCCTAGTTCTTCAAATTCATATTCCAGAACACATAATTTCCAGATTTGTTCTACACATAAGTTCATCAAAACGTGATTTTTAGTCTACGTACATGAAGGGTTTCAATTTAACAAATCTCATAATCAATTTACATATCTAAATTCCTCAATTTCATCATTTTTATGAACCAAAACATGTTCCTACCAATCCTATACTAACATGAATATGATAAATGCTAAAGTACAGCAAGTTATAAACACGTGCCTTTAATTTGTCGTCTGATTTCTTGACGTTGTTGGGGTATGGGTGTGTTCCCCTTGTCCCGATCTACACGGTGGTGGTGGTGGTTGTCCAAGGTAGTGTCAATTTGGCCCTCTTCTCTTGGAAATAGCTCTCCCTCACACTTTCTATGGTCGTTCTTACTTCCTGTAACTTTTTAACCCTAATGGATTTTATTTGGCTGAGATTATAACTCTTAATTTTCGTCCATTAATTAAGCCTAAAAATCCAATTTACCATAATGCCCTCTCGGGGTGCCGGTTAGGCCTAAAATCCCGGGACCCAAACTAAACACCCGGGTATACTATTTTGACTATCTCGACCCTTCCGGACTCAACGGTACACTCAAAATGGCCATATGAGTTACTAAAAATAATAAATATATTTATGCAACTAAATTAGTCCCGACACGACTTCCACACGCGTCTGACTTAATTCATTAAACTGTCATATTATTCTCTCTCGACAATTTATCAAAGTGTATAGTTCCGTATTACACATCACACAGTAATATTAAATCAATAAGTATTAACCCTTGGCACGCTAGTTAATATTTATTTTTATTAAATCCGGATTAATTAATAATTTAATTCTCACATTTAATTTCAATTAAGCCCTCTATAATAATTAATCCCATAATTAATTAAATCATAAAATATATGGGGTATTACATACTTCCCCCCTAATAAAGGAATTTTGTCCCGAAATTTAGAAAAAAATAAGGCATATCTGGTATGAATAAATCTGGATATTTCTCACGCGTATCCGCCTCACGCTCCCAAGTAGACTCCTCCACATTGTGATGCTGCCACTGCACCTGGATAAGTGGATCTACCTTTGACCTCAGTCTCCTCTCACTATAATCTAGGATAGCCACTGGTGTCTCCTCATATGAACTGTCTGGTTGTAACTTAATCTCCTCAATCGCAATGTGAGTGTGTGCCAACTCATCCTGAAGGTATCGCCTCAATGACAAAATATGGAACACATCATGAATACAATGCAAGTGCTCCAGTAACCCAAGTCTATAAGCCACTGGTCTGACCCTTTATATAATAGGGAATGACCCTACATATCTCGGAGACGACTTTCCTCTCTTCCGAAATCTCATTACCCCCTTCATCGGAGATACTCTCAATAAAATATGGTCCCCCATTGCAAACTCTCGGAAGAAACTTTTAGCATCAGCGTAGCTTTTCTGTCTGTCCTGGGCTACCCGTATGCGATCCCAAATCATCTCGATCCTTCTCGATGTATCCTAAATTACCTCTGGTCCAAGTAACTTGTTGTCTCTCACTTCTATCCAGCATGCTGGGGAATGACAAGGTCGACCATACAGCGCTTCGAACGGGTCCATGCTAATTGTAAACTGATAGGAGTTATTATAAGCAAACTCCACCAGTGGAAGGTACTTCTCCCAACCTCCACCAAAATCAAGGATACACATGCGTAACATGTCCTCGAACATTTGATTAGTCCACCCAGTCTGCCCATCAGTCTACGGGTGATACGATGTACTCAGACGCAACTCGGTACCCATAGCTTCCTGGAAACTCTCCCAAAAATGAGACATAAAAGTCTTATCTCTATCTGACACGATATTAAGAGGTACACCATGCAGTTTTACTATCTCTGCAATAAACATTTGGTCATACTTTCCTGCCGTATAATTTGTTCTGACGGGAAAAAAGTGGGATACTTTCGTCAAACAATCCACAATGACCCATATAGAATCGTGCCCCCTTTGCGAAGTGGGCAACCCAGTGATAAAATCCATGGAAATGCCTTCCTATTTCCACGTAGGAATCTCCAACGGCTAAAGCAAACCTGGTGGTCACTGATGGTCCACTTTTACTAACTGGCAAGTGGTACACTTGGATACGAACTCTACGATGTCCTTTTTCATCCCGCTCCACCAATACTGTCGCCTCATATCCTGGTACATTTTGTCCCCACCAATAAGTACGGTAAATCAGGACCCATGAGACTCCGTCATCACTGCATGTAGAAGGTCCTCCCCCTCTAGAACAATGAGTCTACCATTGAAGCATAAAACACCCTCAAAACTTACTGAATAAGACTCGGCTCCCCCGACTAAAAGCTGCCTAATCCGAAATCCACTGCCTGCACTTGTACTACTCGCGTAACAATCTGAGGCATAATTGTCATCGCAGACATAAATGATCGGTCCACGGTATCCTGACGTCCTCATTCCTTCCATTTTTCCTTCCAAACCTCGACTGTGTCATCTACCGGCCTACGACTTAATGCATCAGCAACTACATTAGCCTTACCCGGGTGATAGTGTATTTCAAACTGATAATCTTTTACAAACTCAAGCCACCTGCATTGACGCATATTCAACTCTTTCTGCGTGAACAATTACTGCAGTGACTTGTGGTCTGTAAATAAGCAAAATTGTTCCCCCAATAAGTAATGCCTCCAAATTCGAAGCGCAAATATGACTCCTTCCAGCTCTAAGTCATGGGTGGGGTAATTCTTCTCGTGATGCTTAAGCTTTCAGGAAGCAAAAGCTATAGACTTCTCCTCTTGCTGGAGTACTCCCCCAAGCCCCTATAAGGATGCATCAGTGTAGACTAGGCACTCCACTCCTGCCCTGGGAAGTGCTAGTATGGGTTCTAAAGTCAACTTGTCCTTCATCTCATCGAACGTCAACTGATATGCGTCATCCCAAGCAAATGGCACACCCTTACGAGTAAGATTTTTCATCAGACCCACAATCTTTGAGAATCCCCAAATAAACCATTTGTTGTATCCATCTAATCCTAACAAACTTTTCACCTTAGTCGGTGTCGTGGGCTATCCCCACTCCCTCACCGCTGACACCTTATTAGGGTCCACATATATCCCTTTCTCTAATACAATGTGTCCGAAAAACTGTACCTCCCGCTGCCAAAATTCAAAATTTTCATACTTGACATACAACTCATGCTCTCGTAAGGTCTACAGAACCATACGTAAGTTCTCGGCATGCTCGTCCTTGGTGTAAGAATAAATCAGGATGTCATCTATGAAGACAATGAGAAACTGATATAGGAACTCTCTGAATACTCTGTTCATCAATTTCATAAATACTACTGGGGCGTTGGTTAGCCCAAATGGCATAACCCTGAATTCATACGACCCATACCTCATCAAAAAAGCAGTCTTAGCCACGTCTTACTCTCTAATGCGTAGTTGATGGTACCCGAATCTCAAGTCTATCTTCGAGAAGTGGGATGCTCCTCTCAACTGGTCAAACAAGTCATCGATGTGAGGTAATGGATACTTATTCCGTATCATGACTTTTGTAAGCTCCCGATAATCAGTACAAAGTCGTAGGGACCCATCCCTCTTCTTCACAGACAGAACTGGGGCACCCCAAGGCGAGGTACTCCTACGGATGAATCCCTATTCCAGTAACTGTTCTATCTAATCCTCTAACCCCCTCATCTCTGTTGGAGCCATACGGTAAGGGGCACGTGATATCGGACGAGTGCCCCATGCTATGTCTATCACAAACTCGATCTCCCTACTCGGAGGCAACCCCGGTGTATCCTAGAATACATCAGCAAACTCACAGACGACCAGTATTGAATCAAGTGGAACCACTACTGTAGAGGTCTCATCCTCTATATAAAATAGGTGGGTGGATGACCCTCCCTCAGAACGAGGCATCTACACTAAGAACATCTCCTGGACCAGAATGGTGAACACAATACTCCTACTGAAGTAATCAATTATGGCCCTATACTTGACTAGACAATCCGTGCCAATAATGGCATCGTACTCAGACATATCTAACACTAGCATATCAGCAAGTAAAATCAAACTGCCAATCTCTATGCTTACTCCCCGACATATGGAGAAAATCATCGACTCATTACCTAGTGGTGAGTCTACACATGTTACTGTACTCTTTGTCGTGCCTAACAACCCAATGGCTCCTGAAAAGTTTGTGGCTATAAAGGAGTGTGATGCCCCTGTGTCAAATAAGATATGACCCAAAGTACCATGGATAGAAAACTTACCCTCCACTGCAGGTGGTGCCTACGGACTGCATCCTGGTGGACGTTATAGACACATCCATACTACAACTATCCCTGCTGCATCGAAACTGTGGGAAAAGCTGGAACTGGAGTTGGTGCTAGTAGGGTGGGGGAAAAATAGGTCTTTGGGGATCCTGCTGAGCACCCTACTACCGAGGAACTCTGTCCTTATCGGGGCACTCCTATTTTTTATGGCCAGTCTTTCCATAAGTATAACGTTTCTCGATGAAGTTTCCTCCCTTCTATCCCTGATAGCCTCGGCCCTGTTGGCCGTTACCACCCCTACCTTGGCTCTGCTGCCATTGTTGTCCTCCCTGCTGTTGGCCCTGTTGTTGGCCCTGTGGTTGGCCCTGCTGCTGACCCTGTGGCTGGACCTGGTGGCCCTGCCTCCAACCCCTATGACCATGCCTGAAACCTATAGAACGAAACCTCTTAGTAGACTCCCATTGCTGTGAACCCTGCCTCTGAATCTACTCAACTAGTACCCCACTGGCACTACCTCCCCCTGTCTTACCCAACTGGCTAGTCTCAACCCCTCGCTTGCTTCCCTTAGCATGGAAGCGGTTGTCCTCACAATGCAATAAGGTTGCATTCATAATGTCGGTATATGAGTGTAGGGAAAGGATACCCAATAGATGCTGGTGTATCCTCCATGTCAAACCATCCATGAACATATGAATGCTCTTCTCCTCAGTAGGCACCTCATCCGGTACCATGTTTGTCAATCGCGTGAACTCCTCCTCGTATTCCACAACTGTTCTCCCTTACTGGGTGAGATCTAAGAGTTTTCACCTCATCTCAATCTTAACGGTAGAAGGAAAGTACTTACGGTTGAACCACACCCAGAAATCACTGATCATCATCAAATCTCGCTCCTCGGTAGTAGTAGTGGACTCCCACCACTATAAGGCTGCCCCTCTCAGCTTGAAGGTAGCCAAAACATTCCTCTGAATCTCCGTGCACTCATACATATGAAGTTGTTGTTGTATGTTCTTCTTCCACTGACTAGCAATAACCACATCAGAACTGCCCATGAACTCTGGGGGACATTCCCTCTTAAAAGACTCCCTCACTCTTTCCCATACAGTGGGAAATGGATGCACTGGAACTGGTGCTACTGCCTGAACCTGGGGTGGGGCCTGATGTACCACCGTTAAGGCTGCATTCACCGCTTGTGCAGCTATCACGTCAACCTCTAATGCATTCATTGTCCCTTGAGCCTGTACTGTCGGCTACTCTGGATGGGCCTGTCTATCTCTTGGTGCATGTCGACGAGGCATCTGAGATGAGAAATAATTTTATTAGTCCACAGTTATTACTAAATCTAAAATAACTAAAGACGTAAACGCAAAAATTAAGATCACAACAGTCCAAAAGATAGGTCACTATATTAAAGGACGCAAAGCTGAAAACATAGTAAGTCGTACAAATCCTAAAGTACACTAGAACCTGATGCTCTAATACCACCAGTGACACCCCGCCCAATTAAATATCGGGGGATCAGTTCTTTATAAAATTTAAAACAGAATGTTCGGTTGTTTCGTTCTTAGCATCACTGTCGAAAACATAATAACTCATTTAATCACCTAATATAATTAAGCTAAGTGTTAAAACATTTTTTTTCCTTTTTAATTTAAAACCATTTAATTACCAAACCAAGAAATTAAATATAAAATATTCACGCATAATTAATTAATATAAATATTGAATCAGAATCACATGCTGAAATATATAAGACTAGATAAAACATTCCAGTTCAAAACTCTTAAACCAAAACCATAATAACTAACAATCCAAATGAAAATGAACGAAAAGAAAACGGAACATAATCTCTGAAAACTGTCTAAGGAATGGGCGACACATGCCCTAAAGATAATGTCTATAAAGAATGGAAATGAAATGATTGATGCGTCTAATAAAAAGACCAACAATTTCCACAACAGCTGCAGCATGCCAAGCAATTCGAGTCTCTAAGCCTGGTGTCCCTGTGGCTGAGCACCTAATATAATACATAAATATAGCAAGAGAGAGACAAGCGATACAACAAACGGGCCAGAGCCCAATGTGTAAAAATATTTATTTAAGCAAGTATTTAAAATTTGTAATAAAGCAAGTATTAAGTGCATGTTAGTTCGAACTCTCACATGAGATTCTCACCTCTCTTTTATTGTGCACACCTAAGGTATATTTAATTTTCTCCTTAGCTATACCACCCAATATAACTAGTCTGAATTCATCCTAATAGTATTTATTCTCACCATTAGTAAACCCGTATTTTCCATACAATACGTTATCAAATTAGCCTATGTCGAATAGGTGATTAGTATATTTTCCCATTTTCATAATAAATCGATTATACTCTTAAGATTTACTTTATAAATATACATGCCCATCTCTACAAGCTATACACAGAAGGTTGATTCACAAAATCACGTACATATATACATATAGTCACATTCCACAACAGTTGCAGCATGCCAAGCAATTCGAGTCTCTAATCCTGGTGTCCCTGTGGCTGAGCACCCGATATAATACATACATATAGCAAGAGGGAGAGAAACGATACAGCAAACGGGCCAGAGCCCGATGTGTAAAAATATTTATTTAAGCAAGTATTTCAAATTTTCAATAAAGCAAGTATTAAGTGCATGTTAGTTCGAACTCTCACATGAGATTCTCACCTCTCTTCTATTGTGCACGCCTAACGTATAATTAATTTTCTCATTAGCTATACCACCCAATATAACTAGTCTGAATTCATCCTAATAGTATTTATTCTCACCATTAGTAAACCCGTATCGCCCATACAATACGTTATCAAATTAGCCTATGTCGAATAGCTAATTAGTATATTTTCCCATTTTCATAATAAATCGATTATACTCTTAAGATTTACTTTATAAATATACATGCCCATCTCTACAAGTAATACATAGAAGGTTGATTCACAAAATCACGTACATATATACATATAGTCATATTCCACAACAGCTGCAGCATGCCAAGCAATCTGAGTCTCTAAGCCTGGTGTCCCTGTGGCTGAGCACCTGATATAATACATACATATAGCAAGAGAGAGAGAAGCGATACAACAAACGGGCCAGAGCCCGATGTGTAAAAATGTTTATTTAAGCAAGTATTTAAAAATTGCAATAAAGCAAGTATTAATTGCATGTTAGTTCGAACTCTCACATGAGATTCTCACCTCTCTTCTATTGTGCACGCCTAACGTATATTTAATTTTCTCCTTAGCTATACCACCTAATATAACTAGCCTAAATTCATCCCAATAGTATTTATTCTCACCATTAGTAAACCTGTATCGCCCATACAATACGTTATCAAATTAGCCTATGTCGAATAGTTAATTAGTATATTTTCCCGTTTTCATAATAAATCGATTATACTCTTAAGATTTACTTTATAAATATACATGCCCATCTCTCCAAGCTATACACAGAAGGTTGATTCACAAAATCACGTACATATATACATATAGTCACATCAGCCCTATATATATATATATATATATATATATATATATATATATATATATATTATAACACTGCACCCCCGGGCTAAGACCCATTAGCGCACCTAACCACAATAATGTACCCCCGGGTTATCACCCATCAGTACACTTATTTTAATAATATTGTACTCCTAGGTATTTTCCCATTAGTACTCTTATAATTCATTCTTTTACCCCCGGGTTATCACCCATTAGTGCACTTAATAATAAGATTCTTACACCCCCGGGTTATCACCCATTAGTGCCTTTAATAATAATAATAATATTACATAATAGGCATACACACATCCTATTATAATTTATAGGTATTCCTCTCACCTACATAAATACTTCTCTTACGTATTTTGATTTCAACATTTCGTAGTACAATTATTGAGATTATTATTCCTCTCGTAATCGCTAAGGTACATTCTCTCCATGCCGAATTAATTAAAGTATTCAGTCGTTCATAATTTTCCCGTAATTCTGCCTTACTTAAGTTTGTTATCTGGTAATTTATCTCTCTTCCATAAACTAATAAACTCAAAACTGGGTTCTAAGAAATTTTTGAAATATCACTATGTTGCTCGAACCAGATGGCATGTCATTTGAATGACTGCCACGTGTTGCTCGAACGACTTCGCGCGAGATGCAATCTCGCTTGAACGACTTTGAGCGACTTTGGGCGAGATTGCGCTATTCGTCTTCTACCCAGATTTTCAGCATTTTCCCACCCTTTTAAACCTAAAACCTCTAATTCAACATCCCAAACTCCAAACAGAAAATCCTAATTCGAATCCCATCAATAATATATGAATTATAACATCCTATGATCATCAAATCATTACGAATTATCAATAAAACATGAAATCCTCAATTTAATTTATCAAAACCCTAGTTCTTGAAATTCATATTCCAGAACACATAATTTCTAGATTTGTTCTACACATAAGTTCATCAAAACATGATTTCTAGTCTACGTACATGAAGGGTTTCAATTAAACAAATCCCATAATCAATTTACATATCTAAATTCCTCAATTTCATCATTTTTATGAACCAAAACATGTTCCTACCAATCCTATACTAACATGAGTATGATAAATGCTAAAGTACAGCAAGTTATAAACATTTTCCTTTAATTTGTCATCTAATTTCTTGACGTTGTTGGTATGGGGGTGTTCCCCTTGTCCTGATCTACACGGTGGTGTTGGTTGTGCAAGGTGGTGTCAATTTGGCCCTCTTCTCTTGGAAATAGCTCTCCCTCACACTTTCTATGTTCGTTCTTACTTCCTGTAACTTTTTAACCCTAATGGATTTTCTTTGGCAGAAAATATAACTCTTAATTTTCGTCAATTAATTAAGCCTAAAAATCCAATTTACCATAATGCCCTCTCGGGGTGCCGGTTAGGCCTAAAATTGCCCCGGGACCCAAACTAAACACCCGGGTATGCTATTTTCACTATCCCGACCCTTTCGGACTCAACGGTACACTTGAAATGACCATATGAGTTACTAAAAATAATTAATATATTTATTCCACTAAATTAGTCCCGACACGACTCCCACGCGCATTTGGCTTAATTCACTAAACTGTGGTATTATTCTCTTTCAACAATTTATCAAAGTGTATAGTTTCGTATTACATATCGCACAGTAATATTAAATAAATAAGTATTAACCCTTGGCATGCTAGTTAATATTTATTTCTATTAAATCCGGATTAATTAATAATTTAATTCTCACATTTAATTTCAATTAATCCCTTTGTAATAATTAATCCCATAATTATTTAAATCATAAAAAATATGGGGTATTATAATTCAGACTCAATCATACAATTATGCAAGTTAGAAACTTTCCTCAAGATTGTAGTCTCGGTTTCTTCCTCGTTGAAACGATTTTCGGGCTTGAAATGGCAAATCTCCTCATCTCTCTTCTTTCTCCCAAGCTCTCTCTCTCTCTCTCTAACTTTCTAGGTTAAAAACACATAAATGAGCTCTACATTCTCTTGGAAGACTAAAATAACCAAAGCATCCAAAATAAATTAAGTCCAACATTAAATGCAACTACATACTTAAAATGACTCGTAACATCATATTTGAGTTATAACTAGTCAAAACTACCCCGGAACCCAAAAACACACCTGACATTTACTTTGACTATCTCAACCATTTTCGGACTAACCGTGCCCTCTAAACTAGCATCCGGGATGCCGTTCATTATTTCATGTTCCAACGTCATGTTAACTCTTTAATAATAACCCGATTGTAATATAAATCATAACCATCGCTTAAAACACAACGATGCCACAAAATATAATGTTACACTATTTACATTCGCTTAACAATATATTTGCAAAACACAGTAAATATTATCTCTTAAATCACTTAAAGTAATATTTAATTCATTTTCCTTTATTTTATATATAATTAACCCACAAGGCAATTAATATAAAATAATTTCTCATAAATAAGGGGTATTACAATTAGTATGTGTGGGGCTAACGTACTTGGGTGAACTCGCTATAGTGACGTACCATGCGTGAAACCTTACAAGTATGTGTAGTGATAATAAAATTGGGCGAACTGGCAATAGTGAGGGGAATGTGCATGGTGTAGAACTTAAGCGGGCCAGGAGTATGTGCTAGACTCATAATAAGTGAAGTGGTTATACTTGTGTCGCATAAATAAATTAGATTGAATTAATTTAATTAGATTGTGTAATCTGATTTTATGTTGAAACTTCATAATTGGAATTGAATATTGGGGTAGCCTAGTTAGGTGGGTAAATAATGTCATTTTATTTTTCTCGTATTGTTAGTATATCTCGTTTAATTTTAAAATACTCTATTGTGATATTTATTATGTATAATGCTTTTGTCTGGCATTACGGACCGTAATTGGGAGTAGCGGCTAGTATTCATGCGGTGGGATCTAACCCATTACGTTGACTAACATTTCAAGCATAGTGCTGGAGTAGCTGCATAGGTGGATTGGAGATCTTTGGAGTGCAACTGGAGTTTATTTTATTTCTTTAGTAGTTTAGCTTATCTTTCCATTTTATCGTTTTCATTATGACACTTTAATTTTTTGATTCTGTGGGCCAATCAGTTCCCAGTTGTTTATGGTTTCAGTAATATATTTATAGTTGGATTAATTCATTTGAGTTTTAATAATTTGGAGTTGGATCTATTTTGGAGATAACATCGTGATTTTTTTTTTAATTTATATGAAGTTTTACATTTTCTGGATAAATTTGAATTATATCTTGTGGAATTAAGTTTTTAAATATCTCATATTTATGTCAAATGGTGAGAATGATATTTTATTTAGTGATTCCTAGTGTAGTTTGGCAGCGGCTGACCCCAGAATTCGCAGGGTCTTACAATAGTGTTGAAGACTGCGTGGGAGAAAATGGGAGAAGAAGGAACCCAGTAACCATTTAAATATGTTCATTCAATCTTCTAAGTCGTCATGGTCATCAATTCCTAACATTTTATTTTATAGAGTTCTTCGTCAATTCTTTTCTTTTCATCTGAAAATGTAAAATTCTCATTCTTTCAATATATGAAAATTTGAGGACGTGCTCACAATGTGAATGGATGTTACCAATCATAACGATATACTTTTTGTAGCTAAAAAATATTGTAATTATTGAACCTTATCTATATTCTATTTATTCCAAATAGGTGTTGTTATATTACCTGTATTTGACTTTCTATAGATCCCCTAGGTTTGGGTATTTAAAAATGAGTTAAATACACTTTTAGTCCCCTAAACTATCTTTTCAGCTTTTAAATGATCTTCAATCCTTTTGCCTCAAGCTAGTCCTCAAACTATAACTTATTTTAAACTCGGGTTTTCGTCCTACGGTCCATTAAAGTTTAACATAAAATTATCAGCTTACCCATTTTGCCCTTATTTAAAACACTTGTAAACCATTACCCCTGTCTCTGACACACATTAACCTCTTTCCCTCTCTCCAAAACATATTTCGCTACGTTTGTATATGTGATTTCGCAATAAAAAAGTATAAACATAGATATACACACACAAACACATATAAGGTTAGGTTATTTCCACTTATCCCTTGTCTTCCCCCATTTCCCCTTTTGTTAAAGAATATTAAATTATAATTTTATTTCAAGACCTTTTCAGTTACACATAAGTGTAAAAAAAAAAAACTAGAAAGAATAAAAGTTTATTTAAAAATTCTAAAAATCAAGAAAAATATTTTTTTAAAACTTGAGATACGAAGAAAAAATCTTCGAAACATAATAATAGATATTTAAAAAAATGATATCTACTAGGAAAAAACTTTCCACCCAAAAAAAAGATTTTCAACAAGAACAAAAGAAATTCAACAAAAAAAAAAACATATTTCAAAAAAATGAATTCCAACAAATAAAAAAATATTTTCCATCAAAAAAATGATCTCCAACAATGAAAAAATAATTTCAAGCAATAAATTATTTTAAAAAATATTAAACAAATCCAATTTCAAGACAAAAAAATTTTACAGACAAAAAAAATATTTTTTAACAAAAAAAAATTGTTATCCATCAATTTCTTTTGTGGAAAATAGTTTTTTTCTTTTAATTTTCAAACTTAAATTTTTTTTAATGATTTTTTAAATCACATTTTTTGCTGGAAAATCACCATAAACCTCCAATATTATACCAAATATTGAAATTAATTTATAATTTTATGGTGAATTTTAATCATGAAGAAAAATATATTTTTTATTTTTATATATTGGGTATAATATATCAAACAAGGGCATATTTTTATGGTGAATTAAATTATATTGTTATGATGAATTTGTATCGCGAGAAAAAGTACAATTTTTATATTATATATTGGGTATAAAATTATATATTGGAGGTTTATTTTTTGTTTATTTTTTTTAAAAAAAATTGTAAAACAAAAATATTTTAAAAATAGATTTTCTATAAAAAAATAAATGTAATTTTTTTCATAATAGTGAAAACACTTAATTTTGTAGAGGGGGTTTTTATTTTATATAAAACATTTTTTTATGTTTAATAAATTGTTTTTAATATAAAAATAGAAATTTTAAACAGTTCAAATTTTTTTACGATTGTAAAAAAGTTTTATAGATTGTTTTTAAAGGCGTTCCTTATTAAAAACTATTTTTTTATAGATAAAAATTGTTTTTTTTTTATATTTTTCAAATGCATTTGTTTTAGTTGGAGGAAAAAAATTGGGTCGTTAGATTTTGTAAATCTAAATGTACAATTGCCATTTCGTAACTAAAAATGGAGTGGGGGAGGATGAGAAAGGAGTAAGAACCACTCCCTTATATATATATATATATATATATATATATATATATATATATATATATATATATATATATATATATGTTGTGTGTGCGTTATATGCTCTATGTGTGTTATTATTATTATTAGTGTTAAAAGTATCTACACATAATTATTCATTATACTATTTTGTAATTTGTTCTCTTAAGTTAATTATTTATACTCTTTTGCATTATTTAATAAGATAATTATTTATAAAAATAATATTTTAAAAAAACTTTCGTATCAAATTTCCTTGATTTTCACGTAAATAATATATAATATATATATATATATATATATATATATATATATATATATATATATATATATATATATATATATATATATATATATATATATATATATATATGAGATTGGAAATTTATACACATAATTTGATTCACGGAGAATTTTAATCTCAGACATGTTGATGTGTTTTTTTTCTCTTTTTTATTCCCATGATTCCCATGTATTGCTTTTTTTATATAATTATAATCAATATTGTTTTAATATGTAAAAATAATGTAATACTATCTTTTATAACACTATTTTAAAAAAATAATTACTCTTTTGTATAAAAGGGTAAATATTGTTTCATAAATAGTTTTTTCACAACATTTTAAAGTATTTTTGTTATAAATTAAAAACTTTTTTCATAAATAAAAATTGTCTTGTAAAAAAAAAATTAAAAAAATTTAAATAAAAAGTCAATTATTTTTTGGAAAAAAACCATGAATTTTTTATATAAACAGTGTATGTGTGTGTGTGTATATAGACATGCTCTTGCGCATAGTAAGTTTGCACATAATTTTTATAAAATAGTAAAAAAAGAAATTTTGAGCTAATTTTTTTGTATGATATTTAAACATTTCAAAGTACCATCTAAATAAAATCATTTCAAAAGAACTTTTTTTGCCATTTTTGAAAAATCGATCAAACTTTCGCTATTTTTGTTTGACCGATTTAAAAAAAATAGCAAATGAAGTTTTTCTGAGCTGATTTTTTTTAATATGAGTCCGTTGGAATGTTTAAATATCACTTAAAAAAATCAACTCAATTTTGTTTAATATTTTAAATACATTGGTGTGCACCAGCACATTTGAAAACTTAGTATGCAGAGGAGCGTGCCTATATATATATGTGTGTGTGTGTGTGTGCACGCGTGTGTGCGTTCGTGCAGTGTGTCTTATATCACAACATTTATATGCATGTAGTGTGTATATATATGTTGTGTGTATATAATTTTGTTCTATGTATGTGATGGAAGTTTGAGAGAGAGAGAGAGAGAGAGAGAGAGAGGGGGGGGGGGGGGGATGAGGAAAAAATTTGTATCTTAATAATTTTATATTAAACATTAATGGACAATTGGATGGAGTCCCCAGTCAACAACAACAAAATGACTCAAGAAAAAATTTAATGAAATAATTATTTGTCAAAAATTTAACAATTTCATGAAAAAAATTATCTATAAAAACTTTAAGAGTTGGTCCCCGACAGATCTAACAACTATTGAAGAGAGAAATAGATGGTTGAAGCACCAGACTATGGATCGGTAAAAGCTCGACATGTATCAATCGTGAATAAGGGTAAAATCGCATCTGATGTGGGTTATACGTTTTGAATAGGAGTTGTAAATCTATATTATAATACCAATATTATAATATAGCAATTATTATTCTAGAGTTAATAAGAGAACTGAATAAATAAATGCATTAATATTTTTAAAAAAATGCTTCGTTCTATGCTAAAAATTTTAATTTTCCGAAACCGCGTCCTCACTAATTCCTTCAAACCATTCATTTTTACTTTCGACCTTTTAACCTTCCCAAATCCTTTAACCGATTAATTTTTTCACTTCTGACCTATTAAAAAAGAAAACATATATAAGCCCACATCCCCATTTTCCTCTCTCCAGCATGTCTGAGTGCATGGAATGAAGAAACTCCAAAGGTTCACGGATCTTTGGCATGCATCGATAAGGTGAGAGGTCACACGCATGGTGGCAAAATAAGACAAGAAGAAGTGGCTGTAATTTTTGTTTGATTTTTGAACAAAAATTACGGGGTAACCTCTGATATTGAATTTTTGGTTTGATTTTTGAAAAACTATGAACTTGGATTCTTTACTATAATTTTTTTTACCTTTTAAATTTGAAACCAAATCCCCATACAATAGCTTTGTCCGGACTGTCAATTGTTTTAGTTAAAAACTAATTTTTGAATATTTATTTTTTATTTATTTATTGAACTGTTCACTCACGAAGCTAAAATTTATGAAAATATGGTAATAATGAATAATTATATGCATAAATAGCCTCTATAAGACAACATCACCCATTTCTCTCACTCCATCATATATGATGCAATGAATGAATAAACTGCAATTAGAAATTACTTAATTACTAGATCTTAGATTGTTTACATCTTTGTTATGGGCAAATATTGTTCAAGTCTATGTTCTTTGATTTTTTTTCATTATAGTATTCTATTTCTTTTGTTTAATTACTAATGTGCAAGACGACTTATGGAGCCTAAAGATTTTTTTAGCCTTGGAATATGGTAATTAAGGTCAGGTACATCATCCACGTGTCTAGTTGTGAATAAAAGTTAGGTTTTTTTCACGCCCTTTGAAACGCCCTGTTTTTTTAACCGACACTTCATTTCCCCAAATTATTTTTCCCACACATTAGTATCAAGATGTGTTTTTTTTTCACCGCATGTTTATTTCTCTATTCTGAAAAATTATGAACATTTAATTTGCAGTTATAAAATGGAGTCTAATTAATAGTATTATTTTTATGGGTTTGGTTTCGATTTTTTTGTGTGTATTCCGCTAGGGGAATGTGGAGTCGACGAAAGAGGAGTTGAAAAGCTCGAAGGGGAAATGATTTTGCAAGAAAGGGGACTCAGTTATGGCATTCGGACGGGAATTACTTTTGTTGTGGAGTTTGGAGATTAACCTCTTTCTAATGTTAACAAGCGATATTTGTTTGAGTTGATGGAAATAATAAGTAACTATTTTAATTGGATCTTTGATTTTTAAAAATAACAATTGGCAACAGAGCTAATTGTGATAAGAAATATGTAATTTATATGAAGTCTTTTATTTTATGATTATGTTTTGATTTATTCGATAAGGTCGTGTTTTTTTTTAGCTAATTTCATCCACAGCTCCTGCTAAAGGTAACTCTAATAAGCTCGACAGTTACACCTATTACATTATCTCATTATTATATGTTAATATAAAAATTCCTTGCAACGAGGGCTAAGGTTCACAACAAGGAAAATCCATAATTTTTCTTAGGCAATGGAGGTTTGTTTTCATTTGTTTTATTATTACAAATTTATAAACACCATTATATAGTTAAAATTTTAATTTATTAGTATACAATATTTTAAATTTTTTTTACCTACTTATATATTTTTATAAAATATTATAATATGCCCGCGCATCACCCGGGTTAGATGTTGGTGTCATATAAATCTGAGCAGCAATTGAATTCAGTTTACGTTTTTTTTTGCTTTTTATGAACCCCATCAAATGGGTGTGTTAAATGGGATTCAGCCCATTCATGTAGGTTTAATAAGAGTGGGACTATATATAACAAAATTTGGTTTATATAAAAAAAACCATTGCAGATATCACACAATAGTTATCATACGAATATATATTATGGAGGTGTGAAAGTGAATCATAAATGTGTAAGTGACAATGTTTTAAAAAATCAAGCTCATGTTGTTGACAAATTTCAGTATGAACAAAGTGAATCTAAATGTGTACACTACCACAAGAATCTATCCTATTGTGAATCGTCATTCCGTTAGAAGGAAATTACTCAATCATGTTACCAAATTTATAGCCTGTTATTCCTAAAATAAGTTTTTTTTATTAAAATCAATAGGCGCAAATGTCTGTTTAAAATAAGGGGGATTCGCATATAGGTCCTATTAGATATTTGTTTTACTCATTCTAGTCCCACAATGTTTCCCCCTACTCCTTACGTAACTTCCTTGGGGAAATTACATAACTTGTTAATTTTTTTTAATTTTCAAATGATTATAACTATTGATTGATAACTCCGTTTTTCGCAAAATTACAATTTTTGAAATCTCCTCGTCGAGATCTATCAAACTAGACACGTGAAGCCTATAAAATTATAAAGAAAAATAATTTCACATACAGTAAACTTTACTGTATACACTAGAAAATGAAATAGTTTTATATCTATGACATTTTCACAAATAGTGACATTTTTTGTGTTAATATTACACAAATAGTAAAATTTACTAGTTAGATAAATGGGTCAAATAATCAATAAACTCACTCATATATATATATATATATATATATTTATTGAATAAAAGACACATATTTTTAGTTTAACCCATTTAGTAGCTAAAACACCCATTATCCAATATTCTGTTATTTTTAAAGGTTCGCGTCAGTGGAACCCAATTCCATCTCTACTCATCCCAAACCAGAGATCCGGTGGATCCAAACTCATTTATCTAATATTCTCTTATTTTTATAGGTCCACGCCAGTGACAATTCATGCGAGCTTTAACCACCACAAATCGAAAAATGAAAAGCTTTTATATATGTGACATTTTTCCAAATTCTTGTGAAAATGTCATATTTTCTTGTGAACACGGTAAACTTTACTGCATGCACTAGAAAATAAAATAGTCTTATATCTGTGACATTTTCACAAACAGTAACATTTACTTTCCTAAAATACTTTTATATATGTGCCACTTTCAAAAACAGTAACATTTATTGTGTTGATATTATACAGACAGTAAAATCTATTCTATTGGTCAATGAATGTGTGTGTGTGTCTGTGTGTATATATATATACAGAGAGAGAGAGAGAGAGAGAGAGAGAGAGAGAGAGAGAGCTAGGCTCACCAACATCATGCTCTATACCCATGCATCACGCCTAATTCTAGGCCCTAAAAAACTTTTTTCTTAAAATTTTATATTTTTTCCTTGAAATTAACCTTCCAATCAACCCATATGCAAAAAATTAGTCAAAATACATTTTGTAGCTATTTTTAAAAAATCCACAAAAAAATACTAAAAATACCTTATTTATAAGGGTTTATGTAAGCAGTTTTTTGTGGATTTTTAAAAAATAGTTACGAAATGTATTTTGGCCTAATTTTTAGCATATGGGTTGATTGGAAGGTTAATTTCAAGGGAAAAATATAAAGTTTGAAAAATAAATAAATTAGGGCCTAGAATTAGATATGATGTATAGTGCATGATGTAGGTGAGCCTACCTCTCTCTCTCTCTCTCTATATATATATATATTGTAAAAAAAACACTTTTTTAACCTATTTAGTTAAAACACTCATTTATCCAATATATATTTTCAGGTTTTTGCTTGGTAGAACTGGCATGGATTACCGCTGGCGCGGACATTTAAAAATAAGAGAATATTGGATAAATGGGGTTTGGATTCATTGGATCTCCAATTCGGGGTGAGTAGGGGTGACATTGGGCGTCGCTGGCGTAGACCTTTAAAAATACGAGAATACAGGATAAATGGTGTTTGATCAACTAAATGGGTTAAACTAAAAATAGGTGTCTTTTTTCAATATATATATATATATATATACATATATATGACTTTATAGATTATTTGACCTATTTATTTAACCTGTAAATGTTATTATCTGTGTAATATTAACACAAAAAATTTCACTGTTTGTGAAAATGACATAGATATCAAACTATTTCATTTTCTAGTGCATACAGTAAAGTTTATGCGCACACACACACACACACACACACACACACACACACACACATATATATATATATATATATATATATATATATATATATATATATGAGATTATAGATTATTTGACCCATTTATTTAACTAGTAAATTTTACTGTTTGTATAATATTAATACAAAAAATGTCACTGTTTGTGAAAATGTCATAGATATAAGACTATTTCATAGTGCATACAGTAAATTTTACTGTATGTGTACTTTTTTTCTTTGAAATTTTATAGGCTTCATGGGTCTTGTTTGATAGATCTCGACAAGGAGATTTCAAAAATAGTAATTTTGCGAAAATGGATTGTAAATCAAAAGTTATGATCATTTGAAAATTAAAAAAAAAAGTTTAACCATTTATGTAACTCCCCCAAGGATGGTTGGTTTGAAAAGGGTGTAATTATGAGAAAAAGTTCCAAAAACTTAGGAGTAGGACCTATATGTAAGGGGAAAATAGGGCGGGACTAGAATGAGTAAAGAAATGTCTAATAGGACATGTATATAATAACCTCTTAAAATAATGGGACTTTCTTCTACTTCCTTTATTTTGCCCTTCTTTTTCGTTGAGAGAATGCTTGATTTACTTTTAATTTCTTTTAAAATGTCATCCCAAAGTTATTTTATTTCATCAAGAAATTACTTTTGCATAAAGCTAGTTCATTTATTTTATCATCACTTGAATGTAAACTGTATAATAAATATTGATTGTTTACATAATCATTATTACCTTTTTGTTGAGTCATTTTTATTGGGGTTATATTCTTAAAACCATGTAAAGACATTTTATTTTAATTAATAAAGGATTTTTTTGATTCATTTTCAAATGAGAGTATTTAAAGATTTGTTTAAATATATTATTTCAGATTTATGACTATCAATAGAGCTCAGCAAGAATTCTGGTGAGTTGGGTTCTGCTTGATCAAAAGGGGATAGAAATTTTAATTCAAAAACTATTGAAACGCTCACTACCTAAATACGGAAATTGACATGGTATCAAAATGGTTGTAATGCAATCCTAATAGTTTATCTCAAATTGCGGGAATTGGTGTGATGGTTCGAGAACTTATATGATACTTCAATAGAAAATTGTGATTGGTATATCCCAGGAAGGTATTGAATAGGACCACACGATTTATTTTTGAGATCAAGGGCAACCTTGATTAGACTCGGGTAATCTCACGCTATTTGCAAATGGTGCATAAATTTATAATCTCGATAATTATGAGGATTGTAATGCTTATATGATTTAATTTGATTATCATGGGTCAGATTCAATTTTATATTAAATAAAATGGTCCTTACATATTGGGTAACAGTTATATGAGTGGGTCTGATATTTTAATTCGGAGGAATACACATCTGGTTATACCTTGGATTGGGATAGGCCCTTGATAGACTTATAAGTTTTTTTTCCACCAATTGAACCTGATCAATGGATTAATTCATAATCCAGTGGAGTAGAAAAATAAGTTAAGTCTAAGAATCAAAGAATTTATTAGATTTTGGTTAAAGTCATTTAGAGAAAAATTGATTTGACCAAGTGTGTATCTGAATCTTAACACGGGGAATCATATTATTGACCATAATCAACTTTGCAAATATGACCTCCTTATATCCATTTTCTTTCTGAGATAATTGAATTGGAGTCCAGTCATTATTAATTAGTGGAATTAATTAGAATTAAATAAAGAAAAAAATAAATTCCGAGATTTATAATTTTAATTTTTCGAGTTTGTATTCTGAAGCTAATATAATAATTTGTCTTGGGTCCCTAGTATAGTTCACATACCCAATTAGTTAGGTCCATATTTTCTAAGAACCCAGTTTGGTCCAATCCCAACACTTAAACATGTATGTATTTTTCTAAGTTGGGACTATAACATTCATAATTTAGTATTAGAATTTGAGAGGGGTGAGATAAAACACTATTAATACTTTTGTGAATGAGCTTAGAGAGAGTACCATATCTCACTCAAAAAGTAAGAGTTTTCATCTCAAAAGGTACCCACACACCTACCTAGATTTTGTAGGATCATATACTAGAAAATTAAAGCATTTATAATTGTTCTAGTAAGATTTTGAATATATAAAATAAGGCATCCCTTCATGATCACCAAATAAATTTCTCCCCATCGAATTACAAACAGCTCCACAAAGGTATTATATTCGTAACCCTAAGTTTGTTTTTCAAATTGTATTTATGGTTTTTCATATTTTTATTATTTAATTAATTATTTTGCGTATATCGATCCTTAGTAATTAATATCCGAGCTCTTGGTTTAGAGTAATCATCCCTTGGAATGATCCATGCCATCTAACCTTAAAAATCCTATTTTTTTTTTTTATTTTGTAGTATTGTACATATTGATGTATATTTCCATACTAACATTGTTTTGTAGAGATTCTTTGGTTAATCCATTTCATCATAATCACATATTTTTTAGTGTTAATGGATCCTACTGTGGTTTATTCATGGGTATTTTTCGCTCCTCGATTTGATATGATTTTAATAATTAAGTCGTAGTAATTATTTAATTATTGATATATTTGGAGCATATTATGAAGGGATGTAATATTTATTTACACATTGAATCAAGTATTCATGGGGGGTTTGGTGCTGGACAAAGTTTCATAGAGTTACGTGAAGTTTTGAATGAGTTACGGTCGATTTTGCATGAAAATCCTATAAGGGAGACGGATCTTCCAAAACGTAGGGTCGGATCGATCTATGTCATAATTAGATCGATTAGGATGAGGAATCATATCGATTCGGGGGCCTGATGGCATCGATCCAATAGTGGTAGTCAACATCAGTGATTATTTTGTATGGTGTTTTTTGGGGGCTTCAATTAGTGGCTCTTCCTCGTCATTCTCCCCAAGCCATAATGGATTACTTCCAGTTGGAAATATCATTAAAAACTCATGAGTAACAACTCTCACTTTTGGGAGCCTATTTTATATTTATCTACCACATGGTGTATCCATATATATATGATTTGTTTGTGGAGTAAATATTAATTTCATAAGATAAGTTAATATTTACTAAAATGTTGCATATTTACCTTATGTGTGGGTGAATATTACCATGTGGTGTTATATTGTGTCATGAGAATTAAAATGACATTATGGTTTAAAATGAGACCGGAACTTAAAATGTGTTATAAAATTTCCAAATGATAATTTGGAGGGTACAGTTAGTTCCGGGAGGTGCGAGATAGTCGAAATGTGTACCATATTGTATTTTGATGTTTTGGGCACTTTTGACTGGTTTTGGTATATCGCGTATTAGAAATCATTTTAATGCGGTATTGACATTTAAAGATTGGAGACTTTTGCTTAAGGCCACGATTTAGTCTTCTTAAGTCTTTCATTTTTCCCTAAGTGTATTTCTAGCCCTAGAGTGAGAGTGAGAGAGGAAGAGAACTTGTGGAGAAAGAGAGAGATTGAAGATTTGTGGTTTGATCTTGCATTCTTCTTCATAAAAATCTAAGATTGAAGCCCCAAGGCAAGTTTTCTACTTGCTATTATATGGTTTAAGGTGAATAATTAGTATTGATAGTTATGTAATGGTTATGGTTTAATAAAGTTGGGTTTCTTTGTTACATTTATGGGTTTGGAAATCTTTGGAAGAGATTTGGTCATATATTGATGTAGAACAATGTTGTTGGAAGCATTTATGATCATTTAGTATCATTAAATGAGGTTGGTTTGGTTTGGTTGAAGCTTGGCTTTGGGTTTAGCTTAAATGTAGGAAAACTTGGTATAGGTATACAATGACCGGTCGACCGGGCCTTCGGAAGTGGGCACACTGCTTTCTTTCAAAGTCATAAAATTGTGGCGCGGTCGACCGCGGTACCCTCACTGGTCGACTGGCCCTACCGAAGTGAGCTTTCTGCTTTTCTTCTTAGGCAAAAACTTGAGACTCGGTCGATCGCAGTCTTGGGACCGGTCGACCGGTCCCCTGTTTTTCTTCCTCAAATTTTATTTTCGCTTTTAAATCTTTTCTTTTTATAGGGACTTAGGAACCTTCTTGAATGAAGTAAACCTTGGCTTCTAGAGTCCTAGTTGAGTTTGGTTGTCACCCTAGAGTTGACTGGGTTCACTCGGGGTTAAGTCGGGGGGTGTTTCAAAGTTATGTTCAGGCATCACTCTTCTGTCTACGTCTTAATAGGAGGATAGGGGTTATAGGCCCATGCTTGGAGATTTTGGGGGCTTAGATTGAAGTATATAAGACCTTAAGACTTGGGAACGATTGTGATCCCTTGGAGAATTATTCGAGGCATACCCTATGATGAATATCTTATGATTATGGTTTCAGATAAAATGAAAAACACACACATGTTAATGGAAATGAAAATATGATTTTTATAGTAAATGCTAATTTACTTAAACACACCTCTCTAAATGCTATCATAAGGGAAGCTCGCGCATGAGGTGATGTCCCCTGACTAGTGAATGCAGGGAGACTATAGTCCTCGGCCATATGCGGGTTTGTTATATGTTTTATTCTGCGCTAGTGAGGTAATTACGGGTGTGGTTATGACTCACTCGCAGGCATATGGCCACTTCCTGATGTGCGTTAGGTGCCCAGGCTGCCTTGTTTGATAGGCCCCTCGAAGATGATAGTCACTTAGGGGCGCGCCCAGTGGGGAAACTCCGAGGGGCGGTCTTAGAAGCGTTATATGTATAAGAATATAACATTTCTAAACTCAAGTGGGACTTGAGATATGTTCATTGCCACAAAAAATATGATGGTAATTATATTCCTGCTAAGGAATGAGAATTGGAAAGAAATGAGAATAATGGTGACATTATATTCCTGTTAAGGAATGGAAATTGGATAAAGTTGTAAATAATGATGGAGGCTTTTAAATTCCTGCTGTCTAATTACATTCTTTGGTTTAATTTAATAAAAGACATATTATTTTAAACTGTTTCATTATGCATCATGTTTGGGATGTTAGGTTTTCATCTTCATCATTTATAATTAACTGTTCATATCTATCATGCTTTTTATTCACCTGGGAATCATATAAAAACCGGGCCCTGACCCGTTCATTCTTTTATGTTATGCATGTTATTGTATCCGCCTAGGTGCTCCTCCGCAAGGACGCCCGTGTTGATATTCCCACTCTTATGTTTTCACGGAGCTGTAAGATTTGCGGATATTACAGGTTGTTTTGTTAGACGCCCTCATTTTTTTGTATGCTAGTTATGATCGGGTCTGTCATTCGGGCGTGTGGCCCAACTTTGTACTTGTTTAATGGATGTAATATGTAACATATTAAACTGTTGTGATTCATTTTGTGTAGCTGTGGACTGACAGCATATTCGGTCCTCTCCTTGTATATTTATTATGGAAGCATTATATACATGTTATCTTGGAATTCCACTATCTTTTAGAATGGGTTGTTTAAATTATTTTCTTAACTTAATTATTTAATTAAATTAAATATTTTGGCAATCCGTTTTCTGAATTAATAGGTAGTTTTCCCATATACTTGTGTTATATTTGTGATGCTGAGAATGATTTCCATCCATGGTTTCCGTTATGTTGAGTATCGGGCTGGCCACCCCTTATTTCGGACGATGGGTTGTCACAGATGGTATCAGAGCATCAGGTTCTAGAGTACTAGGATCTATGTGGACTTGTCACATTCTACCGTAGCGTTCTTGATATAGATCCTAATGATAGGACTACTTTGTAGCCTATATTTGCGATTTTCTGCATTATAGATTGTTTTGAATAGTATTCTAACTCTATTGTTCCTTCATCTTAGATGCCGCCTAAGAGAGGCCGCCCAGCGAGACATAATAAGGTTGTAGAAGAGGATGTTGGTCCTCCGCCGCCGCCACCCCAAGGAACTTTTAATGCTACTGATGTAGCAAATATTATGGCTCAAGCGGTTAATGCTGCCATGACCGCAGTAGCCCAACAAATGCCACAAGCTCAACAACGAGAGCAGGATGCCCACTCTCCTACGGGACCTTCTCCATGGGAAAGAGTTAGGGAGTCCTTTTTAAAGGGTCATCCCCCGGAGTTTGATGGAGGTTCTGATGTCATTCGAGCAAATCAATGGAAGAAAGATATGCAATGCCATTTACGAATGGTGGATTATAGTGAGTAAAAGAAACAAGTCCTTGCTACTTTCAAGCTTGTTGGGGACGCGTTACATTGGTGGGAGTCGATGACTACACCAGAACAGAGGGATACTATGTCAATCACTGATTTCTGGGTCTTGTTTGACTAAAAGTACTTTCCTCCCGCAGTTCAAAGGGAGATGAGAAGGAGACTTCAGGATCTGGTCCAAGGAGAACAGTCTGTGGCCGAATATGAAGAGGAGTTCACCCGGTTGGCAAGATTTGTACCGGATGAGGTGAATCCGGAAGAAAATAAAGTTTCGAAGTTTATGGGTGGTCAGAACTGGAGAATCCAGAAACATTTGCTGGGTAATCCAGCTTTGCAAACTTTTGGTGAGGTGATGAATGCAGCATTGCTCCATTGCCAAGAGCATCAGTTATACATGCAAGGTAGCAAGAAAGCTACATGTATGGGGTAAATAGGGAAGCCAGGAGTAAGCGGGAATGGAGGAGGAGCTTTTCCTTCATCCCAATCTTCGGGCAATAAGTAACGTGAAAGGGTTCCCCAGCAAGGGGACTTGTCGAAAAGACAACGCTTCGGTGGGTTTAATTCTGGTGGTAATAATAATAGACAAGGTCAGGGTGCCTCGCAACAGCAAGCGGGTTGGGGTGGTCATTGAGGTAGAGGCCATCCGGGCCAGGGTCTCGGGCAGTTTAGAAATAACAGGGGTCGAGGCCAGGAGAATATGATAGGGAAGTGCTTTCAATGTGGGGAAGCGGGTCATTACAAGAAGGATTGTCCTCAAGTGATAGGGGACAACCTCTTAGAGCCCCTCAGCAGCCTTATGTTCAGTTTCTGCCACATGTGCCGAATTTGGTTGTCCCTCCGCAACAGGGTCAACTACAGTACGGGAGAGTTTATCACATTCAGGATGCTATGCTTCCTCCTGTTCAGCCAGCGTCGCCTGCGATTGAGGGTAAGTTCCCTATTCAGGGACACATGGGTCGCGTTTTGTTTGACACGGGTGACACACATTCATTCATTTCTAGAAGTTTTGCTCAGTCTACAGAGTTGATAAAACTGCAGAGAGAATTTTCACTAGTGTTGAGTCCTCTATGGGTGATGGTTCACTTATTTTCTTTGTTTGCAAACATATAGGAATTACTCTTGGTAATTTATGCTTTGAGGCCGATTTACTCATCCTAGACATGGTCGGGTATGATGTGATTTTGGGCATGGATTGGATTGTTAAGTATCATGCGATAGTTAATTTCTACGGGAAGAGTATAGTCTTTGCCGTTCCGGGACAAGATATGTTCTTGGTGGTTATGCCTCGTTTGGAGGGAGATACTAGTACTTATTTGTATTGTATTGCGGAAGAGACTTCTCGGGACGTAATTGTTCCCTGGAATTCTATTTTGGTTGTTCGAGATTTTGAGGATGTATTCCACGAAATACCGGGTTTACCTTCGAGTCAGGAGATTGAGTTTGTGATTGATTTAGCACCAGGAACTCGACCGATCGCGAGAGCTCCTTATCGTATGGCTCCTGTTGAAATGAGGGAGTTAAGAGATCAAATTCAGTAGTTGTTGGAGCAGGGATTTATTAGGCATAGTACATCGCCATGGGGCGCTCCTGTGTTTTTTGTGAAGAAAAGAGACGGTTCTCTTCGGTTGTGCGTTGACTATAGAGAATTGAATAAGGTCACCATCCGGAATAAATACCCTTTGCCTTGCATTGATGACTTGTTTGATCAACTTAGGGGAGCGACATACTTCTCTAAGATAGACTTGAGAATGGGGTATCACCAGTTGAGGATACGGGAGAAGGATGTATCCAAGACTTTTTTTCTGACGAGGTACGAGTCTTATGAATTTTTGGTTATGCCCTTTGGATTAACCAATGCCCCTGCCGTATTTGTGGATCTCATGAATAGGGTATTTCGGGACTTCCTGGACCAGTTTGTTATTGTATTCATCGATGACATCCTTGTGTATTCTCAAACAAAAGCTGACCATGCTATTCATTTGAGGTTGGTCCTACAAAGATTGAGGGATCACCAATTGTATGCTAAGTTTGAGAAATGTGGTTTTTGGTTGCGAGAAGTGCAATTTTTGGGTCATATTGTGACTTCGCAGGGCATATCGGTGGATCCGAGTAAGGTGGTTGCGGTGAGGGAGTGGGGTCAGCCCATGACACCTACCGAAATTCGCAGTTTTCTGGGTTTGGCGGGTTACTATCGTCGATTTATTAAGGGTTTTTCTAAAATCGCTAGACCTTTGATAAATTTGACCCGAAAAGGGGTGAGATTTGTTTGGGATGATTCTTGTCAAGCGGCATTCGATGAGCTCAAAGATAGATTGACTTCGGCTCCAGTCCTTGCTCTACCAAAGCCAGGATTGGAATATCTAGTCTTCACCGATGCATCTCTGCAAGGTTTGGGAGGTGTGCTTCAGCAAGAACGATGGGCTATCGCTTATGCTTACCGAAAGCTCAAGCCTCACGAAAGAAACTATCCGGTGCATGACTTAGAATTGGCCTCAGTTGTCTTTGCCTTGAAGATTTGGAGGCACTATCTCCTAGGGGAAAAGTTTAGTCTTTTCACGGACCATAAATCGCTGTAATATTTATTTTCTCAGAAAGATTTGAATATGTGACAGTGTCGATGGTTGGAGTTCGTGAAAGATTATCAATTTGATATCCATTATCATCCGGGTAAGGCAAATGTGGTGGAGGATGCCTTAAGTAGAAAGCCCGAGGGAGAATTAGCTGATGTATGGAAAGCTAAGTGGAAAGAGCTCAGTCATGAGGATGCGGTTGTTAGGGCGTTTATGTCCGTGATAACCGTTACTCCTACAATTGTGGTAAGGGTCGTGGAGGCCCAAGGAAGGGATAAGGAATGTCAAGATCACATACGCCGATTATTGTCTGAGGGATTAGAATCCTACTCGGTAAGTTCTGAGGGTGGATTATGCTTTCATGGAAGACTCATTGTCTCGGAGGAGGGGGATTTGAGACAGGCGGTGATGGCAGAATCTCACGGTTCCAAATTTTCATTGCATTCGGGTAATGAAAAAATGTATCAAGCCATGCGCCGTCAGTATTGGTGGCCAGGCATGAAGCGAGATATTTTTGAGTTTGTATCTCAATGCACTACTTGTCAGTTGGTTAAGATTGATCATCAACGACCAACATGTTTATTGCAACCGTTGGAGATTCCGGTGTGGAAATGGGAGAGTATATCAGTGGATTTTATCATCGGCTTACCAACATCACAAAAGGGTCACGATTCTATATGGGTTATCATTGATCGCTTGACAAAGTCAGCACACTTTTTACCGGTCCGCACCGATTACAACACCGCTCGTTATGCCCGATTGTTCATTGACGAGGTAGTTAGATTGTATGGGGTGCCTTTGAACATTGTTTCCAACAGAGATAAAAATTTTATTTCCCACTTTTGGCAAAGTTTCCAAGAGGCCATGGGAACCGAATTGAGATTAAGCACTTCCTATCATCCTCAAACAGATGGCCAGACCGAACGAGTTAACCAGGTGTTGGAGGATATGCTTCGTATGTGTATGCTTGATTTTAAGGGTAGTTGGGAACAATATCTCCATGGGTTGAATTTGCCTATAATAATTCATACCAGTTCACTATTGAGATGTCTCCCTATGAAGCCTTTTATGGTAGGCCCTGTAGATCTCCCACTTGTTGGTTGGAGGTGGGAGATAATAAGTTTCTCGGACCTGAAATGATCTGGGATACTTCCTCTACAATCGAGCTTATTCGGAATTGCATTGGGATAGCCCAAGATAGACAGAAGAGCTATGCCGATGCGGGTAGAAGGCATGTGGAGTTAGAGGTCGGAGACCAAGTGTTGGTGCGAGTGTCACCTATGAAAGGTATCAAGCGTTTCGAAAAGAAAGGGAAGCTTGCGCTGCATTTTGTTGGACCTTTTCCCGTGATTTCTAAGGTGGGTCCAGTGGCGTATCAACTTGCTCTACCGGAACCCCTATAACAAATCCATGATGTCTTCCATATTTCCTCTTTGAAGAAGTACAAGAGATGTGAAGGTGCCCTTTGGCATATTCCTTTTGAGGATATTGAGTTCCAGCCCGATGTTTCATATGGAGAACAACCCGTTGCAATTCTAGAGCATGGGGAGCGTAGGTTGACGTCTCAAGTGGTGCCCTTGGTTAGAGTACAATGGAGTCATCACAGCGTCGAGGAATCGACATGGGAGCGTGAGCATGATATGCGGGAAAAGTATCTGCATCTCTTTATCCAAGGTACGCTTGAATTTTGGGGGCAAAATTCCCTCATAAGGGGGGGAGTATGTAACAACCCTCACTTTTGGGAGCCTATTTATTATTTATCTACCACATGGTGTATATATATATATATGATTGGTTTGTGGAGTAAATTAATATTTACTAAAATGTTGCATATTTACCTTATGTGTGGGTGAATATTACCATGTGGTGTTATATTGTGTCATGGGAATTAAAATGACATTATGGTTTAAAATGAGACCGGAACTTAAAATGTGTTATAAAATTTCCAAATGATAATTTGGAGGGTACAGTTAGTTCCGGGAGGTGCGAGATAGTCTAAATGTGTACCATATTGTATTTTGATGTTTTGGGCACTTTTGACTGGTTTTGGTATATCGCGTATTAGAAATCATTTTAATGCGGTATTGACATTTAAAGATTGGAGACTTTTGCTTAAGGCCACTATTTACTCTTCTTAAGTCTTTCATTTTTCCCTAAGTGTATTTCTAGCCCTAGAGTGAGAGTGAGAGAGGAAGAGAACTTATGGAGAAAGAGAGAGATTGGAGATTTGTGGTTTGATCTTGCATTCTTCTTCATCAAAATTTGAGATTGAATCCCCAAGGCAAGTTTTCTACTTGATATTATATGGTTTAAGTTGAATAATTAGTATTGATAGTTATGTAATGGTTATGGTTTAATAAAGTTAGGTTTCTTTGTTAGATTTATGGGTCTGGAAATCTTTGGAAGAGATTTGGTCATATATTGATGTAGAACAATGTTGTTGGAAGAATTTATGATCATTTAGTATCATTAAATGAGGTTGGTTTGTTTTGGTTGAAGCTTGGCTTTGGGTTTAGCTTAAATGTAGGAAAACTTGGTCTAGGTCTGCAATGACTGGTCGATCGCGGTTCTCAGACCGGTCGACCGGGCCTTCGGGAGTGGGCACACTGCTTTCTTTCAAAGGCATAAAATTATGGCGCAGTCGACCGCGGTCCCCTCACCGGTCGACCGGCCCTGCCGAAGTGAGATTTCTGCTTTTCTTCTTAGGCAAAAACTTGAGACGCGGTCGATCGCGGTCTTGGGACCGGTCGACCGGTCCCCTGTTTTTCTTCCTCAAATTTTATTTTCGCTTTTAAATCTTTTCTTTTTATAGGGACTTAGGAACCTTCTTGAATGAAGTAAACCTTGGCTTCTAGAGTCCTAGTTGAGTTTGGTTGTCACCCTAGAGTTGACTGGGTTCACTCGGGCTTAATTCCGGGGGTGTTTCAAAGTGATGTTCAGGCATCACTCTTCTGTCTACGTCTTAATAAGAGGATAGTGGTTATAGGCCCATGCTTGGAGATTTTGGGGGCTTAGATTGAAGTATATAAGACCTTAAGACTTGGGATCGATTATGATCCCTTGGAGAATTATTCGAGGCATACCCTATGATGAATATCTTATGATTATGGTTTCAGATAAAATGAAAAACACACACATGTTAATGGAAATGAAAATATGATTTTTTATAGTAAATGATAATTTACTTAAACACACCTCTCTAAATGCTATCATAAGGGAAACTCGTGCATGAGGTGATGTCCCCTGACTAGTGTATGCAGGGAGACTATAGTCCTCGGCCATATGCGGGTTTGTTATATGTTTTATTATGAGCTAGTGAGGTAATTCCGGGTGTGGTTATGACTCACTCGCAGGCATATGGCCACTTCCTGACGTGCGTTAGGTGCCCAGGCTGCCTTGTTTTATAGGCCCTGGAAGATGATAGTCATTTAGGGGCGCGCCCAGTGGGGAAACTCCGAGGGGCGATCTTAGAAGCGTTATATGTATAAGAATATAACCTTTCTAAACTCAAGTGGGACTTGAGATATGTTCATTGCCACCAAAAATATGATGGTAATTATATTCCTACTAAGGAATGAGAATTGGAAAGAAATGAGAATAATGCTGACATTATATTCCTGTTAAGGAATGGAAATTGGATAAAGTGGTAAATAATGATGGAGGCTTTTAAATTCCTGTTGTCTAATTACATTCTTTGGTTTAATTTAATAAAAGACATATTATTTTAAATTGTCTCATTATGCATCATGTTTGGGATGTTAGATTTTCATCTTCATCATTTATAATTAACTGTTCATATCTATCATGCTTTTTATTCATCTGGGAATCATATAAAAATCGGGCCCTGACCCGTTCATTCTTCTATGTTGTGCATGTTATTGTATCCGCCCAGGTGCTCCTCCGCAAGGACGCCCGTGTTGATATTCCCACTCTTATGTTTTCTCGGAGCTTTAAGATTTGCGGATATTTTAGGATGTTTTGTTAGACACCCTCATTTTTTTGTATTCTAGTTATGATCGGGTCTGTCATTCGGGCATGTGGCCCAACTTTGTACTTGTTTAATGGATGTAATATGTAACATATTAAACTGTTGTGATTCATTTTGTGTAGCTGTGGACCGAAAGCATATTCGGTCCTCTCCTTGTATATTTCTTATGGAAGCATTATATACATGTTATCTTGGAATTCCACTATCTTTTAGAATGGGTTGTTTAAATTATTTTCTTAACTTAATTATTTAATCAAATTAAATATTTTGGCAACCCATTTTCTGAATTAATAGGTGGTTTTCCCGTATACTTGTGATATATTTGTGATGCTGAGAATGATTTCCATCCATGGTTTCCGTTATGTTGAGTATCGGGCTGGCCACCCCTTATTTCGGACGACGGGCTGTCACATCCTATTTAGTTTGACTTCTACTTCAAGTTGGACTCTATGTCATTAATAAGTCTTCTATAATACGTATTCTTGGGCTTGAAGGGTTTTACTTCAAGGAGAAGATTAGGTCATAATGGAAAGAGATATTTTTGTCCATTTATTTTCAGTTGTACTTTTGTATTTGTTTTCAATGTCTCATTACTATATATGTCATGATTTTTGTGCTAATTAATTAAAAAAATTAGGGAGACCTTATTTTATGAACAACACGGTTTCTATTTTGAGACTTGCCTAGATACCGATTTTTTAAAAATGATTGTTATTTTAGTCTTTTCTAAATTGAATTAGATCGGGGTAATTAATTTTAAGGTGTCAATTAAACTGATATCACTAAATTTTATTTTAATTTTAAAAATTCAAATTCTTATTATTGTTGGAGGGGGGTTATAATGTGAGATGGAGACATTTCATTTATGCAAGAAAATTGGAAAATTACTAAGTATTTAATTCGATATTTTGGAATTAAATAAATTGTTTTCCTAAACTCTCAAGTTTTTTAAATAAGTAGTGTTTCATGAATTTGATTTAATTAATTCCTCATATCAGCTACTCGCCCAAATTAAATGGAATTAACAAGGGCATAATGGTTTTATTAAAGATTTTGAGTGATAATTTCGAGAATTAGAATGTGAGTGAGTTTAATCACCCCAACGGAAAAGTCCTTCACAAGAAGTTTCTATCTCAAATAATGAACCAATGGTATACACTTAGACATAATTAATGATATCCTCCCTAGCAGAGTCATTTTCATTAATTGTGGGATCAAAAGACGTTGACTATTTAGTTATGTTGGATAGAGAATCCGGAGTTGTCCAGGTACATAATTGAAAAACAAAAATCTAATTAATTCAAGATGGGGTGATTTAAGCTCCAAACAAGAAATCTCACTTCATAAGAGAGTTAGGATGTTCAATGCATTTTTACCTTTAAATGGTGATGAGGGATTCCACTTTAAAATAAAAAGAAGTTAAATTTTAGCATGTTTATTTTGAAATTAATTATCTTTTCAAAATTTATGATTCTTAAATTTCAAAATATGATCTTCATTTAACCCATTTCTTTATATCTTAAAGGACAAAAAATTAACTGGAAGGAACTATATTGATTCGAAACGTAATCTAGACACTATCCTTATTGCTGGAGAATTTAAGTTTGTTTCGATCGAGACCTGCCTTGCCAAGCTGAAGGAAGCAAACCACAAAAGGTAGCAAAACACTGTTCAAATAGTTTTTTACTACATATTACCCTATGTGACAAATGTGTTGCAACATCAACATTAATATATGTCTACCACTTACGATATGATTATGAATCTCATGTACATATTTGAGGATCAAAATCATGCCGCAAGGTTAGATGTTATGTCAAGGTTAGTCGAGACTAAGATCCATGAGGTACTCCCATATACGAGCATGTTATAAAGATGATATCCATATTAGGATAACCGGAGGTGCTTTGATCAGAAATCGATGGCGAAACCCAAGTCGATTTTATGCTCTTATCATAATCGGAGTCCTTAAAACCATGTAAATATATTTTATTTTAATTAATAAATGATTGGGGTATTCATTTTGAAATTAGAATAAATTTTGTGAGATTACTTTATGTTTGTTTAAATATATTGCTTCATATTAATTTTCCTTAATAAATATCAACATGAATTCCGATGAATTAAGTTCACCTTGAACATAAAGAGATAAAATTTTTGGTTCTAGCACTAACAAAATGTTCACAGCCTAGATAGGGATTTGATGTAATGACCCCAATTTTATATTTTCATATATAGTTTTAAATTTTTTATTATTTCATATGTGATATAAATAATGTTAATTTATATTTTTTAGTCTAATCCTCCCTTCATAAATCATGAAATCTCAAATTAGTTACAAACATAAAAGTATAAAGTTTTCGGTAGGAATGTTCATATTGGAGACTAGTTTTTACCATTATAATATAACAATTGACTTGAGGTAAAACCTAAAAAGTTGTAAATATATGAATTAGGTTTTTAACACAACAAACGGTGTATTAAACGGAGGTTCGAGCAAGAACTTATATCGAAATTACGAAATAAGGGTAAATATGTCCATCCTTTAAGTCGTATTTTGTCTTTCTAGCACACCATGTGTTATGTTTTGATTGGTTGGAAGGGGAAGCTAGTTTGTATGACTTAAACACCTTGAAATGACCTTTTTCTACAGCAAAATGGATTAAATCAAAGTCTTATAGCATATCCTAAGATAAATGATAAGTTTTAGGGTAGAAAATGTAATTTTATGAAACTTTAGGAACTTGATTTTAAATAAAGAAAGTTTGAGGGACTAAAATGAAAATATAAAAAGGACCATTTTGTAAATAAAATATTTTCTGATACCTCTAAGAAATATTGAAAATATATAGTGTGAAATTACCAAAATGCCCTGAATGTGTAAAATGACCATTATACCCCTAGCACCTTTCCACCTCATTCTTGACACCTCGCACTTACACATGTCATCCATATAGATAAAGCTAAAACACGTGTCATCGTTACAAAGAGAACTAAAACACGTGCCGCTGCTCGGTGAAATAAGCCTGCAAGACCCCTTCGTTGCATGACACCTCAATGCGGACTCGTCGTTGTAAAGTCTTGGTCAACTAGACACGTGTCAGCGCCGTGAAATACTTGGAAAACTATAAATAAAACCTTTAGGATCATTTAAACTCATACCATTTCCTCAATAACTATAGTACGAAAGAGTGATATCTCAAGAGGGAGTTCTGTAAGTTTAAGAAGAAGCTTCATCTTAATGAAGTGATCCAAGACTTAATATTTGTAACTTCGATCTTTTGTTCTAGGTGAGTAATCTGACATTTCATGTGCGTTTTCATTGTCTGATATTACGCAAACTATATATATTTTGTGAACTGCTTTTATTCTTTAAATTCATATGATACCGATGATTGATTCCTTGTGATATGTTTATAATTGTCCATATAGACATACTGATTAAAAAGAGTTTGGAAAATGATATTGAATATTCAAAATAAGATTCGGCCTAAGGGACCTCTTTTACTGACTAAATTTCCCCGTTCGGTTATCACTGGCATGCCCTAAATAAGGCGTTGTGTCGAACAAGTTGGATTGACCCTCAACTACCGGGGAATAATACGGTATTAGAGTGTACTTGGCCATTCAAATGATATGATTGAAAGAATAAGATATTGAAAATTGATTTGTTGTATCTGTTGTTTTTTGTGTTATTCATTTCTATATACTCTCATCTCAAATTTTATACAGAAAATTCCTATCCATATATCTATATTTCTACTCTTTGGATTTTAATAGGTATTGATTTTCTGAACAAAATCTTGGAATGTCTAGAGATTAAACCTCACTTGGCTCTTTGCTGATGTTGTAAAACTAACCATTTTTCAGGAAATAAGTAGTCTTGGAGGGATAGTAAAAGGACTATATGGAAGATTCAGCTTTTAGAGCTCTTATTGTTATTATGCTTGTTTTATCATTTAGAGCATGATTGGCTCTCTTATAACAAGCTTTAAATTTCGTTTTAAGTTGTAACTCATTGTTATTTGTAATATAAATGAAGTTTCGTTTTAGAAACCTCTGATGACGTAATTCCTGTAATTTCAGTACCATGTAATTGTATTTTCGTTGCATTTAATTAAGGAAACAATTTAAGTCAGAATATTTGTTGCCTTA
This sequence comes from Sambucus nigra, assembly GCA_949130495.1. Lineage (NCBI taxonomy): Eukaryota > Viridiplantae > Streptophyta > Magnoliopsida > Dipsacales > Adoxaceae > Sambucus > Sambucus nigra. Next base: position 257,722,858 of record OX422215.1, read on the forward strand.
GTGGCATGTCAAGACACTCGTTCCCCACTACTATTTTGGGATGGGGTCATGACAGAGGTGGTATCAGAGCATAGGTTATGAACCCGTAGACTACTTAGCATAAGTTTCTAACGTTATCGATTTTAAGTTTCTATATATAGGATATAGGATTAAATATCCGAATTATGTTATAATCCACCATATGTCTTACAGTCTACATATAATTGTTTATATATAATTGCTTCTAATTTGCAATCTTGAGATAGTATAATACATTTTATGCTTGGCCATGACTGTAGAAAATGACCAACACGAGATTAACTGCGGGAACTAGTGGTTCAAATATGGAAGGATTGGAAGGTGCATACAAGGCAATTGAAAGTCTAGAAAGATTTATAGAGCATCAGGTGAATAATGGAGCACTAAGGAATCTTGAACCAAGTAGTTGTACTATTAAAAAGTTCAAGAAATTGAACCTCCATCTTTTAAAGGTACTCCTAACCCCAATGAAGCAAAAAATTGGGTAATGCAACTAGAAAAGATGTTCGATGTTTTTTAGTGTACAGATGAACAACGAGCTTCATTTGGAACATTCATGTTAGAAGGTGAAGTCGAACATTGGTGGAGAACGACTAAGAGAATACACAGGGAAATGAATAATCCCATAGGTTGGAATGACTTCTTAGTGATCTTCTACGAGAAATACTTTCCCGAAAAGGTGCAAGACCAAAAAGCAGTTGACTTCATGAGTTTGGTGCAAGGAAATATGACGGTTAGTCAATATGAGGCAAAGTTTACTGAGTTATCCCGTTTTGCACCTCATGTTGTGATAACCGATGTTTTGAAAGCCAAGAAGTTTGAACGTGGGTTGAGGTTGAATATTTGTTGTCTAATTTCCATCTTGAAGTTGACATCATATAATGATGTGGTGGCTAGAGCAACAATAGCTGACAAGGACAGTGAAGAATATAATCAGGTTAGAGAGGGGAAGAGGAAGTTTAGAGAACAAAGATGAAGGAACCCCAATAACAAACCCTTTAGGAGTATACCTAATATAGGACAACCTTTAGTAAACAAACCCTTTAATGTTGATAGATGCCAATGATGTGGTAATATTCATAGAGGGGAACCATGTTACTTGGAGACGGGAAGTTTCTTTGGGTGTGGCAAAAAGGGACATAAGATGAAAGATTTCCCTAACAAAGGTAAGGCTCCAACAAATACCTTTAATGACAATAAGGATCATGGAAGACAAGGTAGAGTTTTTAATCTTTCTAATGTGAAGGCTTCTAATGCAGTCATGTCAAGTACACTTTCTATATGTGCACAACCTTTTCAAGTTTTAATTGATCCGAGTTTTACCCATTCATTTGTGTTTGTACGTTTTGTTAATCGCTTTCCTAATATTCCTGAACCCTTGAATCATAGCATACACGTTTTTACTCCTTCGGGTGAGTTATTAACGGGAACATTAGTATATAAGTCTTTCCCTATTGATGTTAGTAGTCATAAAGTATTCACCGATTTGATAGTTTTAGACATAATAGACTTTGAAGTAATTTTGGAGATGGATTGGTTAGCATCATATCATGCTAATGTAGATTGTTTTGAGAAGAGAGTTACTTTCTAAATTCCTGACCATCCAGAATTTAGTTTTGAAGGAACTGGCATCCTATCTCCCATACATATTATCTCTGCAATGCAAGCTTGTAGTTTTCTTAAGAAGGGGTGTCAAGGATTCCTTGCAAGTGATATTGATTTGCAAACAAAAGATCCTAGGTCAGAAGATATGCCTATAGCTAAGCATTTTCTAGATGTTCTCTAGATGATTTACCCGGTCTTCCTCCTAGTAGAGAAATAGAGTTTACGATTGACCTTTTTCCTGGAACTATACCAATCTCAAAACCACCTTATCGCATGGCACCTTTAGAACTAAGGGAGTTAAAAGTTAAATTACAAGATTTGTTAGACAATGGTTTTATTAGACCAAGTGTATCCCCTTGGAGTGCTCCAGTGTTATTTGATAAAAAGAAGGATGGGACAATGAGGTTATGTATAGATTATCGTGAACTAAATAAGGTGACCATTAAGAATAAATACCCATTACCTCGTATAGATGATTTGTTTGACCAAGTTCAAGGTGCGCAAGTATTTTCAAAGATTGACCTTAGGTCAGGCTATCACCAATTGAAGATTAAGGAGGATAATATTTCAAATTCATCTTTTCTTACTAGTTATGGTCACTATGAACTTTATTGTGATCCCATTTGGACTGACTAATGCACCCGCCGCTTTTATGGATATGATGAATAGAGTGTTTAGGAAATATTTGGATCAATGTGTGGTTGTTTTCATTAATGACATCCTTATTTATTCCAAGAGTATTGAAGAACACGAAAATCATTTAGAGATAGTGTTGCAAATACTTAGGAAGGACAAAATTATATGCAAAATTAAAGAAGTGTGAGTTTTGGTTGCCTAGTGTCTCTTTTCTAGGACATGTCATTTCAAAGGAGGGAGTGTCGGTTGACCCTTAAAAGATCAAAGCTATACTAGATTGGCCTAGACCGACTAATGTGACAGAGATTCGTAGTTTCCTTGGATTAGCCGGTTATTATCGAAGATTTGTCAAAGGATTTTCTAGTATTGCCAAACCTCTATCTAAGTTAACCCAGAAGAAGGTGAAATATGAATGGTACGAGTAAGTTGAGAATAGTTTTGAAGAACTTAAGAATTGATTAGTAATTTCCCCAATTTTGACTATTACTTCTGGGACAGGGGGATTTGTGATTTATAGTGATGCTTCTAAAAATGGTTTGGGATGTGTGCTAATGCAAAATGGAAAAGTAGTAGCTTATGCCTCGACACAATTGAAAACCCATGAGAAGAATTATCCAACCCATGACCTAGAATTCGAAATTGTAATTTTTTCTCTTAAGATTTGGAGACATTATTTGTATGGTGAGACATGTGAGAATTATACCGATCATAAGAGTTTGAAATATATTTTTTACTCAAAAAGAGTTAAACATGAGACCAAGGAGGTTGTTAGAATTGATGAAGGATTATGATTTAAATATTCATTATCACCCAGGGAAAAAAAATATAGTAGCTGATGCTTTAAACAGGAAGTCTACACCAAATTTAGCATGTCTTATTACAAGCCAGAAATATCTGTTGAAAGATTTAATAAGTATGGAAATAGATGTATGTATTTATAGCAAAGGAGGAATAATCGCTAACTTACAAGTACAATCCATGGTGATGGAAAGGATCAAAATTGCACAAGTAAATGACCCACAATTGAATAAGATTAGAGGAGAAGTTATTAAAGGGAAGAGGATTGAATTTGCAATGTGAGATGATATATTGAGGTTTGGAAATAGAGTGTGTGTGCCATATGATGACCCAGTAAAGAGGCAAATTTTGGAGGAAAGTCATTGCTCAAGATTTACGTTTCATCCCGAAAATACCAAGATGTATAAAGATCTTCGAGAAGTGTTTTGGTGGAATAATATGAAAAGGGAAATAGCAGAATTTATATCTCAGTGTTTGGTTTATCAACTAGTAAAGGCTGAAAATCAAAAACCATCAGGATTATTACAACCTCTACCTATCCCTGAATGGAAATGGGAACATATTACTAGGGATTTTGTGAAGAGTTTACCAAGGAGTTCAAATGGTAATTATTCTATTTGGGTAATTATTGATAGGTTAACTAAATCTTCTTATTTCCTTGCCATTAAGATAACCCATTCTTTAGAAAATTTAGCTAAGTTGTACGTACGGGAAATTATTAGGCTTCATGGAACCCCAGTTTTAATTATTTCTGATCTTGACTCTAGATTCGTGTCTCACTTCTAGAAAAGACTATAAGTAGCCATGGGAACAAAATTGAATTTCAGCACCGCTTTTCACCCTCAAACAGATGGACAATCTGAGAGAACAATTCAAACCTTGGAGGACATGCTTCAGGCATGTGTACTTGATTTAAAAGGGAATTATGATGATCATTTACCATTAGTGAAATTTGCGTATACTAATAGTTATGAAGCAAGTATTCAAATGGCTCCGTATGAGGAACTTTATGGTAAAAGGTGTCGTTCCCCTGCATATTGAGTAGAAGTTGGAGAAAGAAAATTATTGGGACCAGAATTGATCTAGATCACAACAGAGAAGGTAAAATTGATACAAAACCGACTTCGAATCGCTTAAAGCAGTCAAAATAGTTACGTTGACAATCGACAGCACCAACTAGAATTCCAAAGAGGAGATCTTATGTTCTTTCGAGTATCACCAGCAAAGGGAGTAATTCGATTTGGAAAGAAATGGAAATGGATTCCAAGATACATTGGACCTTTTGAAATCCTTTAAAGGATAGGAGGTGTTTCATATAGAATAACTTTACTCCCCTGAACTCTCTCGTGTGTATAATGTGTTACACATGTCAGTGATGAAGAAATATGCCCTAGATCCAATGCATATCCTAAGTCACGAACCTCTTCAAGTTAGGAAAGATTTATCATACATTGAGCATCCGATAGAAATTTCGGACCATAAAGATCAAATAATACGGGCCAAGGTAATTCCATTGAACAAAGTGTTGTGGCATAATCATTCCACTGAAGAAGCAACATGGGAGCAGGAAGATGAAATAAATGAGAAATATCCATACTTGTTTGAAAATTAATGTAAGTAAAGTTTGGGGAGCAAACTTTTTATTAGGAGGGTAGGATGTAATGACCCCAATTTTATATGTTCATATATAGTTTTAAATTTCTTATTATTTCATATGTGATATGGATAATGTTAATTTATATTTTTTAGTCTAATCCTCCCTTAATAAATCATGAAATCTCAAATTAGTTACAAACATAAAAGTTTAAAGTTTTCGATAGGAATATTCATATTGGAGACTAGTTTTTACCATTATAATATAACAATTGACTTGAGGTAAAACCCAAAAAGTTGTAGATATATGAAATAGGTTTGTAACACAACAAACGGTGTGTTAAACGAAGGTTCGATCAAGAAGTTATATCGAAATTACGAAATAAGGGCAAATATGTCCATCCTATAAGTCGTATTTTGTCTTTCTAGCACACCATGTGTTATGTTTTGATTGCTTGGAAGGGGAAGCTAGTTTGGCCGACTTAACACCTTGAAATGACCTTTTTCTCTAGCAAAATGGATTAAATCAAAGTCTTATAGCATATCCTAAGCTAAATGATAAGTTTTAGGGTAGAAAATGTAATTTTATGAAACTTTAGGAACTTGATTTTAAATAAAGAAAGTTTGAGGGACTAAAATGAAAATATAAAAAGGACCATTTTGTAAATAAAATATTTTCTGAGACCTCTAAGAAATATTGAAAATTTATAGTGTGAAATTACCAAAATGCCCTTAATGTGTAAAATGACCATTATGTCCCTAGCACCTTTCCACCTCATTCTTGACACCTCGCATTTACACATGTCATCCATATAGATAAAGCTAAAACACGTGTCATCATTACAAAGAGAACTAAAAAACGTGCCGCTGCTCGGTGAAATAAGCCTGCAAGACCCCTTCGTTGCATGACACCTCAATGCGGACTCGCCGTTGTAAAGGCTTGGTCAACTAGACACGTGTCAGCGCCGTGAAATACTTGGAAAACTATAAATAAAACCTTTAGGATCATTTAAACTCATACCATTTCCTCAATAACTATAGTAAGAAAGAGTGATATCTCAAGAGGGAGTTCTGTAAGTTCAAGAAGAAGTTTCGTCTTAATGAAGTTATCTAAGACTTAATATTTGTAACTTCGATCTTCTGTTCTAGGTGATTACTCTGACTTTCCTTGTGCGTTTTAATTATATGATATTATGCAAACTATATACATTTCGTGAACTGCTTTTATTCTCAAAATTCATCTGATATCGATGATTGATTCCTTGTGATATGTTTATATTTGTCCATATAGACATACCGATTAAAAAGAGGTTTAACAATGATATTGAATATTGAAAATAAGATTTGGCCTAAGGGACCTCTTTTACTGACCGACCTCCCCATTGGGTTATCATTGGTGTGTCCTAAATAAGGCGTTGTGACGAACATGTTCGAATGACCCTCAACTACCGGGGAATATTAAGGTAGAAGAATACGGTATTATAGTGTACTTGGCCATTCAAATGATATGATTGAAAGAATAAGATATTGAAAATTGATTTGTTGTATCTGTTGTTTTTTGTGTTATTCATTTCTATATACTCTCATCTCAAATTTTATACAGAAAATTCCTATCCATATATGTATATGTCTACTCTTTGGATTTTAATAGGTATTGATTTTCTGAACAAAACCTTGGAATGTCTAGAGATTAAACCTCACTTGGATTTTTGCTGATGTTGTATAACTAACCATTTTTCAGGAAATAAGTAGTCTTGGAGGGATAGTAAAAGGACTATATGGAAGATTCAGCTTTTAGAGCTCTTATTGTTATTATGATTGTTTTATCATTTAGAGCATGATTGGCTATCTTATAATAAGCTTTAAATTTCGTTTTAAGTTGTAACTCATTGTTACTTGTAATATAAATGAAGTTTCGTTTTAGAAACCTCTGATGACGTAATTCCTGTAATTTCAGTATTTTACGATTCATAACCATGTAATTGTATTTTCGTTGCATTTAATTAAGGAAACAATTTAAGTCAGAATATTTGTTGCCTTAGTGGCATGTCAAGACACTCGTTCCCCACTAATATTTTGGGACGGGGTCGTGACATTTGACATCGTATCAAAACAATCGAGAATTAATACTAGTAATTTATCTCAAACTTTTGGAACCAGTATGATGGTTCGAGATCTTGTATGATAGTTCAATAGAGGATTTTGATTGGTACATCTTAGGAATGTATTGAACGGTGTCACCCGTAATATTTGAATCAAAAGATTGTCTTGATCAGACTCAAATAATCTCACATCATTTGAAAAGGGTTCTTATTTTCTTAATCTTGAGAATTATAAGGATCAGAATGCTTATATGGTTGTTGTTTTAATTGTCGTATGCGCGTAACTATTTTATATTGAATCAAATGATCCCCGCAGATTGGGTGATACTTATATGAGTAGGTTTTAGATCTTAATTTAGAGGAACCCACGTCTGGGGTTACCTTGGATTGTGATACCCCCTTCATAGACTGATTAGATTTGTTTTTACCAATTAAACCTGATCAGTGAGTTATTCATAATCTGGTGGAGTAAATAGGGTAAGTATGGGAATTAAGGAGTTGATTAGATGTTGGTTAAAGTTAATTAGCGACAAATTGATTTGACTCAGCGGGTATCAGAAGCTTAATGTGTGGAATCACATTATGCACTATAGTCAGCTTTGCAAATAAGATCTCATTATATAATAATAATTTCTGAGATAATTAAATTAGAGTGCGACCATAATTATTTAGTTAAATTAATTATGATTAAAAAAAGAAAAGAAAAAAATTATGTTATTTGTAATTTGGGATTTTCGAGTATTTATTTTGAAGGCAATTTAATTTTTTTTCTTGGGTCCTTAGTATAGTCCACGTACCTAAGTAGTTTCGCCCATATTCTCAAGGAACCTACTTTGTCCCAATCCAACCACTAAACATGTGTATAATGGTTTAATTTCGGGTTTTAATCTACATAATTCATTATTAGGGTTTGAAAAGGATATTAAAAAATAATATTGATATTTTTGTAAAGGATCCTTGAGAGAGAGGACAACATCTCAATTTAAAGAAAGAGATTTAATCTCAAAAGGTGCCCCACTCCTTCTTATATTTGGGAGGATAATATACTAGAAGATTTACGCATTTGAAAGCGTTCTAGAAAGTTTTTGGAGATCCAAAATAAGGCATCCCATCATCATAATCAAATACCTATCTCCCCATAAAAATGCAACCGGTTCCACGAACGTATTATATGTGATCCTAGGTTTGTTCTTCAAACCTAGTTATGGATTTCACCTCTCTATTGTTTGATTAATTGAAGATTTAAGGGCTGAAATATTTTATTTTGCACATGTCGATACCCAACAATTGTCATTTATAAAAAAGTTGAGTTATCTATGTTATGTACCGATTATTGGGGTTTTATTTTTTATACCATCTAAAGACCTTTCTTTTTAAATTAGTAAAAGGATTTGTCTAGTTCACTTTTAAATGAGGTCCATGTTTGTGAGAATGATTTATATTTATGTTTATCAAATATATTGTACTATATGTGTCGATTAATTGCACACAGTAGGAATTTCGGTGAGTTGCATTTAGATTGATCACTGGATATCAAAATTTCGGTTCTAGTACTATTGAACGGTTCACAACCGAGATACAAAGTTAACATCCTATTGAAACGATTGTGATTCAATCCTAATCGTTTATCTTAAACTATGAGAATATATATGATGGTTAAAAAACTAGTATAATTGTTCAAAGAGAATTATAACTGGTACATCTAGAAATATATCGAACATGACCATCAATGAGATTTAAGTCCAAGGGATATTTTGATTAGACTTAAGTAAACTCACATCATTTGAAAAGGGTGCATAGACTCTTAATACCAATGGTTTTGAGGATTGGAATAATTTCACAATTATTATTTTAACTATTATGAAAAAGATTTAATTTTACTGGATCTCAATATCTGGAAGTTGGGCGATCATCGTGTGAGTAGGTCTGAGATCATAATTCGTAGGAAACCCTATTTAAGAGATATCTTGGATTATGATACCCGCGAAGATAAACTTATAAGAGTTGTTCATTTAGTTAAACCTGATTAATGGATTATTTCATATACTAGTAGAGTAGAAAAATTGGTTCAGTATGAAAATTGAGGAATTGATTAGATATTGGTTAAAATTAATTTGTTGAAAATTGATTTAACTAAGTGGGTATCAAAATCTTCATGCGAGGAATCACATTATGTACCATAATTAACTTTGCAAATAAAACATCATTATATCTGAGTGATTATTACGATAAATAAATTGGAGTGTAGTCATATTTATTTTGTGAAATTAATTATGATTAAATGAAGAAAGGAACTAAATTACGAGATATGTAATTTGGGATTTTTGAATATTTATTTGGAATTCAATTTAAATATTTATCTTGAATCCCTAATATAGTCCATATACCCTATTTTTTTGGTCTAAAACTCTCTAAAATCCCGATTTAGCACAAGGCCACTACTTATACTAATGTACAAGGTTGTAAGCTAGGGCTTTACACTACACATTCATTATTAAGGGTTAGAGGGAGGAAGTAACACTATTAACATTGTTGTGAAGAGGCAAAGAGATAGATTCATATCTTACTCAAAAGAAAGCATTTTCATCTCAAAAGTATCCTACACACGTACTTAGATTTGGGAAAATAATATACTAGAAGATCTAAGCATTTTGATGTGCACCGGAAAGATTTTGGAGGATCAAAAGAAGGCATCCTCTCTTGACTAATAAATACCTTTCTCCATATCGGATTGAAATCGGATCTTCAAAGGTATTTTATTTGTAACTTTAGCTTTGGTTTTAAACCTAATTTTGCAGTTTGGTTCTTCCTATTACATAATCAATCAAAGATTCGTCAGTTATTTTTTTTATTCCGCCTTTATTGATCCCCATTAATTGGTATCAAAGCTCACGTTGTAGAATGTTTATATTTTAGGAATAACCCATGTTGTCCACATTCAATCCCATGTTTCATGCACGAAATATGTGCATGGATATATGGATTTGTGTACTAACATGTCTTTGTAGGATATAAATATATTTATCCCTTCGGTCATTATCACATGAATGTATTTTTTTAATAGATCCTACATTGGTTGATTTATTGTTATTTTATGCTCTAAATTCGATTTAGTTATAATATTTAGGAATTTTCTATTTATTTTTTTAAATAGATATATTGGAGGAGAAAATGAGGTGATATTATTTATAATTTTACATTCTACACTGGGTTTGTATCCAGCAGATTTCGTCCAGTTCTACATAGCTTGGAGGTGCTTTATGGATGTTTAAAGAAATTACAGTAGTTGTCGTGAAGAAAACAAATAAAGAAGAAGAAACAATAAATAAAGGAGAAGCGCGTTGGCACAAAGGGCAAGGCCACTACAGTGGCTGCCCTTGGCCGCTATAATTGCTGCGTTGGACCGCTATAGCGGGGTTATGGGTGCTATAGTGGCTGGGCATTACCATTATGGCGGTAAGACACGGGGACATGGAGCTTCAGAGAATCCATTTTTTTTTTGTTCCTAGCGTATATTTTCTTCACATCTCTTCCTCAACAATTTTCTTCCAGAATAAGGATTCTTTTCAAAGATTTCTCGTTCTTTAAGGAGTATACTCAAAGAGGAATTTTAAGACATGATGGATAGGGGAATTTTTATCCTTTTATTTTATTCTACATTTATTTATTTATGCGTCTCTTTATTATTATTTTTGCGTGATTTCAAAGGCTAATTCACTGAATAACTAGGAACACTCGATTTTTTGGACAACATGATTTATATTATCGAGGTCACCCTAGATCACGATTTTTTTAGAAAATTTATTTTAATTTATTCTTTTCTAGATTCAATTCAATTGGTTAATTTAATTAAAAATGGCTTTTATTTCTGGTAAATTAAAAATTGTGCGATAAAAAAAATTTGATTTGTATAAGTAAACTAAAAAATTACGCAAAATTTAATTTGGAATTTTATAATTGAACAAATTATTTTTCAAAACCCTGAAGTTTTTTAAGTACTAAGTGGGATATGGGTTTCAATAGATGTTTTAGAAATATGATGCGATTAATTTCTCAGGTACACTTGTTCTGACCCCCCCCGAATGGTTTTGATTGAAGTATCATATAAATTTTAATATTCTTAACCGATAGTTCATTAACATCGAATGTGAATGTGTTTGGTCCTCGTATCAAGGATGTTCTGAATGAGTGGATTTAAATTCATTGAATGAACTGATGGTATAAATTTAGACACAAGTAATAATATCCTCTCCATTGGAGTCACTGTCATTAGGTGTGGGAACAAAAGACGCCGACTATTTAGTTATATTGCACAGAAGTTCCTGAATTGTCCAGAGTGCATATTTTGACGATTAAAGTTTATCTAGTTCAAGGTGATGTGATTTAATCTCCCATTGAGAAATCTCACTTTATAAGGGACCTAGGATGTTCAATGTGACTCTATTTTTAACTAGTAGTGAGAGATGCCACTTTAAAATTAAATCAAAGTTAATTCTCACACGTATATTTTGATATTAATTCTGTTTTTAAAATTTATGATTCTCATATTTCAAATTGGGATCTTCATTCAACTTTCTTAAATGTTAAAGGGCAACAAATTTACTCGCATAAACTATATAGACTGGAAAATAAATATAGACATTGTCCTAACTACTAAGGATTATAAGTTTGTTTGACTGAAGGATGTACTGCTAAGCTTATGGAGGGGAAACAAAAGGGGATGTACAAGACTATTAGAGACGGAAAAATGTTGATGAGATGGATCGTTGCTACATATTGGCCTCTATAACCAATGTGTTTGTGACAACCCGCCTACTAAAATAATAGGTGGCTAGCCCAATACTCCAATAATTACAGGAATCATAGATGGTCCATTCTTAGCATCACTGTCGATTAAAATAATAGTATGAGATAACCACCAATCCTTTTAGAAAAACGGATTGTCATATACAAAAATTTTAAAAGTAAAAGAGAAACACTTAGACAATCCCATTTGTAAAAACGGTGGGTATAAAAATCGATGAATAAAGTATGACAATACAATAAATAATCACCGAATAAGCTGTCGGTGCACAGACCAATACAAATAATACATTAAGTATTACAATCCAATATATATAATATAATAAATGAGTGCAATACCTTGGGCAAACACGCCCGAATAAAAGTACTAATCATAACTAGAGTACAATAGGGGGAAGCGTCTAGACCAAGTATCCTACAACATCCGCAATATGCCGTAGCTCCATGACAACTGGAATGGAATATGTAAATACGGGTGTCCATGCAGGAGAGCACCTGTAACGGCAAAGGATATGCAAAAACAAGGAAATATAGAAACCGGTCAGGGCCGGGTTTGATATGATTACCATGTGACTAAAATGCATGGCAGGTAAGTGCGTAAATATCTCGCAGATAACAATAATATTCCTCACCTCTCAATCTAGCAGCAACCTAAGCAATATCGTGAGATGTTCTAGTTAACCCTAAGTACTAAGGGCTAACTTTTCCCCATTCTCAACACTATGCCCTATTCGTGCGTGGGGTGTCTCGCAAAGCGAAATCCAAACAAGGAACCCCCCGATACACTACTACTTAGGCAAGGTTGATCGTCGAGATCCATTAGACCCTAAGCACGAAAATAAGGAATAAATAAATGTGTGTGCATAAGTGTGGGAGGTCACAACTACAGCTACTCAAGAAAAGTAAACATAAACCCAATCCAAAATCTAACGGCACAATTCCTAATTCTTATTTAGGAATATACATGTATGGTAAATTCATTTTATCAAATGTTTACCAATTAATCTCATTTCAAAACTTTCTTTACCAAATTTTATTTCCTATCTTCTATCCAGGAAAATACATAATTTAAAGCAAGTTTTATTATCATAAAAATGCTTTACTTTCATATCATATCATCCATTTTCCTTCTTCCATCCGGAAAATGTTTTCAACGTCCCATTTCCCTTCTTATATCCGGGAAATGTGAATTAAAGCCATTTTATTATCATAAAATGCTTTAATAACCAATAATGTCCCACATTATTGAATCATAGTTATATATCATATAGTATAATGAAATCTAAGACCGCCCGTCCGGGTTTCCCCACTGTGCGCGCCCCTAAATGGCTATCATCTTCCAGGGCCTCCAAGACAACCTGGGATCCTATCGAAACGTCGGGAAGCGACCATGTGCCTGTGGGATAGTCAAGACCACACCCGAAATCTCCTAACCAGCGCAGAAAATATATAAACAAACGCTCACATGGCCTAGGGACTATATCCACCCTGCATCATTAGCCAGGGGGCTTCACCACAACGCGCGCGACTTCCCTTATGATAGCGATTTAGAGAGGTGTGTATCCATAAATTAACATTTATGAAAAACATTACTTTTTCCATTTTTGAAAACTTCCAATTTTACATTTTCCAAAAATCATTCACTTAGCCATTAAGCACCGAGTTTTAGAATATATATTCCATTCTTATTAAGTCATATTTTATTAATGACCTAAGACCCAAAGTGCCACTAACCTCAAAATAGCCTCGAATAGGTTATATAATTCATAAACCCTCAAAGTGAGTCTCCATAATGGAGTGTCTCTCATAAGCTCAACCGAAATATTTTAACTTCCAATTTCATTTCTAGGTTAATCTCCTAAATCATTCGGATATCAACCTACGCAACTTAGCCCTCGGCAAGCCTAAATATCCCATTATCATCCTAGGGCATTAGTCTACCCAAAACCACCCTCTAGGACTCTTAATTACTTCCCAAAGGAAGGTTCCTAAACCTTGGACCTAAAAGAAAAAGGGCTAAAAATCAAAATAAGAAAATCTCACAAAAACAGGGGAACCGAATTGATTCGCCCCTTGGGCCGAATCGATTCGCCCTTGCGAATCGATTCGCTAAACAGCCGAATCGATTCGGTGAGCAAAAACTGACCTTCTGCAATTGCCGAATTGATTCACTTTAAATCCGAATCGATTCGGTCTGCAAGACCTGTAACCCTCTCCTTATCCGAATCGATTCGCCCTTGGGACCGAATCGATTCGGTCCTGAGATTTTGCCCAATTTGGGCTATGGGGTGTAAGAACCCTAAAATCCCCAAAACCCCAAAACTTGATTTCTCCCAACTTCAACAACAACAATTCGACCTAAAACCATCATACACCATTTATAACTAATATATACTCCTCAAATCCAATTAAAACTAAGATTTAAAGGTTTAAACATCAAAATCAACAAATACCCATTTATGGGTTAAATCTCCAAAACCTAACTATACATGCAATTTATCACATTAAATCACATCTAGCAAGTAAGAAACTTGCCTCGGGGTTCGTAGTCTCTGATCCTCTTCCGGTAGCAACGGAAATCCGGTCCAAATCTTCATTTCTCTCTCTCTTTCTCTCCATTTCTCCCAACTCTCTCTTCTCTCTCTCTCTCTCCTTTGGCTTCTAACACAAATGAAGAAAGAAAAAGGGGTGGGGGACTTATACGGGTCTCAAAATATAAACCCCCACTCTTAAATGCTAATGCACTTCTAAAATGACTCGTAACCACTTAATTGAGTCATAACCCCTTAAAATTGCCCGAATCCCAAAAATTACAACTGGGCACTTATATCGACTATATCGACTATTCTAAAAACAACCGCACCCCCTATTTTGGCATTCGGGAAAGTGTGAACTATTTTTACTTTCCAAGTCCATTTTAATTCATTAATTATACCCAATTTCATATATAGGTCATAACCGTCGTTTTACATATAACGACGCAATAATACGCAATATAACACTATTTACCTTCTCATAACGGTAAATAGTCAAAACATAGTAAATATTATCCCTAAGTCTCACGGGAAATAATATTTACTCCAACATTCCCTATTTTATAAAATTAGCCCATTAGGCAAAATAGTATAAAATAGTCGCTCAAAAACCCGGGTTGTTACATACTCCCCCCCTTAAAGGGGAATTTTGCCCTCAAAATTCAGGCGTAACCCATAACCATATAAAGGGTATACTATAATAAAAACCGTGCTATCATACTAGCAAAACCCCGAATAGAAATGTCCCCATAGGACTCAGACTAAGGTCATCGCTATCGATCTCAGAAACTATCGATCCTACCCTTCTACTACGGGAGGAGATACCCACACAAGCTCGGCACTAATTGCCTTACTTTCTGAAACACGTTATACCTCTACTCGGGAATAACTACACTAATTTACAATCGCTAACCCCAACACTACTAACTTCTATTCGTGTTGGCGTAACCCTCAAAAGTCTACTTGCTCACTGAGCCCAATCTAAAGGAAGGTTCCCGGACCACTCCCAGTCCCAGGAATATACTATTCGCTGTTTCCATTCCAACGAGTAGACAAGGCATATTGCCATCTATACTAGGCTATGCACGGCCTAACGTTTATCGAAAACGATCCGATCTATTGCACGAAAATTCGATCCATAAAAACTACTACTCCGATCTCTCCTTCATCAAATCCACCCCTCCACTTACGGGTGGTAGGATATATCCCATATCCCTACGGTTCCCATATTCATACTTCCCGTTACTGGCCAAGACTCGTTCGTTAAATCCACTCTCGATTATAACAACACGAGTGCAGGAGAAAAATTAGCTTATACTTCAACTCCTCCAAAGGTAGGTTACCCATGTAACCCTCTAACTACGAGAGGCTTCACCACTAATGGCCTAACATTCCAACTAGCTCGAGATCCCATACTTCTCGTCTAGGGACCAAATCCTACTTAGAGTTAACCCACACCCTATGGTGGTCAACTCCCTACCACCTTCCTAAAAATAGCGCCGCATGCCCTAAGGGCCTAGCATCCTAAGAATCCTAAGGTCAATCTATCTATCCTAACCTAGTCGTATAAGTATAATACTAAATATCCCTAGTGTCCAAGACCTTTCCCGACTTCTGACATTAGCTCAGTTTCATGCGTGGGACGTCTCGCCGAAGAGAAATCCAAACAAGGAACCCTCCCGTTACACTATTACCTCGCATTGTCAGTCGTCGAGAAGTAACGGTCGAAGACACATGATCGGGATTGACAGAATCCTAACTCGAAATTCTATTACTACATATACGTCTACATCCTACCATAACTATCGACTGAGGCATTTACTTTCAGTAAGATGCCACCAATACTCTACCCCAAGAGACACGTATACCTCAACACAAATGGCCTTCTTATTAAGGCACAACCATAAGTCTCGATCGGACTCTCATCATCATAGTCTTCCCCACATCGATGCAGAGGAAAACTATCATAGTGCTCATATATCGCACATCAACTTAGCCCTTAATCACTCATATACGTGATTCTTGGCTAAACCTTCCAACCCAGCACTTAACCAACAGAAAAGAAAAGAAAGAAGAAAAGAACAGAAAAGAAAATGCACATCTCTCCACTCCCAACGTCGTTAAGGTTCATGCGTGGAGCATCTCACCGAAGCAAAATCCAAACAAGGAACCCCTCCACACAGTCACCTTAACTAACCGGTCATGGAGATTAAGCAATAGCATACACAAGCAAAGCAAACAAAATGAAACAAAAATAAATAAATAAAGGTAACTATCTACACACCGTAAGCCACCTCTATAAAGTCTCAACCCGTATCCAGGAGAGATATTATAGAACAACTAGTCCTCCTCCTAGAACTAGAACTAGGATAACCTCGCGATATATTCGCTTGCTATCACCCCAACCAATCTAAGAATATCTCTACCCGTGTAATATATAATACAAGTAGCACGCACCAAACATATCACCACTCGCCCCATAACGAGTGAGAAGGAAAATACAGAACTCCCTTATCATGGAAGTCACATAAATATACTTACTATATATAGAAATATATACCGATACTATCACAAGCTCGATATACGCACCCGAATCTAGGGCTAACACCTAACTACTCCATCTTACCTAAGGAATGCACTACTCGATAGTTAGAAAGTCCCACCAACATACTAGCCAACCTCCTTGGCTGCTACCGATAGTTCTAAGACACGACTTTCTAGTCTTAACCGAACTAAACTACTTCCATCAATGAATCAACTAGGAGTCCTATTCTTGCCGGTTATCTTCAATCGACAAGATCAGAACGCATAGTTCCCTTGACTTCTTCAGCAAGGAGAACATCCTGCCAGCCTCCCCGACCTTAGCTCCACGAGCCTTCCCCAGGTGGATGTTCACCAGTGGGGTCTCATGAACACTACTTTTCCAAAAGTGTTTCCAACACTTACTTACGAGCCTAGCATTTCCACTGAGAGGATCTCTCTATGGGCAAAAACATCCTGCCCCACCATAACGAGGCGACTATCATATCCGCCACTTCAACCTTACTCCTAAGGGTGAAAGGTTTTCCTCAAATCCTCACACCTGAGCACTCCTATACCCAACTCCAGGCCAAAACTCTCGGGCCTTACGCTCTCACCGAACGAGGTTACACTTCCTCGATCCAACCAAACTTCAACATGTGGTCCTAATAAAGAACCTCTCAACCCCGAATTAACATTGCTCGGAGTCCCAAGCATAGTACCACTCTCTACCGACAACGGTACTTGGGAAAACTATTTTCACCGTACTTAGTAGTCACGGCAGCATTATAAAATAATGCTACAAAGGGAGAGACCTCCAAAGCGGTCCTTATTCCCGACCACAGCCTATAGCTTATAGTAATCCCATCCTATGACGCCTTCACAACGGCCTTCATCTAACGACCTACAAGTCTCACACGAATGCGCAGAAGATCTTCGGGGTCCTCATACTATAGCAGGAGAACGAAATCTCACAAGAGATTTCAATGACCTTATTCCTAAGGCTCTACATCAAATAGAGAAAAACGAAGAAGACGTAAAACATCCGCATAGATTCCTAAGGACTCTAGAACCTAATGCTCTGATACCATCTGTGACAACCCGCCTACTAAAATAATAGGTGGCCAGCCCAATACTCCAATAATTACAGGAATCATAGATGGTCCATTCTAGCATCACTGTCGATTAAAATAATAGTATGAGATAACCACCAATCCTTTTAGAAAAACGGATTGTCATATACAAAAATTTTAAAAGTAAAAGAGAAACACTTAGACAATCCCATTTGTAAAAACGGTGGGTATACAAATCGATGAATAAAGTATGACAATACAATAAATAATCACCGAATAAGCTGTCGGTGCACAGACCAATACAAATAATACATTAAGTATTACAATCCAATATATATAATATAATAAATGAGTGCAATACCTTGGGCAAACACGCCCGAATAAAAGTACTAATCATAACTAGAGTACAATAGGGGGAAGCGTCTACAACAAGTATCCTACAACATCCGCAATATGCCGTAGCTCCATGACAACTGGAATGGAATATGTAAATACGGGTGTCCATGCGGGAGAGCACCTGTAACGGCAAAGGATATGCAAAAACAAGGAAATATAGAAACCGGTCAGGGCCGGGTTTGATATGATTACCATGTGACTAAAATGCATGGCAGTTAAGTGCGTAAATCTCTCGCAGATAACAATAATATTCCTCACCTCTCAATCTAGTAGCAACCTAAGCAATATCGTGAGATGTTCTAGTTAACCCTAAGTACTAAGGGCTAACTTTTCCCCATTCTCAACACTATGCCCTATTCGTGCGTGGGGTGTCTCGCAAAGCGAAATCCAAACAAGGAACCCCCCCGATACACTACTACTTAGGCAAGGTTGATCGTCGAGATCCATTAGACCCTAAGCACGAAAATAAGGAATAAATAAATGTGTGTGCATAAGTGTGGGAGGTCACAACTACACCTACTCAAGAAAAGTAAACATAAACCCAATCCAAAATCTAACGACACAATTCCTAATTCTTATTTAGGAATATACATGTATGGTAAATTCATTTTATCAAATGTTTACCAATTAATCTCATTTCAAAACTTTCTTTACCAAATTTTATTTCCTATCTTCTATCCAGGAAAATACATAATTTAAAGCAAGTTTTATTATCATAAAAATGCTTTACTTTCATATCATATCATCCATTTTCCTTCCATCCGGAAAATGTTTTCAACGTCCCATTTCCCTTCTTATATCCGGGAAATGTAAATTAAAGCCATTTTATTATCATAAAATGCTTTAATAACCAATAATGTCCCACATTATTGAATCATAGTTATATATCATATAATATAACGAAATCTAAGACCGCCCGTCCGGGTTTCCCCACTGTGCGCGCCCCTAAATGGCTATCATCTTCCAGGGCCTCCAAGACAACCTGGGATCCTATCGAAACGTCGGGAAGCGACCATGTGCCTGCGGGATAGTCAAGACCACACCCGGAATCTCCTAACCAGCGCAGAAAATATATAAACAAACGCTCACATGGCCTAGGGACTATATCCACCCTGCATCATTAGCCAGGGGGCTTCACCACAACGCGCGTGACTTCCCTTATGATAGCGATTTAGAGAGGTGTGTATCCATAAATTAACATTTATGAAAAACATTACTTTTTCCATTTTTGAAAACTTCGAATTTTATATTTTCCAAAAATCATTCACTTAGCCATTAAGCACCGAGTTTTAGAATATATATTCCATTCTTATTAAGTCATATTTTATTAATGACCTAAGACCCAAAGTGCCACTAACCTCAAAATAGCCTCGAATAGGTTATATAATTCATAAACCCTCAAAGTGAGTCTCCATAATGGAGTGTCTCTCATAAGCTCAACCGAAATATTTTAACTTCCAATTTCATTTCTAGGTTAATCTCCTAAATCATTCGGATATCAACCTACGCAACTTAGCCCTCGGCAAGCCTAAATATCCCATTATCATCCTAGGGCATTAGTCTACCCAAAACCACCCTCTAGGACTCTTAATTACTTCCCAAAGGAAGGTTCCTAAACCTTGGACCTAAAAGAAAAAGGGCTAAAAATCAAAATAAGAAAATCTCACAAAAACAGGGGAACCGAATTGATTCGCCCCTTGGGCCGAATCGATTCGCCCTTGCGAATCGATTCGCTAAACAGCCGAATCGATTCGGTGAGCAAAAACTGACCTTCTGCAATTGCCGAATCGATTCGCTTTAAATTCGAATCGATTCGGTCTGCAAGACATGTAACCCTCTCCTTATCCGAATCGATTCGCCCTTGGGACCGAATCGATTCGGTCCTGAGATTTTGCCCAATTTGGGCTACGGGGTGTAAGAACCCTAAAATCCCAAAAACCCCAAAACTTGATTTCTCCCAACTTCAACAACAACAATTTGACCTAAAACCATCCTACACCATTTATAACTAATATATACTCCTCAAATCCAATTAAAACTAAGATTTAAAGGTTTAAACATCAAAATCAACAAATACCCATTTATGGGTTAAATCTCCAAAACCTAACTATACATGCAATTTATCACATTAAATCACATCTAGCAAGTAAGAAACTTGCCTCGGGGTTCGTAGTCTCTGATCCTCTTCCGGTAGCAACGGAAATCCGGTCCAAATCTTCATTTCTCTCTCTCTTTCTCTCCATTTCTCCCAACTCTCTCTTCTCTCTCTCTCTCTCCTTTGGCTTCTAACACAAATGAAGAAAGAAAAAGGGGTGGGGGACTTATACGGGTCTCAAAATATAAACCCCCACTCTTAAATGCTAATGCACTTCTAAAATGACTCGTAACCACTTAATTGAGTCATAACCCCTTAAAATTACCCGAATCCCAAAAATTACAACTGGGCACTTATATCAACTATATCGACTATTCTAAAAACAACCGCACTCCCTATTTTGGCATTCGGGAAAGTGTGAACTATTTTTACGTTCCAATTCCATTTTAATTCATTAATTATACCCAATTTCATATATAGGTCATAACCGTCGTTTTACATATAACGACGCAATAATACGCAATATAACACTATTTACCTTCTCATAACGGTAAATAGTCAAAACATAGTAAATATTTTCCCTAAGTCTCACGGGAAATAATATTTACTCCAACATTCCCTATTTTATAAAATTAGCCCATTAGGCAAAATAGTATAAAATAGTCGCTCGAAAACCCGGGTTGTTACAGTGTTTAACACTAGCATCGACATATATTAAGTTCTTATGATATGATTCTAATCCTCAGGGACATATTTAAGGATCAAAATCATGTCTCAAGGATGGATTCTATGGAAAGGCTGGTTAACACCAAGATGCTACACGGTACTCTTGTAGTCGGGCACGTTCTTAAGATGATGTTCATCTTGGTAGAAGTGAAGGTTCTTGGATCTGAAATCGATAGAGAAATACAAGTAACTTTCATGCTTCAATCACTACTAGAGTTTTTAAAAAATTTCTCCCGAATTATTCTATGAATAAGTTTGATTACTCTCTAGCGTAAGTACATAATGAACTCCAAGTTATAGAGAATATCACCAAGTATAAGGGTATTGTTCAAATTGCTGGGAAAGTCCCATCTTCTTCTGCCCTCTGAGGTAAGAAGAATAAGGGAAAGTCTCAGGGACACCTTGTTACGGTTAAAGCTTATTTTAAGCATCGATTTCCAGTTAAGAAGTTGAAAGGTAACTGCTACATCTACAAAAGGATTAGACATTCGAAATAATAGTACCCGATCCTATTACCAAAGAATAATGGAAATAATAATTCATCTTTAGTCGTTGAGATATGTTTTGTGGTGCAAACTATCGGTACTTTGTGTGTTGATTCCAGAGTCATTAATCATGTTTGAAATTCTTTTTAGGGGTTACAAGTAAGAAAGGAGCACAATAAATGAGGGATGGTTCTATTCACAGGTGATCATCATAAAGGAACAATATTAGCAGTAGTAAATTTTGTTTTAAATTTTTTGTCTACACAATAACTTAAGATTATTAGATTGTTTTTATGTTCCTAACAATACAAAAAATTTAATTCCTTTAATCTTGTGATGAATGAATATTTGGTTTACATAAATAATGGTGTTATTTTAATATTATCAAAAATGTAAAATCTCTTATTGTATATACATTGTAAAATAATTTTTATATTATAAGGCATATCTCAGCACTACTGCTTAATAATGAATTGAGTAACTTAAATGAAAATAACCTAATGAGAAAAAAACCTTCTAAGTTAAACTAAACATATCTTTAGGACTTATCCTTATGTCATATTAATCTGAAAAGAATTCAAAGAATGGTTTCAGATGGGCAGTTAAGTTCATTAGAAGTGGAGGCACTTCTAGTATTCGAATCCTTTTTAGAGGGTAAGATAAATTAGAGGTTGTTTATAACCAAGGGCTATATAGCCAAAGATATGTTGGAATTGGTTCATTATGATTTTTTTGGTCCAATGATTATCCAAGAAGGACGTCGTTATGAATACTTCATCACTTTCATTGATGACTTCTCGAGGTTTGGATATGTTTGATTTATGCATCACAAGTCTGAAGACTTTGATAAATTCAAAGTGTTTAAGGAGGAGGTGGAGCGTAGGCACGATAAACTAATCCAAACTCTATGATATGATTTGTGGGGGAGAGTACATCTTGGAAGAGTTCAGGAATCACTTCTCGAAGATTGCAATTACATACCAATTTTTCGCACTAGGGCACTACTTAGCAAAGTTGTGTAACAAAAGAAGGAATATTAATCTTTTGGACATTCTTAGATCCATGATGCGTTATTCAAATGTGTTGAATTTTTTGGGGTTATGCATTAGAGATGGATACTTATTTACTAAACTTAATTCTTTTTAAATTGATCACAGTAACTCCCACAACACTATGGACTAAGTTCAAACCCAGTCCAGGACACGTTCCGATTTGTGGTTTTTCAGTACACATGCTAAAGAAATAGACCGATAATTTAGAATAGAGGACCAAAGTATGTCACTTTATAGCTTATCTGAAAGGAACTAAAGGTCGTTTATTTTATAATCTTATGAACAAGTGGGTATTGGTTAGCACCAATACCCGGTACTTAGAGGAAGATTAGATGACAAACCACAAGACGAAGAGAAATATTATCTTTTAAGATCTAAAAGATAAATAACAAGCAATTTATTTCAAAACACCTGTATAGGATGGACTACAACATGATTATCGATAGTAAACATCCTAGTGGCAGTGGGAGTATTACCAATGATTAGGATACACATGTCCCTTATCCTGGACCACAAGTGGAGCCATATCATAGTGACAGAGTTAGGATTCATCTTAAAAGGTTAGTGTATTTGGGTGAACACTTCGATTAGATACTAAGGGAACATGATTCGGATCCCAGCAACTATAATGAAACACTCCAAGATAAGGATTCTGAGCTATGCCTTAAGGCTATGAATATCGAGATGGATTCAATGTATTCGAATCAAGTTTGGGAACTTGTATAATTTTTAGATGGGATAAAACCCATTCGGTGCAGGTGGATTTATAATAAAAAGAGGGGGCTCGATGTGAAAGTGGAAACCTTAAAGGCGAGTCTTATTACGAAAGGGTTTATTTGTAAAGAGGGGATTAACTGTGAGGAAATATTCTCGTCGGCATTTATGCTAAAGTCCATACAGGTTCTCTTATCCATTGCGACTCATCCCGATCTAGAGATTTGGAAAATGAATGATAAGATTACTCTCTTGAATGATAGTCTTAACGACCGCATCTATATGATGCAACCTAAGATATTAATAGAAAATCGACAAGAAAAAAAGGTATATAAGATTAAAATACCTATTTATGGACTTAAATAGGCATCAAGGTCTGGGAACATCTGTTTTGTTCAGATAATCAAATCATTTCGTTTTGATTAATGTCCAGATGAAACTTGTGGGTATATGAAGTATAATGGAAGTGTGGCGGTATTTTTTGTACTTTATGTGGATGATATTCTCGTAATTGGGAATGATGTGGGAATATTATCTAAGATAAGAGTTTGGTTTTCTAATAAGTTCGATATGAAGGACTTAGGATAAGCTAATCATATTATCGGAATGAATCTTATGCGTGATCGGAATAATAAAATGTTGGGATTATCCCAATCCACTTACATCAATAATGTGCTCACTAGGTTTAGCATCTAAGAAAGCATTTATCTCTTTTCGGCATATAATTCATCAACAGGGATCACAGTCTTCAGATATCTAATCAGACAAGGAGGATGAGGATTATACCTTATGCTTCAGTGGTGGGCAACTTTATATAGCATAGTTGATAAATTTTGGTCAAATACAGATGAGGATCATTAAATAACTATGAAGAACATTCTCGATTACCTGAAGATGGCTAGAGATTATGTGCTACTTTACTCAGCGGAAAATCTAGTAGCCATTGGGTACACAGACTCAAATTTTTAGTTGGATCAAGATTTCAGAAGATTGACACTATGTTGTGCATCTACCTTAGGAGGTGGATCCATAAGTTGGAGGTGTATCAAGTAGTCATGCATTGGTGATTCGACCATAGAAGCTGCTTGTGGCTCCATTACTTCTTAAGTGACTTGGATGTGGTTCCTTCAGTGTAGTTGGCGATTACACTTTATTGTGACAATAGAGGGGTGGTTGAAAATTCTAAAGAAACAAGGACTCATAAGTAAGTGAAGCAAATTGAGGTAAGTATCACATGATTCAGGAGATAGTGTAGAGGGGCGACGTCATCATGACCAAGATTGCATCTCAATACAACTTTACATATCCTTTTTACGATAATCTTACTAGATAAGACTTTTTATGGTCATGCAGATGGAATAGAAGTCAAATGCATAGGCTCGTGGCTTTAATACTAAGTGGGAGAATGTTGGAGTTTTATTCTTAAAACCATGTAAATACATTTTTCTTTATTAATAAAAGATTTTGTCCAATTCATTTTGAAATGATAATAATATCTATGAGAATGCTTTATATTTATATTTATGAAATATATATTATTTTATATGTGTCGGTCAATTGTACTTAGTACGAATTTTGGTGAGTTGGGTTCGAATTGATAACAAGAGATCGGAATTACGGTTCTAGCACTATTGAATGGGTCATAACCTAGATAGTAAGTTACACCCAATCACAACAGTTTTGGTACAATGCTAGTAGTTTACCCCAAACTATACGAATATGTATGATGGTTTGAGAACTCGTTTGATAGTTAAAAAGAGGATTGTGACCGGTACATCTAGGAATATATATAATAAGACCACCCGGGAGATTTAAGATGAAGGGATATCTTGATTAGACTTCGATAATATCAAGCGCACATAGATTCTTAATCCCAAGGCTTATGAGGATTGTAATTTTTTCACAATTATTTCTTTGACTACTATGGAAAAGATTCAATTTTATTAGTTCTCAATCTCTGCATAGTGGGCGATCATTGTGCGAGAATGTCTAAGATCATAATTCAGAGGAATTGGCATGCAGGAGATATCTTGCATTATGATACCCACGAAGATATACTTATAATATTTTTTTCCATGAGTTAAACATGATCAGTGGATTATTTTATAATCCGATGGAGTAGAAAAATAAGTTCAGTCTGAGAATCGAGGTATTGATTAGATATTGGTTAAAATAAATTGGCAAAAAATTAATTTGACCAAGCGGGTATCGAAAGCTTAATGCGGGAAATCACATTATATACTATAATCAACTATAAAAATAAGACATCATTAAATCTGATTGATTGTTGAGATAAATAAATTAGAGACTAGTCATAATTATTTAGTGAAATTAATTATAATTAAATAAATATAGGAAATAATGTATGGGGTTTCTAATTTGGTATTTTCGAGTATTTATTTTGAATATAATTAAATTATTTGTCTTGGGTCCCTAGTATTGTCCATATACCCAATAATTAGACCCTAAACTCTCTGGAAACCTAGTTTATCCCTAGACCATAACTTATACTAGTATATAAGGTAGTAAGCGTGGGTTTCAATCCACACATTCACATTTTTGTGAAGAGGACAATAAAGAGAGATCCATATCTCACTCAAAGGAAAGAGTTTTCATTTCAAAAGGTGACCACACACCTACCTAGATTTGGGAGGATCATATACTATAAGATACAAGAGTTTGAAAGTGTTCTGAAAATATTTTGGAGGACCAAAAGAAGGCAACCCCTCATCACCAATAATAGCCTTTTTCCATGTCAAATTTCGATCGGATCCATAAAGGAATTGTATTTGTAACCCTATGTTTTGGTTTCAAACTGAGTTTGTAGTTTGTTTCTTCCTGTTGTGTAATAATTCAAAGATTTAGGGGTTAAATTTCGTATTTTTTGAAAATGCAAAGGGCCCCAATTTTAAAATCTTATAAAAAATTATTTCCTTTTATATAGGATGCAGAAGCGAGATGATGGCTCAATTAAATAAATTTTAATTTCTCTCAAATTAAAATACAACCAAGTGAAATAGTATTAAACACACACACAATTTGATTTCACTTAAACACAATTAATTAACCCAAGTCCTAGAAAATTGGCCTAAGTTATATTTTGCAATTTTTCCAAATTAGGCCAAACCAAATTTATCAAATTAAATTAAATGACTTGAATAAAATTAACTAAACATTACCCAATATTTAGTTTCGCACCAAATTAAATATGTAGTGATTAAAACTAAATTTTATTTTGAATTACCTAAGCATGCGTTCTAGGTGATTATAGTAAGATAAAATAAACAATAAATCACTACGCCGCGATGTACGAGGAAAAACCCACAATGTGAAAAAAACCTCGGACGACCCTAGCCTCAAATCCACTAAGTACGGAATTTACAAATACAAGCAAGATGACTTACAACACTTGACTCGATCCCTCTCAAGCCCCGACGCATCTTCTTGTTTCAACATCTGCCTAGCGAATAACCACGGAGCTCCACCGTGGTATCGGAAAACACCGATCGAACTTTATATGGTCACCATCAACCACACATGGTGCCTTTCACCACATGAGAATGTCGCACCAAAACAAGCTCTTCTTCTTTATGGGATTTAGAAGCAAACCCAAACTTCTCTTCAAACGGATGTAGAGATAAACCGGTGCCAAACACTCCAAGCAAAGTATATATATATATATATATATATATATATATATATATATATATATATATATATATATATGGAACTTGGATAAACAAACTAATGGGTGTAACACAAGTGTTTAATCAGATTTTTCTTGGAAAAACATACACTTAAACAAAGAACTTTTTCTACTTTTAATTTCTCTCTCAAACACTCTCTTAAAGGTTGTAGGATACGAAAAAAGTTAAACCAAAAAGGTTGGTTCCCGCGCTTAGATATTATGTCAAAAGTTAGTGGGGTAAAGTAGTTGAAAAAGTGGGAAAAACTGCTCAAAAGTGGCAAGTAATCTCGTTCGAACGATATTTTCGTTCGAAGGAGGATTCTGACGAAGTTCCAGTGTTAACTCGTTAGAAATCTTGTTCGAACATGATGTTCGTTCGAACGACATTTCGAACTACTTTCCAGTGACCTTATATTGGAACTGATTGACAAACTTGTTCGAACGACATGGCTGTTCGAACGACAATCTCGTTCGAATGACATTTCGAACGAACTTCCAGAAAGTTTGAAAATTTTATTTTTATCCCAGAAACTTTATATACTTTAAATTAAAGTTTTATTAAAATCTTTCTGAAAATAAACATCAGTTTTAAATAAACATACACCCAATATGAAATATTCCTATCTCCTATATATATTCAAATGCATTCATACCTTTAGGAGAAAACGGAACATTGTTGATGACGTAGAAACGAGTGTAACACCCCAAGATTTTGGGACTGAGAAATTTAATTTTTGAGAGAAATAAAATTTATTTAAATTGGAGAATTTTAAACTTTGGAAATTGAAGCCCAAAAATTTTGGACATTTTAAAATATTCTGAATGATAATTCTGAGTGCGCCATTGGTTCCGGATGGGTTGAGATAGTTGAAATGACTGTCATTGGGTTTTATTTCGATTTCGAATTATTTTTAGGTATGTTTGGCCGAATTGGAGTAAACGAGTCATCTAAAGTGTGTATTAACATTTAAAACTGGGTTTATTATTTTAGGAGATTTAAGGGCTTACGATTTCAGCCCTTCTCATTTATGATAAGAGAGAAATAGAAAGAAAATAGAAAGGAAGAAAGAAAGAAGAAGAAAGGAAGAGAGAGAGGAGAAAAATCTTGGAGATTTCGGTCCAAACGCGATCCTGGGGACTATTCAACCACTACAATCTCGAGGGAAGTGTTTAATCTTGTTAAATAATTCATTTGTGTATTTGATTGTATAATTTGTGGATAAAAAATTAAATTTTACGGTTTAATGGCAAAACCAAATTTTGGGGTAAAAATCTTGCATTTGAGGTTATATAAATTGTGGAGTGCTTATATGATGAGTTTTAAGGGTAGAAACATGTTTAGGATAAAGAGTGATTGTTGGGAAATGATATATGGGAGTTTTGGAAATTTTGGGTTTAGAGGAAAATTAGCCATTTTCGTGGCTTCCTGAACATGCCGAATCGATTCGCCCCTAGCGAATCGATTCTCCATGTTGGAAAGCATCAGGTCTGTAGGGCCGAATCCAGTTGCCCCTAGTGAATCGATTCAGTATGTAGCAGACTCTCAAGTCCCTTTGGACCGAATCGATTTGGATAGGCTGAATCGATTCACTGTTGGGGCCGAATCGATTCGGAAACAAGGCGATTTTGTGGATTTTTTCTAGACTAATTTCTAACCCTTTTTGGTTGGGTTTATTGATTTGGGACATGCTTTAATGATGTAAGAAATATGTTTTGGAGATTTATTTGGAGTTTCTTGCGCGATGAGATCGCGGGTACGTATCGAGTCATTTTGGGGACTTATATACATATGTATTGTAGATTATTATATTGGAGTAGTATGGAAATTCCTTTACGAACGGTAGTTCTATTTAGAGGTCATAAGTGAGCTTACATACGACGTGCGATTTAGAACTCTTTGAGAGAGAGTGGTGAGGGCATGGCTCGAAATCGTAAGCCGAGGTTAGTGCCGAATCCTTATGGTAATAGGATTCTATTGAGATTTAGATTGGGGACCGACGAGAGAGAGAGTGATCGCGTATCCTTAGTTATGATGAATTTAGGGAATATAATGTAAATGTTAAGGGTTCATAGGGATAATTGAACCGTAGTTAGAATTGAGAGCGATGGGATCATACTATCAACTAGAATAGAGTGTGATTAATAAAAGGGGATTCCAATGATAGATGGGATCATAAAATGAATTTAAGTTTAAGCTTGAGATTTGTAGACTATTAGTTAGGTGCATACCAACAGTCGAAATTTGTAATAGAGATATTGAGGTACTTTCGAATATAGATGTGATGTGCAGTAATTGTTACCTACACTAATCTTTGTGTGATAACTTTAATGTAGGAGATATATCTATGTTGGAAGATTATTTATATCATAAGGGAAATGGATGAATATGCTTCAAGTGAGGGATCGTATTCATATAACTAATTAAGCTAATATGATTGAAGTGATGGCTAGTATATTGAGGAATATGGACGCTAATAGCCGAGTTTATAATCTTTATACATACAAATGAGATATAGTATGTATATATGTATGTGTTTATATTTTTATAGATACGAATACATGTGTATACTCATGGCGAGAATAGCTAAACTGTATATGAAGGTTTAGTTATATGATATGACTATCTCGCTGTATATATTGTGCATCTGAATGATATATATACTTGTATGGTTAAGCATACCCCGCACATGCAATCATTGTGAAGTTGCGCGATGAGGGTGAGTACCCTGGCTCGAGGAGCAGAGTGTGGATATTCCCCAGGTCATAGTTGTCCATTGTGTTAATATGTGATTTACATTTCTTTTGGGGTGAGACGTGGTGGGTATGTTTCGTCTCATTGACCGATTAGGAGCTATGACCGCTTCCCGGACGTCGTGTGTGTGTGTTAATCACGACGTAGGTGTCGTTTATCCCTACAGGTGGCCCCAGTATGCTAGTGAGTTAGACACTGGAAGATGATAGCATGGTGCAGTATATTGGCAATATATATAACTACTTATATTATGTGGATGGCCATTGTACATTATATGTAGTATGTACACTTGGCTATGGAAATGAATGGTAGTATATATATATATATATATACTAGGGTATGCCCGTGCCTGAAGGCACGCAGATAATTTTGAAAAGAATAAAGTCGTGTTTAATATAAATAATAAACTATAGAATCGGGTGAATTTAAGTAAAACATTTTTTTACAACACAAATGTATAAATGTTTTATATGTTGGACCTCATGTAAACATCAACCAATGTATCAATAAATAAAAAAAATTTAGCCAAAGTTTCCTTTGTTTATAGTAATATCCATTGTATTTAAGAAATAAAAAATACTCCTACATTACTAATATGTGAATAATCAATTAAATCAATTCGTGAAAAAACATAAACACGAGAATATTATGGCCTTAAGTTGAGGTTAGGTAATGAACAACTTAGATATCTTTAAAACTAATTGAGACGGTGTTTGGAGTGACTCGTGTGACACCCCGACTAATTAAATACCGGGTAGCTACTCCTTTATTAAATTAAATCAAAATGCCAAGTTGGCTCAGTTATTAGCATCACTGTCGAAAACATTTTTATTATTACTAACCACCTAGTATTTAAAAAGTAAGTTGCCAAATTTTAATTAAAGCCTGATTAACATGTAGTAAAAGATTTAAAGCAAGAATAATATCACCATTCACCATAACGAAATAATAGAATAACCAACACATGATATAAATAAATTTGGAGGAAAAACTCCTCACAACAAAATCCCGCAACTGAAGTAAGTAACGAAATACTGAATACTGAATCAATACATGCCAAAGTCTGAAAAACTGAAATGGAAATGTCTCTAATAGAAATTGGGCAACATGCCCTACAACTGAGGAATACTGATTATGGAATCCAAATGATATAAGCGTCTAAAAGCAAATCCCTGTAGCTTCCACAAGCAGCTACAGCTCGTCATCTGAGTGAGAATCCTATGCATGGTGTCCTTGTGGCTGGGCACTAAAAAATGGTTTTACAAAAAAAATAGATTTGAAAGAAAATGGGTCAGAGCTCGAATGTGGAGATATTTTAAAAACCTGCAATTGCTTTAAAAATATTTAAAACAGTATATGTAAAATACATGTTAGGACGTGCTCTCACATGAGATACTCACCTCTCGTCTAACTGTGCACTCCTAACGTTCCTGTACCCATTCATGTGTTATCTCATAACTATCTAATTCTGAAGAGTTTCTAACACTACTACTCGGTTCACGTTTAATTTCCAACCTTAACAATTAAATAGAGAGTTCTACTTTAATTCCCGGATTCCCAATTATTTACAAAACCATTTATAGATATAAGTTCCCTTTTTATCTACATAACATTACCATAACTATACTCACAATTTAACATAGTAAATTCCTTCTCGTTTAACCGTATATTTTTACATCATAAATATACAATACAAGCACCCAAAGGCTAAGCTGCGGTGCCCACATACTCTGCTATCCATCCCGGTACATCACGTACATAAGGATCACGCATTCCGAATCTCTCAGGAATTGTTCAGATAACAACATCACAAATAGTGGAGGCGAACACAGTCACATCACATGGGTCACACACATACCTACGCTCCCACGATCAGCAAACTTATTAATATCCCAATAAGTCCTTCTATGACCTATGTTCATCGAGGTAACCAATCTAAATCCGGGCAACACAAGGATAAGAAGGCCCTAAGCGAACGTAAACCTCCCGTGATAGCAAGTATGGTAGGTATGTCATACACATACAATTATATACTAAGCATTCACACATCTTAGATATCTCGATATTAATAAAGGTATACTCTACATATTTATATCATTATTCCAAATTCATATATTTCAAGTATCCCGATAATATAGAAATTAAATTGTCGACACGTCTCACGTCGTAGTTTCTTAAACTTAAAACCTATCTCGAATAGACTATTAAGTTCCACTTATTCCCCCATATAACATCTTTACACCTAAGGTCTTTACTTCTGCCCCAAACCTTATTTCATCAAATTATTCAAATTTACCCTATTAACCCAAATATTATCTCAATTATCGAATTTCATTAATTTAGAATAATTCCTCAAATTGAATTCCAATTAAGGTCCAATCTCATAATCATGCCTACTGGTCTTCCTTAAGGTTAAGGGTATTCATAAGGTCTCCAATAATATCGTTCAAGGATTAACACCATTAAAATTTAATTAGGGAAAAACTTTACTCATTCTGGAAATGTCGATCGATCGACCTTTACCTTCGATCGATCGATGGTGGTCGATCGATCGACTGAAGAACATCGATCGATCAAACGCACCAGGTATGGTTACGGACTGCTTCGTTTTGCAGTTACCAATTCATCCCAAAACACCATTTTCAAGCATGAAACTCTAAGACAAGGTTACAATATCATCATACTATCATTCTACAACAGTATTAACATTCTAAAACCCATAATTCATCATTCAAAGGCTTTGTTTAGATCAAAACTACATCAAAAATTTCCAAATTTCTTCCCCATTCAAGAACATCAATAAACTACTTCTAAACTCCATTTTTATATCATCAATGGTTCTGTTTAGAACATATAATTCGTCCAGAATATTACTACATGCAATCTCTAACATAATTCATAACTTTTAACTTCCAATATATGGGTCTAAATCATCTTCCAAGATCAATTTCGAAAATTCCTAAACATGGAAAAGCATAGCTTGAATCAAATGAATTTAAACCACTTGACTTAATCTTTCTCTGAATTTGATGTTGAATTTGAAGGTTGAATCTGTCCTCTATCTCTCTTTCTGCAGAATTCTTTCCTTTCTCCCTCTCTCTACAAGTTCTTCCCAAGGATGATGACAATGGAGGTGTGTTTGGTTTTTGGTAAGTTGGGACTATATTTCAACTTCTCCCGTAGCCCATTAAGTCTCTTAGTGTAGTTAGTGGGTTTAGTGGGTTAAAGAAGAAGTCATATTTCTATTCTAATTTTCGTCACTTTTAATTCCCAAAAATACAAAATTACCAAAATACCCTTTATGATGCCGGTATGGCCTAAAAATACCCCGGGACCCAAACTAAACTCCCGGCTAGTGTTTTATGACTATCTCGACCCTTCGGGACGCGTTGGCGCACTCAAAATGAACATACGGGTGGTAAAAATAAAATTCACTTTTTAATTCAAATAATTATATTAATGACGCGACTGTCACGCGCGTACCAACAAAGTTTCCCAAATTGCCGTATTTCAATCTCGTGACAATTTCAATATTTTCTAATATTCATATAATGCCAAGTATACACATTATAATAAAATACTAACTCACATCTCGTTAATATTATTATCCGGATTAATTTCCAATTAATAAACATTTAATTCAATTAATCCCCAAAAATAAATATCATAGAAAATACGGGGTATTACATACTTCCCCCCGAATAACTGAATTTCGTCCCGAAATTCGGAACTAGAAAGTACCTGGTAAGAATAACTCTGAATAACGTTCGCACATCTCATCCTCGCGCTCCCATGTGGACTCCTCGACATTATGATGTCGCCACTGAACACGCACTAACGGAACTATCTTTGATCGCAGCTTTCGCTCACTTCGGTCCAGAATAGCAATCGGCCCCTCCTCGTAGGAGCTATCTGGCTGGAGATCAATGTCCTCCACAATAATGAGAGAATGAGCCAAATTATCTCTAAGGTATTTCCTAAGCGAGGAAATATGAAATACATCGTGAATCCGATGTAAATGCTCCGGTAATCCAAGCCTATACGCAACCGGTTCAATCCGCTCAATAATAGGAAATGGTCCCACATATCTCGGTGCCAACTTCCCTTTCTTCCCGAAACGCATAATCCCCTTCATAGGAGATACTCTGAGCAAAACCTGGTCCCCCACTTGGAACTCTCTGAAGAATTTCTTCGCATCAGCATAGCTCTTCTGCCTATCCTGAGCTACCCGAATGCGACTCCGAATCAATTCTATCCTTACCGAAGTATCCTGAAGCACTTCCGGCCCAAGTAGTTTGTTGTCCCCCACCTCCAACCAACATGCTGGGGAACGACAAGGTCTACCGTACAACGCCTCAAATGGAGCCATGCCAATGGTGAACTGGTAGGAGTTGTTGTAAGCAAACTCCACCAGTGGAAGGTACTGCTCCCATCCACCCTCAAAATCAATGGTGCACATACGTAGCATGTCCTCCAACATCTGATTTGTGCGCTCGGTCTGCCCATCGGTCTGCGGGTGGTACGCCGTACTCAACCGCAACTCCGTGCCCATGGCCTGCTGAAAACTCTCCCAAAACCGTGAAACAAATATCTTGTCTTGGTTAGACACGATATTTAGGGGCACACCGTGAAGTCTTACTATCTCAGAAATAAAGAGCTGGGCATACTGTCCTGCAGTGTAGTCTGTCCTCACGGGTAGAAAATGAGCGACTTTGGTCAACCTATCCATTATTACCCAAATGGAGTGGTGACCTCTCTGTGACGTAGGCAACCCCGTGATAAAGTCCATGGATATGCTCTCCCACATCCACATCGGGACCTCCAACGTCTGTAGTAGTCCTGCCGGTCTCTGATGATCCACTTTTACTAGCTGACAAGTGGCGCATTTAGAAACAAACTCGACAATATCTCTCTTCATACCTCTCCACCAATACTGACGTCTCATGTCTTGGTACATTTTATCCCCTTCGGGGTGGACCGCGAACCGTGAGCCGTGCGACTCTGCCATCACCTCATGCCGCAATTCTTCCCCTTTCGGAACCACCAATCTCCCATTGAAGTGTAATCCCCCGTCTGAGCTAACGGTATGTGATTCGGCTCCCTCTGCCAATAATCGAACTATCTGCTCCTGACAGAACGAGTCGTTTGCCTGTGCCCTCACTACCTTCGTGA
Organism: Sambucus nigra; assembly: GCA_949130495.1. Taxonomy (NCBI): domain Eukaryota; kingdom Viridiplantae; phylum Streptophyta; class Magnoliopsida; order Dipsacales; family Adoxaceae; genus Sambucus; species Sambucus nigra. The sequence continues at coordinate 257,757,620 of OX422215.1, forward strand.
CAATCTGCGGTGTAACAGTCATCACAGACATAAATGATCGAGCCACTGCATCCTGGTGTCCCAATTCCTTCCACTTTGCCTTCCACACTTCCGCCACCTCATCTACAGGTCTACGGCTCAACGCGTCTGCTACTACGTTAGCCTTCCCCAGGTGATACTGGATATCGAACTGATAATCTTTCACGAATTCAAGCCACCTCCATTGCCGCATATTCAACTCCTTCTGCGTGAATAGGTACTGTAGGGACTTGTGATCCGTGAACAATTGAAACTTCTCCCCCAAAAGGTAATGTCTCCAAATACGAAGGGCAAATACCACTGCCGCTAACTCCAAGTCATGGGTAGGGTAATTCTTCTCGTGAGGCTTAAGCTTATGGGAAGCATAAGCTATGGCCTGACTCTCCTGCTGCAGTACACCTCCAAGTCCTTGTAAGGACGCATCGGTGTAAACAATATACTCAACTCCCGATCTCGGCAATGCTAACACAGGTGCTGAGGTTAACTTGTCCTTCAACTCATTAAATGCCAACTGACAGGCATCACTCCAAATGAACGACACACCTTTACGAGTTAGATGTGTCATGGGACCCGCTATCGTGGAGAAACCCCGAATAAACCTCCTGTAGTATCCTGCTAGGCCCAAGAAACTACGGATCTCCGTCGGTGTCGTGGGCTGTCCCCACTCCCTCACCTCGGATACCTTCCCCGGATCAACCGATATTCCCCGGTCGGAAATAATATGCCCCAAAAATTGAACCTCCTTCAGCCAAAACCCGCACTTCTCATATTTTGCATACAACTCATTCTGGCGCAGTGTCTGCAAAACTTGCCTCAAGTGCTCGGCGTGCTCCTCCTCTGTCTGGGAGTAAACCAAAATATCATCGATGAATACAATGACAAACTGATCTAGGAAATCCCTGAACACCCTATTCATCAAGTTCATAAATGCTGCTGGAGCGTTGGTCAAACCAAATGGCATAACCCGAAACTCGTAAGAACCATATCTCGATAAGAACGCAGTCTTCGAGACGTCCTCCTCCCTGATACGCAACTGATGGTAACCACATCGCAAATCAATCTTTGAGAAGCAAGAAGCTCCTCTCAGCTGGTCGAATAGGTCATCGATTCGAGGCAACGGATACTTATTCCGTATCGTGACCTTGTTTAACTCCCGGTAGTCCACACACAATCTCAGTGAACCATCTCGCTTCTTCACGAACAACACAGGGGAACCCCACGGTGAAGTACTTCTCCGAATAAACCCATGACCCAACAACTGCTCAATCTGATCCCGTAACTCCCTCATCTCAGCTGGAGCCATACGGTACGGTGCACGTGCTATAGGTCTCGTATCTGGTAATAAGTCTATAACAAAGTCTATCTCTCGACTGGGGGGTAGGCCTGGTATCTCCTGAAACACATCAGAATACTCCCTGACAACTGGGATCGAATCTAAAGGAATCACAACCTCCTTAGAGGTATCCTCCTCTAGGTAATACAAATGAGCGGTCGAGCCTCCCTCTGGGCGAGGCATCGCCACTACAAACATCTCTTGCCCCAGAATGGCAAAAACAATGCTCCCACCGAAACAATCAATCATGGCTCTATAATCAGCGAGCCAATCCATACCGATAATCACATCGTGAACATGCATATCTAATACCAACATATCTGCAGGTAATACCAGACTACCAATCTCTACCCCTACTCCCCGGCATATAAAGAAAATAAGTGACCCATTCCCCAATGGTGAGTCGACACACGTCACTGTGCTCTCCGCTGTGGCTAACAACCCTAAAGCCTTCGCGAAATGTGTAGCTATAAAACAATGTGTAGCCCCCGTATCAAACAGTACCCGACCCATAGTGCCATGAATAGAAAACGTACCCTCAATCGCGGGCGGTGCCTGTGGGACTGCTGCCTGGTGGACGTTATAGACACGTCCATACTGTAACTGCCCCTGCTGAGCCGAGACTGCTGGAATGGGTGGCAATGCTGCCATCTGTGGCGGTGCGGGGAGAGCGGCGGGAAACATAGGCCTCTGCGGCTCCTGGCGAGCTCCCTGCTGCTGCTGCTGTGGGGCCCTGCCCCTATCAGGACAGTCCTGGCGTTTATGGCCAGTCTTGCCACAAACAAAACACTTCCCTGGGAAGTTTCCTCCTCTCTGCCCTTGCTGTCCCCGGCTCCGGTGGCTGTTACCGTTCCTCCCTTGGCCCTGCTGGCCCTGCTGAAACTGCTGATGTTGACCATTTTGACCCTGCTGGCCCTGATGGCCGTTATGACCCTGCTGGCCATTCCAAAATCCTCCCTGACCGTTGCTGAAACCCCCTGATCGAAACCTCTTATGATCCCCCTACTGGGAACCCTGATCACTCAGCCTCTGCCCCTGAACAGATTGTGCCCCATCGGCACCATGCCCTCCAGTCCTGCCCTGATGGCTAGACTCTCCCGATCTCTTTCCCTCAGCCATATGAAAGCGGTGATCCTGGCAGTGTAACAAAGCAGCGCTAACCACATCAGAATAAGTGGCCAACGAAAGGTTCCCTAATAGATGCTGACGGATCCTCCAAGTCAACCCGTCGGTGAATTTCTCAATCTTATTCTTTTCTGTCGGTATCTCATCCGGAACGATATTCAACAGATTAGTGAACTCGGCCTCATACTCGGCCACGGTCTTACCCTCCTGCTTCAGACTCATCAATCTCCTCCTCATTTCCGTATGAACAGCTGACGAAAAGTACTTGCGGTCGAACCGCACCCAGAACTCCTGAATAGTGAGAGTATCCCTCTCCTCTACGGTGGTAATAGACTCCCACCACTGCAGTTCAGACCCAACTAGTTTGAAAGTAGCTAGCACCTGCTTCTGAAGATCCGTGCACTCATACATCCTCAAGTGCCGCTGTATATCCTTCCTCCACTGGCTCGAGACTACCACATCTGAGCTACCTGCAAACTCTGGCGGATGCGCTTTCTGGAAAGCGTCACGTACACGTTCCCAAGCAGACAGGAATGCATTTGCCTGTACTGGCGCGGCAACCGGCGCCTGAGGCGGTGCCTGCTGAACTACGGCAAGTGCGGCATTTACCGCTTGGGCTACTATGGCTGCAACCTCAGCGGCGTTCATCGTGCCCTGAACTGATGCGGGCTGTAGTTCTGGCGTTGCATTCCTGGGAACCCGTGGTGCACGTCGTGGAAGCATTCTGAAATAAGAATAAAGTCTATAAGTTCGCAGTTATAAACTTAAAATAGATGAAGAACGTAGCATATACAAAAGAATACAACAGTGCTAAAATATAGGGCTCTACATCAAAGAAAGCTCAGCGAAAACATAATAAGCCGTTCAGATCCTAAAGGACACTAGAACCTGGCTCTGATACCACCTGTGACACCCCGACTAATTAAATACCGGGTAGCTACTCCTTTATTAAATTAAATCAAAATGCCAAGTTGGCTCAGTTATTAGCATCACTGTCGAAAACATTTTTATTATTACTAACCACCTAGTATTTAAAAAGTAAGTTGCCAAATTTTAATTAAAGCCTGATTAACATGCAGTAAAAGATTTAAAGCAAGAATAATATCACCATTCACCATAACGAAATAATAGAATAACCAACACATGATATAAATAAATTTGGAGGAAAAACTCCTCACAACAAAATCCCGCAACTGAAGTAAGTAACGAAATACTGAATACTGAATCAATACATGCCAAAGTCTGAAAAACTGAAATGGAAATGTCTCTAATAGAAATTGGGCAACATGCCCTACAACTGAGGAATACTGAGTATGGAATCCAAATGATATAAGCGTCTAAAAGCAAATCCCTGTAGCTTCCACAAGCAGCTACAGCTTGTCATCTGAGTGAGAATCCTATGCATGGTGTCCTTGTGGCTGGGCACTAAAAAATGGTTTTACAAAAAAAATAGATTTGAAAGCAAATGGGTCAGAGCCCGAATGTGGAGATATTTTAAAAACCTTCAAGTGCTTTAAAAATATTTAAAATAGTATATGCAAAATACATGTTAGGACGTGCTCTCACATGAGATACTCACCTCTCGTCTAACTGTGCACTCCTAATGTTCCTGCACCCATTCATGTGTTATCTCATAACTATCTAATTCTGAAGAGTTTCTAACACTACTACTCGGTTCACGTTTAATTTCCAACCTTAACAATTAAATAGAGAGTTCTACTTTAATTCCCGGATTCCCAATTATTAACAAAACCATTTATAGATATAAGTTCCCTTTTTATCTACATAACATTACCATAACTATACTCACAATTTAACGTAGTAAATTCCTTCTCGTTTAACCGTATATTTTTACATCATAAATATACAATACAAGCACCCAAAGGCTAAGCTGCGGTGCACACATACTCTGCTATCCATCCCGGTACATCACGTACATAAGGATCACGCATTCCGAATCTCTCAGGAATCGTTCAGATAACAACATCACAAATAGTGGAGGCGAACACAGTCACATCACATGGGTCACGCACATACCTACGCTCCCACGATCAACAAACTTATTAATATCCCAATAAGTCCTTCTATGACCTATGTTCATCGAGGTAACCAATCTAAATCCGGGCAACACAAGGATAAGAAGGCCCTAAGAGAACGTAAACCTCCCGTGATAGCAAGTATGGTAGGTATGTCATACACATACAATTATATACTAAGCATTCACACATCTTAGATATCTCGATATTAATAAAGGTATACTCTACATCTTTATACCATTATTCCAAATTCATATATTTCAAGTATCCCGATAATATAGAAATTAAATTGTCGACACGTCTCACGTCGTAGTTTCTTAAACTTAAAACCTATCTCGAATAGACTATTAAGTTCCTCTTATTCCCCCATATAACATCTTTACACCTAAGGTCTTTACTTCTGCCCCAAACCTTATTTCATCAAATTATTCAAATTTACCCTATTAACCCAAATATTATCTCAATTATCGAATTTCATTAATTTAGAATAATTCCTCAAATTGAATTCCAATTAAGGTCCAATCTCATAATCATGCCTACTGGTCTTCCTTAAGGTTAAGGGTATTCATAAGGTCTCCAATAATATCATTCAAGGATTAAAACCATTAAAATTTAATTAGGGAAAAGCTTTACTCATTCTGGAAAGGTCGATCGATCGACCTTTACCGTCGATCGATCGATCGACTGAAGAACATCGATCGATCGAACGCACCAGGTATGGTTACGGACTGCTTCGTTTTGCAGTTACCAATTCGTCCCAAAACACCATTTTCAAGCATGAAACTCTAAGACAAGGTTACAATATCATCATAATATCATTCTACAACAGTATTAACATTCTAAAACCCATAATTCATCATTCAAAGGCTTTGTTTAGATCAAAATTACATAAAAAATTTCCAGATTTCTTCCCCATTCAAGAACATCAATAAACTACTTCTAAACTCCATTTTTATATCATCAATGGTTCTGTTTAGAACATATAATTCGTCCAAAATATTACTACATGCAATCTCTAACATAATTCATAACTTTTAACTTCCAATATATGGGTCTAAATCATCTTCCAAGATCAATTTCGAAAATTCCTAAACATGGAAAAGCATAGCTTGAATCAAATGAATTTAAACTACTTGACTTAATCTTTCTATGAATTTGATGTTGAATTTGAAGGTTGAATCTGTCCTCTATCTCTCTTTCTGCAGAATTCTTTCCTTTCTCCCTCTCTCTACAAGTTCTTCCCAAGGATGATGACAATGGAGGTGTGTTTGGTTTTTGGTAAGTTGGGACTATATTTCAACTTCTCCCGTAGCCCATTAAGTCTCTTAGTGTAGTTAGTGGGTTTAGTGGGTTAAAGAAGAAGTCATATTTCTATTCTAATTTTCGTCACTTTTAATTCCCAAAAATACAAAATTACCAAAATACCCTTTATGATGCCGGTATGGCCTAAAAATACCCCGGGACCCAAACTAAACTCCCGGCTAGTGTTTTATGACTATCTCGACCCTTCGGGATGCGTTGGCGCACTCAAAATGAACATACGGGTGGTAAAAATAAAATTTACTTTTTAATTCAAATAATTATATTCCTGACGCGACTCTCACGCGCGTCCCAACAAAGTTTCCCAAATTGCCGTATTTCAATCTCGTGACAATTTCAATATTTTCCAATATTCATATAATGCCAAGTATACACATTATAATAAAATACTAACTCACATCTCGTTAATATTATTATCCGGATTAATTTCCAATTAATAAACATTTAATTCAATTAATCCCCAAAAATAAATATCATAGAAAATACGGGGTATTACAACTCGCTGACGGTGTTAGGGGCTGAGACGGTGTTTGGACACCTCATCAGAAGCCCTCGCAGACTCGGGCACCCCATGTCCTTTGTCGGATCGCTCTACACTTGAGAGAACTCGAAACGTGGAGTGTCTCACCTTAGTGAAAAAAATAAAAAAAATATGAGCATACATATATAGTTGAAGTCCATGAATAAAACAAATCTCAATAAAAAAAAGAGCGTACAGATATAGTTGAAGTCACAATTTAAAATTAAGAACAAATTACAAAAGGAAAAAAATGCATATATACAAAAGTAAGCAAACATCACTATGATCAAATAAAAATTACTGAAGTTAATGTTTGTACAATGTACAAAGAAAGGTTCTATGTAAACGCAGATAAAGATTGTTTGTATAAGGAAATACTTTGAAGTTATATGTGGATCATGAGCAGCTTCGTCACACAGGCGTGCATCAATCCTGTTCTCCCTACATGTGTTATGAATATCTTGCATCCTCTATGAAGATCTGCAAATACCGTTGCAATTCCAATTGTATGTGGCAGCGCAAAAATTTCCCTCCATAGCCTTCAACTCGCAGTCTAACATTGATCAACTCTGCATTTATAGTGATATACAGAAGATAAAGTATGGGTATTCATGGATCAACACTGCATTTTATTACCCTCGTGAGTTTTGATGAAACTTAAAGTTGTTCGCGCTTCATGACTATTCATAGTTGTTCACGCCTCAAGGATGTTCAAGCTTCCTGGTTCTTCATGGTTGTTCACACTTCATAGCTGTTCATGCCTCAAGGTTGCATTTTATATATAATGTTGTAACTACATAGCAGCTAGCTATATAAAACATAAATTGGATATATCAAAAAAAGATTATATATATATATATATATATAGCTATTGGATCCAATTTATGTTCTATATAGTTGTACACATACTATAATAGCTTTTATACATAAATTGCATCCAATTTATGCATATAAATATAGCTCTTGGATCTGTATAGATGTCATAGCTGTTATAGCCCTTGATCTATATAGCCTTCATACTTCAACAATTTGAAGTTAGTATACCAACAAAGGATACTAACAAATAGGCTCTTACTATCTAACACTTAAAACCCAAACTTCAACTAACCCTACTTCAAACTGAATAAATAAGGGTATAGTTCCTTCCATATTACACCTAATAAAGAAATTCAAACCATAAGATCCAAGCAGGAAGACTGAGCTCAGCACCCTTTTGAAACTATAAAAAACAAAAGCATTAAGAAAGTTAAAATGTCAAAAATAAGTAGGATACAAAATATGTTCAAAAACAAATTAAAAAAGCTAAAAGAATTCCTTTTAATGTGTCTATCATTCACCACACGCATAGATTTGCTCCGTATTTACCCGAGAGATGTCACCATATGAAGACAAAGTGAAAAATCTTATTGTGCAAGCCACAATCTAAGAGAGAAAAGTTGAGCATCACCAAATATATATTTAGATTTGTGGTACCTAAACATCTATAAATGTCAAAAAAGCAATACAATATGTCCATACACAAAGGATGTAACACATGCACGAAAATAAAACACAATTAGTATGGAAGATTAGAGAATGAGAGTTCTAAAATGTAACGTTTTTTTTTATTTCAATACATTAATCTTTACCATATGACACTTGTAATTCACCTGATATAGTTGCATTGGCGATGCTCACACCTGCTAAAAAGAATTTTGAGCAACATCTTACCTATCTAGAATTAGCTGCCAATACCGCTGCATGCATCTAATTTACTTGTAGGCAACAAAGTGGCTATTAGAAAGGACTTTTCCAAACATCTCAACTCTATGGACAATGCAAAGATGATATCTAACTTAAGAGTCTAACTAAGACTTCAGATGCCACAAACTTTATCACCAAACCACCCCAAAATTTTGCTGAAAATTGGACTTCAGATCAATATCGGCTAAGTCAATGTTCTATTGTTGAATTTGAGTTAATTAATTCTCAAGAAAAAGTTGAGATCTAAAGATGCTACTGAACAAAACTGGCAGTATCCCTCGGTCAGGTAATACTCCAAGCCTCGAAATTGCAACAGAGTGTTTTAAAGACCACTCAATAGCTTGCTGGAGCTTTTTTTTACATTTCAATATATCAGAGATCTATTAAAAAAATGCAGGAGAAAAATGAGACTAAAGTATGAAGACCTTCAAATCTTTTAATCCCCCAATATCTTCCCATGAGACCTTCAAATCAATAAGCTACAAATACATCAACCTCCTCACAACATAAAACTTCTAGATCAGTGCCAACATAACCATTGCAAGATACAGAAACCTCTTTCAAGTCAACACTGTGATCCAGAAAAAAAAATTATGTAAAGTAAGGTAAAGTAATACAACATGTATTTCAGTAATACAACATGTAAAGTAATGTAAAGGAAGGTCATCACATTCAAAAAGAAAGGGAATTAAATGCTTTCCAATACATAAAACCAAAATTCTTCGAAAATTATTTATAGAAGCATGAAAATAGCTCTTTGGGATTGACTATAATTAAATGCGATACCTCAAAAAGACTAACAATGCCTTAAAACTTCAAACCAAAATTCCTGCATTTCGAAACAAAAAATAACACATTACTAAGAGTATTTGTGAATTGCATTAAAATATCTCATTTAGATGAAAGAGGTAGTGTACAAAGTTAATGTAATAGACCGAAAAAAACTTATTTTAGACCATAATGAGAGTATTACAAACCAAAACAATTCCAAGGTCATAAAGAAAAAATTATAGATAATTCCAACCTTATACTATGCCAACAAATGAGTACCACTAAAACCAAAAATGTGAATAAAGTTCGACAACGTCTTAGCTCACGTGAAATACCGAGCATAAAGGCGGTGTCTTAGCTCACGTGAAATATTGAGCATAAAGGAACCGTCATGGCTCACATGAAATACCTAGCATAAATTTGTTTATGACGTTTATGTGTTATGACAAAAACGCGACACACGATTGATAAATTTTAAAATATAAAACTTTGGTGACTTAGAATGGTGTCTCTGATATGTATGTGTAGTTTCAAATGCTCACAACATGATCCTAGGCTCATTTTTATGGATGTTTCATGTCATTTGAAGAAAATCATAAATGTTCTTCGGCACAATACTATGTACTTAAGAAAAATCCAAAATGTGCCAATCCTACATGTATTTAGTAGATTACCAAAGGAAAAAAATCAACAATTAAAAACAACAAACACTTTCGCTTTGCACTTAAGTAATACAACATGTAGAGTAATGTTAAGGCAAGTCATCGCATTCAAAAAGGTAGGGAATTAAATGCTTTCCTATACATAAAACCAAAATTCCTCAAACATTATTTATAAAAGCATGAAAATAGCTCTTTGGGATTGACTACAATTAAATGCAATACCTCAAAAAGATTAGCAATGGCTCAAAACATCAAACCAAAATTCCTGCATTTCGAACAAAAAATAACACATTACTAAAAGTAAATGTAGATTGCATTAAAATATCTCATTTAGATGAAACAGGTAGTGTACAAAGCTAATGTAATAGACCAAAAAAACTTATTTTAGACCATAACGAGAGTATTACAAACCAAAACAATTAAAATGTCGTAAAGTTTTTTTTAGAGATTTCCAACTTTCTACAGTGCCAACAAATGAGTACCCTGAAAGAAAGGATGTTAGAGATGCACAACCCTTCTTGGACCCCCTGTTTACATACAACTCATAATATATAAAAAAACCACCACATATGTATTTCCATTACTCTATAATTATTAGAGAAAGTCGTATCAACTATACTACACTATTTTGTCGTTCTCTCTCTCTATACAAACCTCCTTAATCAATAAAATAAATATCAAGATTTGAACAGCTAATGGAATTGCCCCAAAATCTCCCAACAAACTATAATACTAAATTTAGGAACCCAAGAAAATTGCATTGTTTTTGGAATCTGTAAGGACATTTTTCTCATGTTCAACATGTTACATTTGTGTATGTCATACGCCGCTACATTTGGCACGTCATCTCACGACCTCACATGACGGCCTCTATCCGAATTCCGGGAATCAAGCATTCAACATCTCCATTAATGTGTCCCACATCTGCCTTAACGACTTCACGTTCCAAGATTTTAGGGACTTAATGCAAGTGGTACGCAAGGGAAGTCAAAACAGTGAAAAAAGACACGATATGAGAGTTCAAGGGCATTTTCGTAATTTCACAACCATAGTCCGGAGGTCTGGTCAACTGGAAAGTTGAAGAGCTCGCCGCGACGAAGATACTGGAAGAAACGTCACCTCAATCCGAGCTACGGTGAAGGAGTTATGACCTTTTGAAGTTGGAGAAAATTCCTTGAAGAATGCTGTTTTTTTTTAACCCCAAACCAGAAAGGTACCCCAAACCGATGTACCCCAAACCGCTTTCCAAAACTTTAATTCTTTTGCAAAGTTTCAAATTCAAACTTTTTAATTTTTCAGCACGGTCATGAACTTTTTCAAAAATAGGCTCCTCATTAAATGGGCGTTCCATTGAAAAATTGCGATTTTTCACAAACTTGATTAAAAAAAATCAATATCACACACCGAACCTATTCGGTTTCTCAAATTGGTATCAGAGCCTAATTCTTTGCTTCAGTCAAAAATTTTGAAGTTAAAAAATGATTTGACGGACTCAAGTAGGTTTGATAGTGATGGTAATGGCTCATCTTGTTCTCATGCTTCTAGTGCTAAAGCCAAAACCATTATTTATTTTAGAGGTTCAACTAAGTCCAAGGATGTTAGAAAAGGTCAAGCCATAGGTGTCATTCCACCCGTTTACACATGTTCATATTGTGGTAGGAAAGGTCACCTTAGGCATTTTTGTTTTGATCTTGTAAAAAGTCCTCGAAAGTTTATGTCCAGTGTTCCCGTGATTTCCAAAGCCCCCACACGATGTTTCACATCTATTTGGGTTAGAAAATCACTTTTAGAGGCACTAGATTTTAGACAAGTTGATTCCCGGTTGCTTGCACATGATTCTTCACTTGCTATATCATATAGATGATTGTGTTTGCATGTTTGTCATACACTAGTTGTGGTTTCATGATTTATACTTGTTTGCTAGTGTTATGACATGTGTACTTTTTGTATATATTTTTGTTTTGAAAAATTTTGAAAAATACAAAAAGATTTTATTTTGACAAAATTTTTGAAAAATCCAAAAAGTTTTTTGTTTTTTTTTGCACCTTTTATGGATGAACACTTTGGATGACCAAGTCACAACATCATTCCATTATTTTCATGTGACTATTTGATAGTGTTTTTAGACAATAGGTCAATTCATCCTTGTGCTTTATAATGTTTGAAGTTATTAAGATGTAATTGAGTGTTTCTTCCTACATGTTTGACTCATATTTCCTTTATTGCACATATGCACGAATTTGTTTGATTATTGTGCTTTTCTTATCACATGTTGGTTGGGTGTTTTCACTTCAATCCTGTCCTTAAAACGAACCAAGCGTGATAAATTTTGATAAGGAAATTGTGCATATAAGAACCGTTTTGTGAGTTTGTGTGCTTTATTTAAAAACGGGGAGGGGCTGCGAAAGGTAATTATCTATCCTTTGCGCAAAAGCCACCGTTAAATTGGACCTAAAAAATGGAGGTATTTTATTATCCGGGGTCCAAAGAGGTTTAAAAGAGCCCGAAAAAATTTAAAGGCAATAAAAAGAAATTCATGCCAATTATGGGCCATTTAGATTTTTGCACCAATTCTCCAAAGTTTAAGAATTTAGATTACCTCTAAAAGATAATATATTTGAGGGAGTTTGGTTGGAGAATTTAAAACGGGTTTTCACGTCCTTGAATTGCTTGAAAATGCGCTACATAGTTCTGGACATTATTGGTGTGGAAATCACTTTGAATTTGATTTGTTGATTTGTATAAGATGATGTCATCTAAATTCAACAAATTTTTACACCTAAGGATACTTTTGATGCTCATTCGTTAGGGGTACACATATGCATCATGCACATATGATTGATTGAGTTGATTTACCTATCGAATGTGTTCACACCCATTCATTCTGTTATCATGACTTGGTTGTTTGAGTTTAAATCCATGGTGTGATTTTTGTATCATTTTTTTTCAAATGGTATCTATTTTTTTTGCACGAAAAATTGAAAAATCAAAAATAGTTTGTGTATTTTTTGAATACCGTGACACCCCGATTTTTCTTGTTTGATTCATTCTTCTTATTTGTCTATTTGGGGACATCATAAAAAGGGGGAGAAAGAATTATCTTATTCTGGGGGAGTTTGAATTTTGGGGGAGTTTTTGAGATTTGACTTATGCTTATCATATATTGGTATCTATGTTTATCTCATTTCAAACTCAATAGGTCACTTGGTATTTTTCTTTATCTCATGTGTGTAGGTACTACATTGATGATCTCTGAATTGCACACCCTGATGAGAAAAGATTTGAGAATACTGAAGATTTGAAGAACAAACGATGAAGACTATTCATTTGTACCTTTTCCAGTTTTGGGTTCATGGGAGGGTAGATTTGTATAGGCAATTTCATATTTGATAATTCGGATTTTTTATGTATGTACCGGCATAGACATAGGGAGAGATTTGTAAGGACATTTTTCTCATGTTCAACATGTTACATTTGTGTATGTCGTACGCCGCTACATTTGGCACGTCACCTCACGATCTCACATGACGGCCTCTATCCGAATTCTGGGAATCAAGCATTCAACATCTCCATTAATGTGTCCCACATCTGCCTCAACGACTTCACGTTCCAAGATTTTAGGGACTTAATGCAAGTGGTACGCAAGGGAAGTCAAAACAGTGAAAAAAGGCACGATATGAGAGTTCAAGGGCATTTTCGTAATTTCACATCCATAGTCCGGAGGTCTGGTCAACTGGAAAGTTGAAGAGCTCTCCTCAACGAAGATACTGGAAGAAACGGCACCTCAATCCGAGCTACGGTGAAGGAGTTATGACCTTTTGAAGTTGGAGAAAATTCCTTGAAGAATGCTGTTTTTTTTTAACCCCAAACCAGAAAGGTACCCCAAACCGATGTACCCCAAACCGCATGAGGTACCCCAAACCGGTTCGGGGTACCTGTACGCTGGATAGAATTTCAGTGTTTTTATTTTGCAAAACTCTTCATATGTTTTGCTATTTAAATCACCTTCGGGGGAGCAGTTTTGCAAGACTTTAGAAGACGTTTTTGAGAGTCCAAATACCTCTAGTCTTCATATTTTTGAGTCCCAAGACTCATGTTTTGATTCACACAATTTCCAATCCTTTGTGAATCTTTTTGGTAACCCAAAAACACAACCTTGTGTTTGTTCAAACCTTTGTGGAGAGATCTTTGCAACCGAGGGCTGCGTGCCATTGCTGAGGGAGTCTCTACAAAGTTTTATGGCTGCGTGTCATTGAGGAGTGCTGCGGTTCTTCCTTTGTTGGACAGAGGTTCTTGTGGGTTCGCTGCGTGTGGATTCATTGCTGACGACACCGACCTACGCCTGCGGGTATTCGTGTGTCACTGTAATTCATTATAATCCGTGTAAGTTGCGATTTACTTATTATAGTGAAATAAAAGGTTTTGCCCTGCGGGGATTTTTCCTTAACTTTGTGTCGCATGCTTTATTTATGGTTTGACACACACACACACACACACACACGTAGTTGTTTATTTATGGGTTGTTTCTAAATAGACTCGAATTAAATAAGGGTTACTTGGAATCTTGCGAATTTAATTTAATTTAAATCAATTATCACACACCGAACCTATTCGGTTTCTCATAATCTTTAGGGACAATAATATCAATACGAAGCTTAAAGTGGTTGACATGCAAATCATACCTCTACTCTATTCTTTTACCAAATGACCACTGTGTACGGATTGTTCACCTAACCAATACGTAATCTGTATAATATCAATAACATTTATGCATTTAAAAAATGGATTTATGTCCATAGTAATAATGTCATACTAATAGAGAAGTTATGCATTATGTCATACTAATAGAGCAACATACATAAACATATATACTGATTACGTATGTTATGCATTGAGTAGTTATCCGTACTAATAACGCAGTACATACTAATAGGGCAAAAATACATAAACATATATACTAATAGAGCAACAGTACATAAACATTTATACTAATAGAGCAGTAGTATATAAATTCCTTGTCAATCAAACCATATTCCTTGTCAATTCACCCCGAACTAAAAAATTAAAAAACCTCAAAACAATTCTTGTACTATATTATAGATTTATACATTTATATTTATACCTGCAACTGTACAGTAGTTAAATAATGAAAGAAAAATCTTCTGGAGTATTAAAAACTGCCAGCTGCTCTGTTCTCACCAAATCAATTTAGAAAAGTGTTGTTCATGACAGTGCTATTATGAAGAAAACTGTCAACATGCCTAGAGTTTGAACAAAGATGTAAATAATAACAGTGGGAGTATTAAAAATGTTAACTTTGGAAGAATTCTCTCTTTTCATAGAGTTTGAACCGAACATGTAATCTGCAAAACCACATTGTTCATATACCAAAATTTGTATGCTATAAAGAAGGCTTCATATCCTCATCTATTTCAACGTTCGGCTTCGAGTTTACAACATCATCAGTAGAAGTTTTCCCTTAGAATCCACAACCAACCCATGATTTGAATGCCAATCAACTTCAATATATAACAAATGGAGATTCAAAACTGGAGCAGCCTATGATATAAAAGTAATATAAAGATAACTCAAACACAAAATAAATGGATATTGTGACTGGAGCAGCTAAAGATCATACCGACGTAAACTAAAATGATGAATTCAACATTTTTTGCCTTTAATGAATTATTAAACAAATTAAGACATATTTTTGGGACCTGGAGTTTCAACTTCAAAGCAAAATAATCACATTCGAAAATATGAGTTAGAGACACAAAACACACAATTGAAAGATTTCGGCGGAATAAATTAATAACTTCAAAGTAATATTTCCTCATGTACTTCATTTTGGTCAAAAGAAATATTTTGAGGCAAGATTTGTAGTCGCACAAACTTTTTAAAATATAAGCTAGCAGTGTGAGAGGCATCAGGGATCCAGCTGGAAGGGATAAAGTGTTCCATCTATGAAAAATGATCTATTGATTCGTATCCTTCAGGCCTTTCCATGATGGGTAAGGGACTATAGAGGCTTGCAATGGAATGCTTCTCCCTGGATGTCTAACATGTATAGAACCTCCAAATAGGGTGTTTTGTATCTTTCTACACAGTTGTCCAAAACTCGCAGCAAAAGTCATTGTATGAGCTACAATAGATGTCCTGCAAATCCTCCAGAATGAACCTATGAGATGACATTTTTTCTCAAAGAGAGAAGCTAGAATACAAGGCAAATGGGCGAAAAAGACCAGAAAGATATAATATATACCTTGAACTACCTACAACACTCAGTATCTGGATATGACCTACACATCTGAATGCCAAACAAATCCCTAGTCGAATGACGTCTTAGCAAAGCCCATTCTGAAGCTTGACCCTATAATAGATTTGTGAAAATGATAAAATGAACATTAGTATAGGAATACATAATTAAAATTGAAGACGCATAACGGTATCCTACACAATAATTATTAGGTGAAACATGTCTTAAAACTACATAACACAAACAATAAATAATTTTGATTGCAATTAAATCATAGCAATGTGAGTTTTTTTTTTGGATCTCAAGCTGCTCAATTTTTACTCTATTTCTTTTGTTCTAGCTTGGTGTTTGTCTTTCCCTCTCGACTCAAAGTTTAGCTATATAAGCAACGACACGTTCATGGCCAGATTCAAAATTTTGCCTATATATGCGTTGCCTATATAAGCTTTGGCATGGTGAAAAGGGATTTTAGTAAGTTAATAGTAAGATTGATCAAGTTACTATTTTGTTGACCCCAGTCCATAATCTTCCATCACTCGAGTAACATACTTGAACCTTGTGTGTCTATAGAACACTTCAAATACCAGTGGCCTACTAAATATTTATGGCCTAGAACAAAATACTTAAGCTACATAACACAGCCTTATACTATTTACTCCCAAAGAGGATGTTATTTGTTGTTATGTTACGTTTTCAAAAGATCACTTGGAGGATAAAGTCATATGTACCCGATCAATGCTCCCAAAGATAGAAAACTGAAGAAAACTATGGAAACTTGATCACTTCTCATACACAGTTACTCAGTTCATTATTTTTATCAGTAAATGATTTGTATTTAAAAGATATCACCCACCTTCTTAACTATCTTATCAAGGGGCTTCCAATTTCCCAAAAGGTAGTGATTCAATCAGCCAGTGGTCATTTCTATAAGACATCAGACCACACTAGGTGACATCCTCTACGATTGAGACCCCACATTTTTATCTGAGAAATTTTATTTTTGATTATATAGGGTGTCTTGTCCAACTCTCGATAATTTAACGAAACTTTAGAGCTCTCGATAATTTATTCGAGAAAAACAGTCAATCAAAAACTTGTGTGGAACAAATCAAAGTAGGATAGTTAATCAAATGCAAAAATCAAATGCATTAATTAAGAGCATAAGTAACTAAAGTAGTCAATAACAAAATTGACGAAAATTTCTCTTCACATACCATAAGTAGTTTGATAGATTTGGCCATTTCCATGCATTTGCTGGACAACCAAACTTAATCAATCTATTGTTTCTACCGAGCACATCTCCTGAACATTAAACCAACAGCAACAATAACAACATGAACACTTAACCAATCGAAGGGAGATACTTGGATTTTGAGTGTGTTTGATTTTGCAAAAAAAAAAAAAATGTGCAGAGAACCAACTAAACTTAAAAATTATAAAGAAACAATATGTACCAAATGTTACACCCCGCCTAATAAAATACCGGGTGATCAGTCCTATACCAAATTAAAACAGGAATCCCAGTTGGTTCATCCTTAGCATCACTGTCGAAAACTTTTTTAAAACTTACTAACCACCTAGTATTCCAAAAACTGGTGCCAATTTTAACTTTTTAATTAAACAAAACAATACATGCGGAATTAAAATATAAACCATTCACACAACTGAATGAAAGTAAATAGAATAATAATTACACAACTTTCCGAATAAATCACCGGCCACCAAATAAATAATCCAATACAAATATTCAAAACCTGAATGAATTACACCTGAAAACTGTACCGAGAAGTCTGGGCTACAGGCCCTAAATAAAGCTGAGACTGATACAAGATTCCTACTCTAGGAATGAATGATTGATGCGTCTAATCCAAACTCCTGCTAGCATCCACATATGCCGGAGCTCCGTGTCCCTGGAATAGAATATCAATCCTGGCGTCCCTGTGCCTGGACACCTAAAAGGTTTTGAAAATAGTTTTATAGCAAGTGTTAGAACCCAAAACATTTTGAAAATATTTAGCAAGTGAATTAACTGCACTAATTTAAAATGCATGAATGCGCTTCATATTTAAGTTAGTGTCGCACTCCCTTGAGGACATTCTCACCCCCACTATTGTGCACACCTACAGGTTACATTAACCCCACCTAGTTGTACTACCCCGTCCAACTAGTCCTGGTATAACCTTCCCTTGCTGTACTACTCTAACCCGAGTATAATGATTCTTGAATTATAAGTTATTTCACAATTAACTTAATTAATTCCTCTTAAATAGCAGCATATAACCGTGTCACAAGTTATAGAAAGTACATACATCACACACTGTATTATTCCCACAAATGATTAACTTAATTAATTTGTCATTAATTAACTGCATATAACTGTATCCCGAGTTATATAAAGTAAATACATCACACACTGTATTATCACCTACATATAATATTTACTAACATCCACACATATATCATACGTGTATCCATCCTTTCGAGTTTACCCTCACCGGATGGTTCCCTCTAGAATGCTATCACACTAGGTGTGCTCACAAAACCTAGTTTCCCCAAGTTAGAATCGCTCACCAACCTGGACCAAAATATAAAGGAAGTGGAGGCGGTCATATTCCTTCCCTGAAAGTGAGATAAATCCCTCACCCATATATACCGGACGCTATGACCTGGAGATATACTCTCCCTACTCCTCAAGCTAGGGGATTCACCCACATCGCGCAACCTCCCTTGATAGCATTAGAGTATTTAAATTGAATAAATATCTAGTCACTGATATTTACTATCACACACAATATATACACATATATATATATACTATCACTACCCGTATATATATATTATGAACCCCGATTTTACCATGTACTCAAAATCCCATACACTGCCTGTAATTTCCTTAGTCTGTGGCCCGAATAAGGGTAATTAATTTTCTCACTTAATAACTTATCCTCTTCCCGAGTCTATGGTCCAACTCTAATATAATTAATTCACACTTCAATTCATATAATACTTTCCCCGAGTCTATTGTCCGACTCTCCTTAAATTAATTAACACACATTTTAATTTAATACCTCCCCGAGTCTATCGCCCGACTCTAATTAAATTAATTAACACACATATTAATTTAATACCAATCCGAGTCTATGGTTCGACTCTAATACAATTAATTTACAAATTAATTAATCAACCCAAATTCCGAGTCTGTGGTCCGACTCTAATATAATTAATTATCACATTAATTAATAAGTACCCTTCACGAGTCTACAATCCGATTCTGATTAAACTAATTATCCCACCCATTAATTTAATCATAGCCGAGTCTACAAACCGACTGTAATTAAATTAATTAACACCCTTATTAATTTAATCCTACCCGAGTCTACAAACCGACTCTAATTAAATTAATTAATACACTTATTAATTTAATACTACCCGAGTCTACAATCTGACTCTAACTAAATTAATTAATGCATTTATTAATTTAATAACTTGGTGTCACCCAACCATTATCCCCGGACTCACTTACTTGGCCCGTATCTTAATATTTTCAGAGTCTATGTTCCGACTCCAAATTAATTACTCTTTCTCAAAAAATAAATTTAATACTTTGGTGTCACATAACCAACATATCCGGACTCACTCACTTGGTCCCTTTTTTTACATCTCATAATTTCATTTCCACATTTTTCGCCCACAATGTGTCACATTTATTTCCATAATTTCCCAATTATATTTACCTATAATTACCAACATACCCGGACTCGCCCACTTGGTCCATAATTAAATATTCACCCGAGTCTATATCCCGATTCAAAATTATTTAGTTTATCTCCAAAATTAATTCACTACCTTGGGGTCGCATGACCAATATACCCGGATTCACTCACTTGATCCGTACCTCACAATTTTGGAATAAAGTCTCTCAAATTCATCCATTAAATGTCCCACATAAATTCATCCTAGTCCCAATTACTTTCTCCCATAATTGCTAGGAATATTTGTTTCACAATTATTTATCACTTTTTAATGTATGGGAATTAATCTCTAATTAAATCCCCCCCCCCCCCCTTATATGCAAACTGGGCGAACTGCCCAGAATTATGAATCATCGATCGATCGAACCCCCTGGGACGATCGATCGATCGTCCCTGACTTCGTCTTCTTCAACAGGCAGTTCCACCATTAATGAAAACCTCCAACTTTCATTCTTTCCCCTGGACTAACCCAAGCCCAATCAACCCTATTTCTACATAAGAATAGGATCAAAGCACCTTATAGAACATCAAACTGAAATTAAATCTCACGATTTCCTACTTTTTCTCGATTTGGGTATTATCCGGGTTTCAAATCCCCAATACGAATTTCATTCATTTTTATCAGCAATTAACCCTCTACTCTTACTGATTTTAACATCTGATTCAGTTCTCTACATTCTAGAATCATAAACACGATCAATCTCCCCCCCTTAATCTCATTAAGGTATATAAATTTACAAAAACCCAATTTAGATTTTGGTGACACCCCCAAAACGAATTTTCATACACACATCACTATGATATGAATTGATTATCAAACTTTTAGAAATCACAACAGTTAACCACTTGCCTGTAAGTGTTCGTAGTGTCTGATCCGTTGGCGTAGTCCCTCAATTTGGCTCCATTAACCTCCAATTTGTTCTTGATTTGCTTTCCCCCAAATCTCCTCTAAAAACCTAGCTTTAGAGTTATGTTGGCTGCCATTCTTTAATCCCCCCATTAGGTTAAAAACCCTTAATCCCGTTTTTCACC
Organism: Sambucus nigra; assembly: GCA_949130495.1. NCBI lineage: Eukaryota > Viridiplantae > Streptophyta > Magnoliopsida > Dipsacales > Adoxaceae > Sambucus > Sambucus nigra. The sequence goes on from OX422215.1 coordinate 257,778,188, forward strand.
TAATGGGCTTAATTAAAGTGGCCCAACTCACCCCGTGTGGGCCCGGCTATGCCCAAAAATACCCCGAGACCCAATTACTACCCCCGGGTACTCTTTTCTGACTATCTCGACCCATCCGGTCTCAACCGCGCACTCAGAATTGGCATCCGAATTAATTTATAAAAATCCTTATCTCACACCCAATTTAGTCTATACCGACTCCCGGCTGGGATAAGTGTATACCTCGTCATTAATACTCGAAATGACGTAATTAAATTATTACTATTCACTTAGTAAATAAATTTCCCTAAACATTAACCATTCAATCCCCGATTAATATTTAAATATATATATTGCCATAATTAATTCAATTAAAATTACAACACACCAGTAATTTAAAATTCCCGAATTAATTAAATATTAACTATACAAAAATATGGGGTGTTACATACTCCCCCCCTTACAAAAGAATTTCGTCCTCGAAATTAAGATAAGCTTAGTGTTCCAATATTCACATATTATTCACTAATCAAGTGCCTCCAAGCCCGCTATATCCATCACATCCGCTTCTAACCATACGTTATGTGACACCCCGCCTAATTAAATATCGGGCGATCACTCCTTTATTAAATTAAAATCAAGGTGAACAGTTGGTTCATTCTTAGCATCACTGTCGTAAAAATAAACTCTTTTCCAAATTAACACCCTACTTAATTAAGCTAAGTGTCAAAACCATTTTTTTCAACATTTCAGACCAATTTTATTTTAAAGAAAATTTATTTATTTAATTAGTAACAACATTTTTCAATAAGTGAGAATCATACAACAATAATCCTGGAACATAATCCGATTACTTTAAACATTCAACATTCAAAGTCCCAACATTTAAAACTTAAAGTAAAACATCCATACTGAAATAAATCCCATAGTAACAGTACTAGAAATAACTGAAATACAGATGTCCCAATAAAACAGATAAATAGTGGAAAGGGCGACACATGCCCAATAAATGAGTATGATAGATGTGGAATCAAGTAAACGAAGTCGTCTATGCAAGTGGCCTGCAACTCCCACCTAAGCTGCAGCACGTTCCTTTCAAGAGATCCTAAGCAAGACGCCCCTGTGGCTGGGCACCTGTAATACATACATATATATACAAGGGAGAGAAAGAGAAAAAGAAACGGGTCAGAGCCCGATAGTGTGTTTGATTTAAAATACATTTAGCAAGTATTTAAATTGATACAGGCCAATGCAACAACATATTAGTGCGACACTCTCTTGAGAAATTCTCACCTCTCTTCTAATGTGCACACCTATCGCACTAACCCTCCCCACGGTTTGTCTTATCATTTATCGCACTAATCTTCCCAATGATTTAACTTATCTTAGATTACTCGTAAGATTCAAAATTCCACGATTCAATTATTTGAAAAGAATATTTCAATTAGTAACCAAAGTTCTCATTTTGACTTTATTAATCAATAAAGTTTTCCAGTGTCATATTATACTTTCTCAAAACAAGTATTTATAATTTGAGTCATCGACCATGTCCTACATATCAATTCACAATAGGTAGTCCCAAATTTCAGAATTTCATATATATATATATTAACTACTCGTAAAATATATATATATCATAACAGCACCCCAAATAATAACTATAGTGCGGGCATACTCTACTATCCAAATCCCCATATCACTCACATTAAGGGGAATACAAATTCGGAATCACTCTCGAATTGTATTAACACATACTCAAACAATATTGAGATGAAGCATAGATTCTAAGTCTCTAAGAGGACGGAATCTATCTGCGTCTCTTAGGACCGTCTGAACTATCACTGCGATAGCCTGTACCAAGGATACCTATACACAAACAAGATGAGGCGAAGAATAGATTCCAAGTCTCTAAGAGGCTGGCACATGCCTGCGTCTCTTAGGACCGTCTGAACTATCATTCCGATAGCCTGTACCAAGGATATTTATCTTCTAGGGTACAAGTTAATATCCCCCATAAAGGTCCCATCGAGATAAGATTGTCCCAGCGCGGAAACCTCAGGGATAGTAAGTAGCGTGGGCATGATTTTCACACATAGATAGTATATGCATACACAATCATATAACTATACTAATATTACCTTATCAATATTAGGTAAATTCTCAATTCCCATAATTACGTCATTTCCATATTATCATAATTTAGTAAACACTTATAACGGTTCGTTTCTAACCTTGATTCGGTATTATTCCAACGTACCACACAACTCTCTTGGCTTTATTCTCCAAATTAGAGAATTCAGTAGGTATACCCATTTGTCCTAAAGTAACTGTTACGCGTCTCTCTCTTTAAGTCATAAATTTACCGACCCTTATGTAATTATCCTAAAATACAATCTTTGCCCGTCATCAAGGGTCCCAAAATTTATTCACATGTCCTCCTGGTCTTCCCTATCTCCCAAAATATTTTATTAAGGATGCCCAAGAACTATCTCACAATAAATTGAATTTAACTCATTTAAAAAGGGAAATAGGAGTCTGCCAGGAGGGGTCGATCGATCGAGGTCTGGGGCTCGATCGATCGAACCTTCGATCGATCGAAGCTCTAGGCTCGATCGATCGATCAAGCAGGTATTTCGATTTTTGCAGAATTGCAGTTATGGGTTCTACCACTTTTCTTCATCCAAATCCATATTTTCCAAACCCAAACGTTCCAAAATTTCTACTACTAACATTATAACAATATACCAGATGTTTCTAACGTAAGGCATGTACATTTCTATCATTTAAACATGGATTATCAACCCAAAATTTCATCTAATTATCAAGAACCCTAAAATTTTCTTAAACAGGTTTCTAACAAATTTTCTCCAGAATTTCCTTCTTATAATCATCAAAATTTCGTGGTTAATTTCCTCTACATGGCAAGGGTTTCCAGAATCATCATTTAAACCAATACTACATGGATTTTCCTATCACAAATTGGGTTTTCTTCCATATATTTCATTCCTAAACATTCCTAAACTAATATGGAAATTGAACCAACGAAATAAGAAAGATAAACGCTTGCCTGGGATTTTCAGAAGTCTGGATTGCAGCTGATTTTGGTGTGGTTGCGTTCCCCTTCTCGCGATCTACGTGTTGGTGGTGGCGACGATGCAAACCGTTGGATTTCGGGCCTTGAATTTGCCTTGAGAGCTCTCTCCTTCCTATCCTATGGCCGTCACTTGTGTTTAGAGTTTCTAACCCTAGATGACAATTCAGATATCTGATATAACTCTTTGGATTTTCGTGGGTTTAATTACCCATAAATGTGAAATGTCCAAAATGCCCTCCCGGGGTACCACTTAGGCCTAAAAACGCCCCGAGACCCAAACTAACCCCCCGGGTACACTTTTCTGACTATCTCGACCCTTCCGAACGCTCTGGCGCACTCAAAACGACATACGAATGACTTATAAAATATTCACTTTTATTTATCAATATTTAGTCCCGACGCGACATGGGCGCGTCCCGATTCAAATTTCCAAAATTGTCATTTTATTCACTCGTGACATTCAATATAATCAATATCATATATTACTTTGCTCATTAGTAATATTCAACAAATTTCCCATAATTACTAACTCTCATCACGTTAATAATTATAACATAATTAATTTCCAGATTTTTATTAAATAATTAACTCACATTAAATTTAATAAATCCCCAAATTAATATAGCATAAAAATACGGGGTATTACATACTTCCCCCCTAATAACGGAATTTCATCCCGAAATTCGGAAAACAAGGCATACTTGGTAAGAACAAATCTGGATATCTCTCGCGCATATCGGCCTCGCGCTCCCAAGTGGATTCCTCCACGTTGTGGTGCTCCCACTAGACCCGTACAAGTGGAATTATCTTTGACCTCAATCTCCTCTCACTGTAGTCTAGGATAGCCACCGGTCTCTCCTCGTAGGAGCCATCAGGCTGTAAGTCTATCTCATCTATCGCAATGTGAGTATGGGCCATATCATCCTGAAGATACCGTCTCAATTACGAGGTGTGGAATACATCGTGAATGCGATGCAAATGTTCTGTGAGTCCCAATCTGTACGCTACCGGCCCAATCCTCTCGATTATGGGAAATGGTCCCACGTACCTCGGAGCCAACTTCCCCTTCTTCCCGAACCTCATCACTCCCTTCATACGAGATACACGCAATAACACTTGGTCCCCCACATTAAACTCCCGGAAGAATCGTTTCGCATCGGCGTAGCTCTTCTGCCTGTCCTGGGCTACCCGAATGCGACTCCTGATCATCTCAATCCTCGCGGAGGTTTCCTGAGTTACCTCCGGTCCTAGCAACTTGTTATCCCCTACCTCGAGCCAACAAGTTGGAGAACGGAAAGGCCTGCCATACAAAGCCTCAAATGGAGCCATACCAATCGTAAACTAATAAGAGTTATTATAAGCAAACTCTACCAGTGGAAGATGTGGCTCCCAACCTCCTCCAAAATCAAGAACACACATGCGTAGCATATCCTCTAACATCTGATTAGTACGCTCTGTCTGTCCATCTTTCTGTGGGTGATAAGCTGAACTCAACCTCAACTCAGTACCCATAGCCTCCTGAAAGCTTTCCCAAAAGCGTGACACGAAGATCTTGTCTCTATCTGACACAATATTCAGGGGCACCCCATGTAATCTGATAATCTCGGCAATAAACAGCTGAGCATACTGACCCATGGTATAATCTGTCCGTACCGGTAGAAAATGAGCCACCTTGGTCAGACGGTCTATAATCACCCATATAGGATCATGGCCCCGCTGTGATGTAGGCAACCCTGTAATAAAATCCATGGAAATGCTCTCCCACTTCCACGCGGGTACTTCCAATGGCTGAAGCAACCCTGACAGTTTCTGATGGTCCACCTTCACCAGCTGGCAGGTAGAACACTTGGACACGAACTCATTAATGTCCTTCTTCATCCCACTCCACCAGTATTGCCTCCTCATATCTTGGTACATCTTATCTCCTCCAAGATGTACTGCAAATTGGGACCCATGAGACTGGGTCATCACTGCATGACGTGAATCTACTCCTTCTGGAACCACCAATATCCCATTAAACCTCAAACCCCCATCAGAACTAACAGAATAGGACTCAGCACCCTCGGCTAAAAGTCATACAATCTGCTCCTGGCAAAACGGGTCTGTGGTCTGTGCCTGTATCACCCTCATAACAATCTCGGGTGTGACTGTCATAACAAATATGAAGGAATGGGCTACTGCGTCCTGATGGCCTAACTCCTTCCACTTTGCTTTCCAGACGTCTGCTACTTCGTCCACCGGTCTACGACTCAACGCATCAGCAACTGCGTTGGCCTTTCCCGGATGATACTGTATATCGAACTGGTAGTCCTTCACAAACTCTAGCCATCTGCGCTGACGCATATTCAGCTCTCACTGAGTGAACAGGTACTGCAATGACTTGTGGTCTGTGAACAAATGAAATTTCTCTCCCAACAAATAGTGCATCCATATCCTCAATGCAAAGACGACCGCTGCTAACTCCAGGTCCTGGGTGGGGTAATTCTTCTCATGCGGCTTAAGATTGCTGGAGGCAAAAGCTATAGCCTTCTCCTCCTGCTGAAGTACTCCCCCAAGTCCCTGTAAAGAGGCATCGGTGTAAACCAGGTACTCCGCACCCGGCTTCGGTAAATCAAGGACTGGCGCTAAAGTAAGCTTGTCTTTCAGCTCGTCGAAAGCCAATTAACAAGCGTCATCCCAAACATATGGTACTCCCTTGAGAGTCAGATTCGTCAATGGACCCTCTATTTTTGAGAATCCCCGAATGAATCTCCTGTAGTATCCAGCTAACCCCAAGAAACTACGCACTTCCGTCGGTGTCGTGGGCTGTCCCCACTCCCTCACCGCTGATACTTTACTCGGGTCAACTGCTATCCCCTCTCAGAAACAACATGGCCCAAGAATTGTACTTCTCGCAACTAGAATCCACACTTCTCGTACTTAGCATACAACTGATGCTCTCATAGAGTCTGAAGAACTTGCCTCAAATGCTCGTCATGCTCCTCCTCAGAGTGTGAATATATCAAAATGTCATCTATGAAAACAATGACAAACTGATCCAAGAACTCTCTGAATACTCGGTTCATCAAGTCCATGAAAATGGCTGGAGCATTTGTGAGTCCGAACGGCATCACCCGGAACTCATAAGACCCATATCTCGTCAAGAAAGAAGTCTTCAAAACATCCTGCTCCCTAATACGTAGCTGATGGTACCCCGACCTCAGATCTATCTTCGAAAAGAAAGTTGCTCCCCTCAGCTGGTCGAACAGATCATCGATTCGAGGTAACGGATATTTATTCCATCTCGTGACCTTGTTCAGCTCCCGGTAGTCCACACATAATTTCAGTGAACCATCTCTCTTCTTCACAAATAAAACTGGAGCACCCCAAGGTGAGGTACTCCTGCGAATGAAGCCCTGACCTAACAGCTGCTCTATCTGATCTCGTAGCTATCGCATCTCTGCCGGAGCCATACGGTACGGTGCGCATGCTATAGGTCTCGTATCTGGCAATAAATCTATAACAAAGTCTATCTCTCGACTGGGGGTAGGCCTGGTATTTCCTGAAACACATCGGAATACTCACGAACAACTGGAATCGAGTCTAACGGGATTTTAACCTCATTAGAGGTATCCTCCTCTATTTAATATTAATGAGCGGTCGAACCTCTCTCTGGGTGAGGCATCGCCACTACAAACATCTCTTGCCCCGGAATGGCAAAAACAATGCTCCCACCGAAGCAATCAATCATGGCTCTATAAGCTGCGAGCCAATCCATACCAATAATAACATCATGCCCATGCATATCTAAGACTAACATGTCTGCAGGTAATACCAAACTACCAATCTCTACCCCCACTCCCCGGCATATAAAGAAAAGTTAACCATTCCCCAGTGGTGAGTCTACCTACGTTACAGTGCTCTCTACTGTGGTTAATAACCCTAAGGTCTTCGAATAATATGTAGCTATAAAACAATGCGTTGTCCCAGTAACAAACAAAATTCGACCCAAAGTTTCATGGATAGAAAACATACCCCAAATCGCGGGTGGTGCCTGTGGGGCGGCTGGCTGGTGGACATTATAGATATGTCTGTACTGTAACTGCCCCTGCTGCACTGGAGCTACTGGAAAGGTTGGTAGGCCTAGTACCTGAGTTGGTGCTGGGAGAGCGATTGGAAAAAGTGGCCCCTGTGGATCATTACGGTCACCCTACTGCTGTGGGGCCCTAACACTCTCTGGGCAATCCTGGCGTTTATGGCCATGCGTGCCACACACGAAACATCGGCCTCTGAAGTTTCTCCCCCTCTGACCCTGCTGCTGTCGGTGTCGGCCTTGCTGACTTGGGACTTTATTCCTCTTTCGAAACTGCTTCATTTTACCACGTGGTTGACTAGAACTGACTTGGTCATGGGTAGTTTGTTGTCGCAATTTCGGTGTCTTCGCACATTTGTCAGCTTTAGTCACATGCATTTGGTTAACCTCTCTAGGTCTTTTGCCTCCTTTAAGTTGTAAGCTGCGTTCTTGGTATTGTAAAACTGCAGTGGTAACTGCTTGTGCCACGATACCTGCTAACTCGACGGTTGATATTTTCTCTGGGGATACCTGAGGTATGAGTCGATCTTTCTCGTTGACTCCCTTAACCGTTTTAGCTAGTTCTTCTTGGCAATCCATCTGAAAATTTAAATAAATTTGGATGAGTTCATCATTCAAATAAACAAATCGCAGAAGCACGAATTCCCAATGTATAGAGATGAACACAACATTCCTAGTATTTAGGGCTCTATATCAAAGAAAGCAACGCTGAAAGCATAATAGGAAGCTCAGATCCTAAAGGACACTAGAACCTGATGCTCTGATACCACCTGTGACACCCCGCCTAATTAAATACCGGGCGATCACTCCTTTATTAAATTAAAATCAAGGTGAAAAGTTGGTTCATTCTTAGCATCACTGTCGTAAAAATAAACTCTTTTCCAAATTAACACCCTACTTAATTAAGCTAAGTGTCAAAACCATTTTTTTCAACATTTCAGACCAATTTTATTTTAAAGAAAATTTATTTATTTAATTAGTAACAACATTTTTCAATAAGTGAGAATCATACAACAATAATCCTGGAACATAATCCGATTACTTTAAACATTCAACATTCAAAGTCCCAACATTTAAAACATAAACTAAAACATCCATACTGAAATAAATCCCATAGTAACAGTACTAGAAATAACTGAAATACAGATGTCCCAATAAAACAGATAAATAGTGGAAAGGGCGACACATGCCCAATAAATGAGTATGATAGATGTGGAATCAAGTAAACGAAGTCTTCTATGCAAGTGGCCTGTAACTCCCACCTAAGCTGCAACACGTTCCTTTCAAGATATCCTAAGCAAGACGCCCCTGTGGCTGGGCACTTGTAATACATACATATATATACAAGGGAGAGAAAGAGAAAAAGAAATGGGTCAGAGCCCGATAGTGTGTTTGATTTAAAATACGTTTAGCAAGTATTTAAATTGATACAGGCCAATGCAACAACATATTAGTGCGACACTCTCTTGAGAAATTCTCACCTCTCTTCTAATGTGCACACCTATCGCACTAACCCTCCCCACGGTTTGTCTTATCATTTATCGCACTAATCTTCCCAATGATTTAACTTATCTTAGATTACTCGTAAGATTCAAAATTCCACGATTCAATTATTTGAAAAGAATATTTCAATTAGTAACCAATGTTCTCATTTTGACTTTATTAATCAATAAAGTTTTCCAGTGTCATATTATACTTTCTCAAAACAAGTATTTACAATTTGAGTCATCAACCATGTCCTACATATCAATTCACAATAGGTAGTCCCAAATTTCAGAATTTTATATATATATTAACTACTCATAAAATATATATATATCATAACAACACCCCAAATAATAACTATAGTGCGGGAATACTCTACTATCCAAATCCCCATATCACTCACATTAAGGGGAATACAAATTCGGAATCACTCTCGAATTGTATTAACACATACTCAAACAATACTGAGATGAAGCATAGATTCCAAGTATCTAAGAGGACGGCATCTGTCTGCGTCTCTTAGGAACGTCTGAACTATCACTGCGATAGCCTGTACCAAGCACACCTATACACAAACAAGATGACGCGAAGAATAGATTCCAAGTCTCTAAGAGGATGGCACATGCCTGCGTCTCTTAGGACCGTCTGAACTATCATTCCGATAGCCTGTACCAAGGATATCTATCTTCTAGGGTACAAGTCAATATCCCCCATAAAGGTCCCATCGAGATAAGACTGTCCCAGCGCGGAAACCTCAGGTATAGTAAGTAGCGTGGGCATGATTTTCACACATAGATAGTATATGCATACACAATCATATAACTATACTAATATTACCATATCAATATTAGGTAAATTCTCAGTTCCCATAATTACGTCATTTCCATATTATCATAATTTAGTAAACACTTATAACGGTTCGTTTCTAACCTTGATTCGGTATTATTCCAACGTACCACACAACTCTCTTGGCTTTATTCTCCAAATTATAGAATTCAATAGGTATACCCATTTGTCCTAAAGTAACTCTTACGCGTCTCTCTCTTTAAGTCGTAAATTTACCGACCCTTATGTAATTATCCTAAAATACAATCTTTGCCCGTCATCAAGGGTCCCAAAATTTATTCACATATCCTACTGGTCTTCCCTATCTCCCAAAATATTTTATTAAGGATGCCCAAGAATTATCTAACAATAAATTGAATTTAACTCATTTAAAAAGGGAAATAGGAGTCTGCCAGGAGGGGTCAATCGATCGAGGTCTGGGGCTCGATCGATCGAACCTTCGATCGATCGAAGCTCTAGGCTCGATCGATCGATCAAGCAGGTATTTCGATTTCTGTAGAATTGCAGTTACGGGTTCTACCACTTTTCTTCATCCAAATCCATATTTTCCAAACCCAAACGTCCCAAAATTTCTACTACTAACATTATAACAATATACCAGATGTTTCTAACGTAAGGCATGTACATTTCTATCATTTAAACATGGATTATCAACCCAAAATTTCATCTAATTATCAAGAACCCTAAAATTTTCTTAAACAGGGTTCTAACAAATTTTCTCCAGAATTTCCTTCTTATAATCATCAAAATATCGTGGTTAATTTCCTCTACATGGCAAGGGTTTCCAGAATCATCATTTAAACCAATGCTACATGGATTTTCCTATCACAAATTGGGTTTTCTTCCATATATTTCATTCCTAAACATTCCTAAACTAATATGGAAATTGAACCAACGAAATAAGAAAGATAAACTTTTGCCTGGGATTTTCAGAAGTCTGGATTGCAGCTGATTTTGGTGTGGTTGCGTTCCCCTTCTCGCGATCTACGTGTTGGTGGTGGCGGCGGTGCAAACCGTTGGATTTCGGGCCTTGAATTTGCCTTGAGAGCTCTCTCCTTCCTATCCTATGGCCGCCACTTGTGTTTAGAGTTTCTAACCCTAGATGACAATTCAGATATCTGATATAACTCTTTGGATTTTCGTGGGTTTAATTACCCATAAATGTGAAATGTCCAAAATGCCCTCCCGGGATACCACTTAGGCCTAAAAACGCCCCGAGACCCAAACTAAACCCCTGGGTACACTTTTCTGACTATCTCGACCATTCCGGACGCGTTGGCGCACTCAAAATGACCATATGAATGACTTATAAAATATTCACTTTTATTTATCAACATTTAGTCCCGACGCGACACGGGCGCGTCCCGATTCAAATTTCCAAAATTGTCATTTTATTCACTCGTGACATTCAATATAATCAATATCATATATTACTCTGCTCATTAGTAATATTCAACAAATTTCCCATAATTACTAACTCTCGTCACGTTAATAATTATAACATAATTAATTTCTGGATTTTTATTAAATAATTAACTCACATTAAATTTAATAAATCCCCAAATTAATATAGCATAAAAATACGGGGTATTACACGTTACACAAGCATGCATTTAAACCTTGTTAGGGCGCCCATACACCCTATACCCGTGCTTAACCGCATAAAATTTGTCTATTAACCCGGGTGCCCATACACCCTATCCCCGCACTCTATCGCACGAAAGTTACCCGACTATGCTAGTCGTAACCCATAATATAACTTTGAACCCGTAGTCATATTACATATATATATATATATATATATATATACATATATAATTACTGCCCGGGTACTCAACCCATGCTACGTCCAACTATCTCCCCATAAATACTTATCTCTCAACACAAAAGAATATATGCTTACACTTATGCTACCAAAGACAACATAATACCGCGCCCTTACTACCACTAGTCCTTGCACAAAATAAACCCCGAGCTATCTCTCTTTGCTCAAAAATCAATCTAACCACCCTGATTCACTTCAGTAAACATCCCCACTTACCGGGATAAAATGTGAGAACATAAAACCTCACTATGTGCCATCGCACCATGAAATACAACATATATATCCACATATATATAGGCTATACGCCCTCTCGGGTGATACCTAGTACCAACCATACCCTGGTGTCGCGGACACCAAAATTTAACTCCACTATCCACAATAGTTAAATTCCATCGCTATCCAGCCGATGTTTAAAAAGTATTATCAACCCTACTCCCATAATTCTCGAAAGTAGTAATTCCTCATATAATTCAACCAATCACTCAGTGTATGCCTCCACTCTCCCATGAAGAATACTAAGGAACTCCGCTACCCTACGGAAAGTTTACCCACATGCTATGGCTGCTACTGCCAACGCACCCACTAAGTTCGACTCACCTGCGAACTCTAGTGAAAAATAAGTCTTATACTGTGACATCCTCTTTGTCACTCAACAATATACCCCACGCCCCTAGGGTAAAATAATTACTTCTATACTCCAGCTGCAACGGCTGGTTCTCGATTTCCGGAGCAGCTTCTCCCTGCCCGAATGCACCCGTGACTTGCTTTAGTGGCTGTACGTCCAGGACCTCATCCTGTAGTTGACCCCTGCCTCGCTTAAGGCAATATCTCTTCATGTGTCTCGCTTTTCCCACAAACGAAACACTTTCTAATATGTTCACCCTGCCACTGATCCCTTCCATGACAACCTTGTTGGAATTCCTGGCCATCCTGCTGATAGCCTCCAGTTCTAAATCGTTTGGCATGATTTCCTTGCCGAAAATCCTGCCCCTGATCTCCCTCAGTCTGCTGCTGGGAAACCCCACTGGTATTATTCCCTTCTGCCTCATCCGACTGGTTAATCCCCACTCCCTTCCCGCTTCCTTTCGCGTGGAAGCGATATTCCCGCCAGTGCCGGAGTGTTGCGTTAATGACATCAGTATAATCTACTAATGCGAAATTATCAATTAAATGTTGTCTGATTCTCCAGACTAACCCATCCATAAACTTTGCTTTCTTTCTCTTTTCCCCGCTTACCTCATCCGGTACAAAATTTGCCAACGAGTGAAATCTTCCTCGTAATCGGTCACTGAACGGTCTCCCTTTGAGTCTCCTCACAAAATTTTCTCCTCATTTTGGTCTCGACCACTGAAGGAAAAATACTTGCGGTTGAACCACACCCAAAACTCTGCAGTAGCTAGTGTGTCCCTTTCCTCAACTGTGGTGATAGACCCCCACCACTGTAGCGCCGCTCCCACTAACTAAAAGTGGTTAGCATTTATTTTCGCACCCCATCGCAATCTGCCATGCGTAGGTGACGCTGGATACCTCTCTTCCTTGACACACTAGTACTACACCTGAACCTCCTCGCAACTTTGGTGGGTTCCCACTAAAAATAACTTCTCTTTCTTATTTGCACCCCAACGACCCCGCGTGAGTCTGAACATCCGACGCCAATAACACTTATGGCGAATCCTGTGGAAAGTACCTTGTCGTTTGCGACTACCGTCGTTTCAATCGCCCGCGCCATTAGTTCGGTTACCTGTGCTGCCAAAATTATCTTTAGCAATTACTTCCGTAACTCTTACTCCTGACGAGCCTCCCTCGTCTCACCTCCCCCTGCTGCCCTAGCTGCTCTCCCTCTCCTGGGCGTCATCTGGAATGAGAATCGAATTGTATGAGTTCACTTTCAAATATAAATTCGCAGAAGAACGTATATGCGCATACGTATGAGAATGCAACAATCCTATGATAGGGCTCTATATCAAAGATTTCTAAGCCGAAGCATGAAAAGCCGCACATATCCTAAGGACACAAGAACCTGATGCTCTGATACCATCTGTGACACCCCACCTAATAAAATACCGGGTGATCAGTCCTATACCAAATTAAAACTGGAATCCCAGTTGGATCGTCCTTAGCATCACTGTCGAAAACTTTTTTAAAACTTACTAACCACCTAGTATTCCAAAAACTGGTGCCAATTTTAACTTTTTAATTAAACAAAACAATACATGCGGAATTAAAATATAAACCATTCACACAACTGAATGAAAGTAAATATAATAATAATTACACAACTTGCCGAATAAATCACCGGCCACCAAATAAATAATCCAATACAAATATTCAACACCTGAATGAATGACACCTGAAAACTGTACCGAGAAGTCTGGGCTACAGGCCCTAAATAAAGATGAGACTGATACAAGATTCCTACTCTAGGAATGAATGATTGATGCGTCTAATCCAAACTCCTGCTAGCATCCACATATGCCGCAACTCCGTGTCCCTGGAATAGAATATCAATCCTGGCATCCCTGTGGCTGGACACCTAAAAGGTTTTGAAAATAGTTTTATAGCAAGGGTTAGAACCCAAAACATTTTGAAAATATTTAGCAAGTGAATTAACTGCAGTAATTTAAAATGCATGAATGCGCTTCATATTTAAGTTAGTGTCGCACTCCCTTGAGGACATTCTCACCCCTCCCCTATTGTGCACACCTACCGGTTACCTTAACCCCACCTAGTTGTACTACTCCGTCCAACTAGTCCTGGTACAACCTTCCCTTGCTGTACTACTCTAACCCGAGTATAATGATTCTTGAATTATAAGTTATTTCACAATTAACTTAATTAATTCCTCTTAAATAGCAGCATATAACCGTGTCTCAAGTTATATAAAGTACATACATCACACACTGTATTATTCCCACAAATGATTAACTTAATTAATTTCTCATTAATTAACTGCATATAACTGTAACCCGAGTGATATAAAGTAAATACATCACACACTGTATTATCACCTACATATAATATTTACTACCATATTATACGTACCTTTACTAACATCCACACATATATCATACGTGTATCCATCCTTTCGAGTTTACCCTCACCGGATGGTTCCCTCTAGAATGCTATCTCACTAGGTGTGCTCACAAAACCTAGTTTCCCCAAGTTAGAATCGCTCACCAACCTGGACCAAAATATAAACGAAGTGGAGGCGGTCATATTCCTTCCCTAAAAGTGAGATAAATCCCTCACCCATATATACCGGACGCTATGACCTGGAGATATATTCGCCCTACTCCTCAAGCTAGGGGATTCACCCACATCGTGCAACCTCCCTTGATAGCATTAGAGTATTTAAATTGAATAAATATCTAGTCACTGATATTTACTATCACACACAATATATACACACATATATATATATATACTACCACTACCCGTATATATATATTATGAACCCCGGTTTTACCATGTACTCAAAATCTCATACACTGCCTGTAATTTCCTGAGTCTGTGGCCCGAATCAAGGTAATTAATTTTCTCACTTAATAACTTATCCTCTTCCCGAGTCTATGGTCCGACTCTAATATAATTAATTCACACCTCAATTAATATAATACTTTCCCCGAGTCTATGGTCCGACTCTCCTTAAATTAATTAACACACATTTTAATTTAATACCTCCCCGAGTCTATCACCCGACTCTAATTAAATTAATTAACACACATATTAATTTAATACCAATCCGAGTCTGTGGTTCGACTCTAATACAATTAATTTACAAATTAATTAATCAACCCAAATTCCGAGTCTGTGGTCCGACTCTAATATAATTAATTATCACATTAATTAATAAGTACCATTCACGAGTCTACAATCCGATTCTGATTAAACTAATTATCCCACCCATTAATTTAATCATACCCGAGTCTACAAACCGACTTTAATTAAATTAATTAACACCCTTATTAATTTAATCCTACCCGAGTCTACAAAGCGACTCTAATTAAATTAATTAATACACTTATTAATTTAATATTACCCGAGTCTACAATCCGACTCTAACTAAATTAATTAATGCATTTATTAATTTAATAACTTGGTGTCACCCAACCATTATCCCCGGACTCACTTACTTGGCCCGAATCATAATATTTCCCGAGTCTATGTTCGGACTCCAAATTAATTACTCTTTCTCAAAAAATAAATTTAATACTTTGGTGTCACATAACCAACATACCCGGACTCACTCACTTGGTCCCTTTTTTTACATCTCATAATTTCATTTCCACATTTTTCGCCCACAATGTGTCACACATTTATTCCATAATTTCCCAATTATATTTACCTATAATTACCAACATACCCGAACTCGCCCACTTGGTCCATAATTAAATATTCACCCGAGTCTATATCCCGACTCAAAATTATTTAGTTTATCTCCAAACTTAATTCACTACCTTGGGGTCGCATGACCAATATACCCGGATTCACTCACTTGATTCGTACCTCACTATTTTGGAATAAAGTCTCTCAAATTCATCCATTAAATGTCCCACATAAATTCATCCTAGTCCCAATTAATTTCTCCCATAATTTCTAGGAATATTTGTTTCACAATTATTTATCAGTTTTTAATGTATGGGAATTAATCTCTAATTAAATCCCCCCCTTATATGCAAACTGGGCGAACTGCCCAGAATTATGAATCATCGATCGATCGAACCCCCTGGGTCGATCGATCGATCGTCCCTGACTTCGTCTTCTTCAACAGGCAGTTCCACCATTAACGAAAACCTCCAACTTTCATTCTTTCCCCTGGACTAACCCAAGCCCAATCAACCCTATTTCTACATAAGAATAGGATCAAAGCACCTTATAGAACATCAAACTGAAATTAAATCTCACGATTTCCTACTTTTTCCCGATTTGGGTTTTATCCGGGTTTCAAATCCCCAATACGAATTTCATTCATTTTTATCAGTAATTAACCCTATACTCTTACTTATTTTAACATCTGATTCAGTTCTCTACATTCTAGAATCATAAACACGATCAATCTCCTCCCTTAATCTCATTAAGGTATATAAATTTACAAAAACCCAATTTAGATTTTGGTGACACCCCCAAAATGAATTTTTATACACACATCACTATGATATGAATTTATTATCAAACTTTTAGAAATCACAACAGTTAACCACTTGCCTGTAAGTGTTCGTAGTGTCTGATCCGTTGGCGTAGTCCCTCAATTTGGCTCCAATAACCTCCAATTTGTTCTTGATTTGCTTTCCCCTAAATCTCCTCTCAAACCCTAGCTTTAGAGTTATGTTGGTTGCCATTCTTTAATCTCCCCATTAGGTTAAAAAACCTTAATCCCGTTTTTCACCTAATGGGCTTAATTAAAGTGGCCCAACTCACCCCGTGTGGGCCCGACTATGCCCAAAAATACCCCGAGACCCAATTACTACCCCCGGGTACTCTTTTCTGACTATCTCGACCCATCCGGACTCAACCGCGCACTCAGAATTGGCATCCGAATTAATTTATAAAAATCCTTATCTCACACCCAATTTAGTCTATACCGACTCCCGGCTGGAGTAAGTGTATACCTCGTCATTAATACTCGAAATGACGTAATTAAATTATTACTATTCACTTAGTAAATAAATTTCCCTAAACATTAACCATTCACTCCCCGATTAATATTTAAATATATATATTGCCATAATTAATTCAATTAAAATTACAACACACCAGTAATTTAAAATTCCCGAATTAATTAAATATTAACTATACAAAAATACGGGGTGTTGCACCAAATTCAAATGAACCTCCATTGAAGCAATTATTTTGATTGGTATCAGCAATCTCTTTAGCAACAACTTTACGAACCCAATTCAAAAAACATGGTCTTATAAAAACAAACCATTCCATCAAGAAAAACTCTAATTACAAATTGAAACCTTTTCACCCCACATGCGTACCCAACAATTGCAACAACATATACCGACCTATGAAGATAACATCTACTAAACTTATTTAAAGATTTTAGTTTGACACACCAAAAACCATGCATAGCAGAAAAATAAGAACACTCCATCAAGTTAAACAAATATTTTAGAAATACAGGGAGAAGACATACACTTGGGCATTTTGTAGAACATGTTAAACCTACTGAACCTTCATCATACCTAAAAATATTTATAGAATAAAAAAAAAATAAAAAAGACGCCCAAAAACTTAAAACATAAATAAAAACACCTAAACCACCACCACACCTAAAATCGCCATCACATCTAAAATGTTAAAATGCGTAAATCTAAAAATATCATGTTTGAAGACTAAAAATAAAACAAAGTATACCTGATTTGAACCAAAGTTATGTAAGTGAATCTCCAAGATACACACACCACGCAAACACATAGTATACATAAATCGCCATACCAAACAATAAATTAAACATATAAGAAGTAAAAATAATACTAGGTTTAGAAAAAACCAAAAACCTAAACATTGCAATGGAAACACCATGAATTTCTCTTCTATTGAAAACCTAAAATTTATCCCATATGACACTTACCTAAGAGGAGCGACGATGTGGAGAGGTAGGGTTTTTTTTTTTTTGGGGGGGGGGGTGATGGTGGGAGAACGGAAGAGAAGTAGACTGAGAAGTTTGTGAAGAGAATTGAGAGCGTGTGAAGATATTGATGCAGTTATTTTGACTAAACTATCCCCAATTTTGAATTGAAGTCTAAATTTCTTAGGTAAAAAAAGAGGGGGAAACAAAGGACTTGAGGGGCAAAGTGGGTATTGCATTAAAAAACTCATATGATGACATCATCAACTAAGCTTATGACATACATAAGTTTCCTACTTTATATATATACTAGGGTGTACCCGTGCCGATGACACGGCGATAAATTTATTCGCGTGATATTTATTCGTTAGATAAATTGTTTTTATGGTAACTATTTTTGTATATTTTTTATTTTTGATTATATTTAATTACATACCACTTTTTAATTCAACGTCGTTAAAACTTAACGTTCGACGGTTGTAAAAACGTTCTTAATGTTTCGTAATAGTAATTACGTTTGTCAAATAAGACCGATGATAACATAATACAACACGAAAAAAACGAACTGATCCAAATTGGCATAAAATGACATTTTAGAAAAAAATTGTAATAGAACTATTTTTTTAAAACTTCCTTTTTTAATAAATATAAAAATTGATTTTCTATAAGACATTTTCTTTACGAAGTGACATTTTTAGAAATATTTTTTTGTTATAAAGTATCTTTTTATAAATAAAAACCCGTTTTATGAATATTTTTTTGGAAGACAACAGTTTTTATAACTTCATTTTGAATTTAATTTCATAAATAATTTATTTTTTTAAATAAAAAACAAACATTTTTACAAAAAATATTATTATCCATTTTTTTATAAAGCAGTTTTTAATAACTTTTTATTAATTATATTTTATAAATAAAAACACTTCTTAAGAAACATTTTTTATTACACTTGTTTATAATTGTTAATAACTTTTTATAAAGTGTTTTGTAACATTATTAAACGTTTTGCGAAAATTATTAGAAGTGGAAATTTTAAAAAAAAGTTTTATTATATTTTTTTTTATGAAACAGTTGTATATATAAAAAAGACACTGGCACGACGAAACTAAAAGTTTGTTGTTCTATATTATAAGTTGCTTATGTAACGACGATAATGATTGAAATTAGTGTGAACCAAATATGACATACCCCAAACGCAATATATTGATCTTTGCAAAGCGCAAATAGGGCCTGAAATTGTATATTGGTGCCAGAAATCATACACGTATAAAAAGTTGGAAGAAAAAATATATACTAACTACAAACAAAATAGAATAAACATGTTTTTAATAAACATATGAATGGTTTTCAGAAACATACACTTTCAAATGGTGAACATTTTCAAATTAAAGTATCAATCATACACCATGCTTCTCGAGCCCCTCATTTCCTAATTTTTTTATGGAAGTTGCAGATTTCTGTTGTACTTTCACACAGTATATCTGCAACAAATAAAATCATTTAACACCAAAACAAAAATTAAAGAATAAACATGTTTTGAAAAGCTGACTCTGTTCCCAAACAACTGCAAAAATTCAAAAAAAACAAAACGCCAAAGACAAACAGATCTAAGAAAATCACATGAAATCTTTAATGGTTTGAAAAAAAATCATTCTTCAACCCAAACAAAAATGCCCCATATGTTCTTAGACATGGATATGTACACCATACATGTCCCATCAAAAACTGTTACAAAATGAGTGTTACACCATACATGTCCTTGTCCTTGAATATTGTCGTTTATAATCCATAAAAAACACAACAGATCTTAAAAAACGCGAGCTACTGCAACAGTTCCCCTGTTGGGAAGAAGATAATTACAAAAACTAAAGCCAAAACTAAAACTCAAAGCTGTCAATGTGTTGAGAGAAAATCTATAAACCCATCAGTTTGTTGTTAATAGAAATCTAAACAAAATAAATAGAATGATTAAGAAATAAATGTAAATGGGAAAAAATAACAATAATGCTTTGAACCCATAAATCAAAGAAGTCAAGGTGTCCAGAGCTCACCGGACATCATCACATCAGCGGCCAGAGCTCGCCGCCGGAGATCACAACAACAGCGGACAGATCTTCAAAAACGCAATAGATATTCGACAGGAAAATTTACAATATAAAGAAGAAACAAAGAAAATTATAATACAAACCCAAAACGCAACAGATATTCAAGAACGCAACACATCTTCAAGACGCGAACAACTCAGTGTTTGGCGCTGCTGAGAATAGATCTTCTTCTCCTCACGAAGTAATCCCATGATTGTATGCTCTGTTTCAAAACAATAACGAACCCTAAAGTCAATGAGAAATCACAAAAAAAAACTTACCCGAGATATCACATTATAAGAGTCACACAACTCGTAAAAATCAGACTAACATGTTCAGGTTGATCGCCTCCTCGATCCAAGTTCATATTACGAAAGTCATAAATGGAGCTGTAGAGCAACTGCCTCGTTTACCCCCCTCGTTTTCCCCCTTTGTTTGAATAATCGCTTATTTCATAAAGGTTCTATGGCTTATTTGGAGATCTAGTTTTTCCCCTTTGTTTGCTTCTTCACTAAGCACTCACAGAACAAAGGGAAAAAAATGGGTCTGAGAAGGCTGTACTGGGTCTAAGAAAGTGATGCTCGAGCAGAGTTAGAGAGAGACGGGATAAGGAGGTGAAAACTCTACTTTTCTTGAAACTTGTGCACTTTTCTTGAGCCTTGTGCTTCGTGCGTCTGACCATGATCTTTTGAGATCAAAATTACCATATTGTCACAATAACATCTCCACCGTAGCAGTATGGGAGTAATCTCAACCCTTTGTTTGATGCAAACTTGAGATTTAATCTGAGCCACCACTTGATAAAGACCAAATTCATGAGATTTAATCTCAACCGTTAGTTGGGGGAGACCAAAAAACCCTCCTCCTTTATTATATAGATATATTATATCCTATAGGTGAAAGGATATGAAAGTCCTAGGGTGTACATCTTGGGGAATTATGGTGTACTAGATTGTTTGGGGTTGATGTATCGCATTTAATGAATATTTCGGTTACATCATCCAAAGGATATTTGTGGGAGATATTGAGGTCACTCTTAGAGTGTAATCCAATTTTAGCAGTTGTAGAAATAGAAATTGTGTGTATGACATAATGGATCCCTACGATTGACATTGTCATGGAGTAGTGTATCGGGGGTTCCATATTTGGATTTCTCTTTGCGAGATGCCCCACGCACGAAATGAAGTGCAATGTTGATAATAGTGAGAAGTTTTGTCTTTTATTCTTATATATTCGTAGTATAATGGTGTGGATGACATGATGAATCCCCACGATTGACATTTTAAGGAGTAGTGTATTGGGGGGGTTCCTTGTTTGGATTTCTCTTTGCGAGACGCCCCACGCACGAAACGTAGTACAATGTTGAGAGTGGAGACATGTTTTGTCCTTATTAATTTGTATGCATGTTATTTAGAAATTAAATTATAGTATTGAAGGCAACTGTCAATGGGTAACGTATTAAGACTTATAACTGTTGTAAGCTAATACAAATTGGAATCTAGCCTAGTATAGTATAAATGTGTAAATATAATTAAATGTGATTAGAACGGGAAGGATTCTTGGGTTATGTCAGAACATCAAGTCTTACGGGTATAGGCCGTGCCTATGGTAAGTTAGATTGTCCTTATGGGAGGGGTAACTCAATTAAGATTCCAAGATGCGAATATGTGTGCACTGTTAGATCAGAGGTGAGTTGGGGTTTCACGAGAGTGCGATTCCACTTTAATTTTGAAATAAGTGCATTTATATTTACTATGCACGGTTAACACAATTGCTAAACATTTTTACAACTCGGGATCTGACCCGTTTATATTTTCTCTCTTGCTATATATATATATATATATATATATATATATATATTACTAAAGGTGTCCTACCGCAGGGATGCCAGATGCTCTTCTCTCCAGAGTTGTGGGAGCCATAATAGGTGCGGACTGTTGTGGGACTTAGATTGTAGTCGTTTCCTATTTTTTTGTGAATCTAGATAGGATTCAGTTTGTACATCGGGATTATACTATAGAGCTATTTAATATTTTTTATATTTTTTCCCCATGATTGTTGTACTGTCTATGACCCGATAGCTTATTCGAGTTATTTTCTTGTTAGTACTCACTTCATTAATCATAGTACTTGTATGCCTTTTTCCTTTATTAGCAGTTCTATAGTGTTGGTTTGTTGTTCGTGGTATTTTTTATTTGGTTTTTGGAATCCACTTTTAATAGTTTCGGGTAGTTAGCCTTATATTATTTAGTATTGTCAGTTGATGTTGAGACTGAGCCATCTGAGATACCTGATTTAATGTAGTATAAGGCTTGCCACCCGTTATTATTTTGAGCGGGTTGTCTCTGATGGTATCAGAGCATCAGGTTCTAGAGTCTTTTGGATCTGTGCAGGCTTGTTGTGTTCTTCCATTGACGTTCTTGATATAGAACCCTATTATTAGGATTGTTACGTTCCCTACATTTATCATCTTCTGCGAGATGTACTCACTTGAATGATGTTCTGACACAGTTTCTTTCGTTTCAAACGTCGCTGAGAATATTTTGGTTAGGAAGGGGCAAGATGAGGAGAGATGTAATACCCATAACACATATTGGGTACACTTTGATTTGAGGTATTTCTTTTTGCAATTCTGGCATAGGTAAGAAGGATAATCTCATGATCTATAATGTAAGTACGGAAGAGGAGAGAATAGGGAACCCTTAGGAGGTTAGATTAAGAAATTCTTCAACATTTGTTTGGAAACCTAGTATTGATGACTTTTACCGATGTGAGGTGTGTGAAATTGTCCCAATATCGGGAGTATTGCCTTCTCGGAAGAGGGAGTGAGCAAGTTTGGCCTTTGTACGACATCTTTTGGGGATATTAAACTGCCTTGTGATGAGCTAGTAAAGAATTATGCTATTGATTTCCGGAAGTGTGGGTTGTTTAGGTTGTTGGGTAGTGGTTATTATGTTATTGTTTTATTGATATGCTAGGGCATAGACTTATGGTATTCCAATGAGAGGATGACTTACCTTGTGTCAAATGCTTTGATTTAATATATAGGAATTGTATAACTGAGAGGTTTAGAGTTTAATGGATTTATTTTGAGCGGAGAATTTAGCTCATAGTTGTGCTAGTTTTGAGAACTAGGTATTGGTTAAAGTATTGTATTTTTTGAGTCCTTGTGTCTTAAACATAAGGTGTTGGTTTGGCGTGTCGAAAGACATGGAATTGTTTTATATTATATTGTTACATAGGCCTTCGAGCAATATCTATAATTTGAAAATCGTTTTATAGTAAAAATAAATAAAAAAATAAAAAAACTTAACCCTGGTTCGACTGATCTCAATCCCCGACATTGCTACCCAGTAGTGTATTGGGAGGGTTCCTTGTTTGGATTTTGTTTACGAGGCCTCCCCCGCATGAAGGTAGCTAGTTTTAGGAATTGAGAAGAGTTCAACCATTGGGGATTTAAAACTTTTATATATACTTAATATCTTGTTAAAGATTAATTTGTTCATAGCTGTATTACGATTTGAGGCTAGTGGTACCGAGTTATTATGGTATGAGTGGAGCTCAAGTACGGGGTGTATGGGCGCCCTGGGTAGTTAGTTTGATTTTTAAAATCCATACGGTTCGATGTGAGAACGGGGAAAGATGGGTATAGTGATCTTGAGGGTATATGTAAGGACTAGATGAGATTCGAAGTCCTAGGCATATCTTAAATTTCGTGAGCGAAATTCTTGTAAGGGGGCACCCCAAGATTTTGTGACTGAGAAATTTAATTTTTGAGAGAAATAAAATTTATTTAAATTGGAGAATTTTAAAATTTGGAAATTTAAGCCAAAAAATTGAGGACATTTTAAATTAATACAAATGATAATTCTGAGTGCGCCATTGGTTCCGGATGGGTCGAGATAGTCAAAATGACTGTCATTGGTTTTTATTTCGGTTCCGGATTATTTTTAAGTATGTTTGGCTCGAATTGGAGTAAACGAGTCATTTAAAGTGTGTATTAACATTTAAAACTGGGTTTATTATTTTAAGGGATTTAAGGGCTTACGATTTCAGCCCTTCTCATTTATGATAAGAGAGAAATAGAAAGAAAAGAGAAAGGAAGAAAGAAGGAAGAAGAAAGGAAGAGAGAGAGGAGAAAAAGCTTGGAGTTTCCGCCGCAAATGCGATCCCGGGGACGATCCAACCTCTACAGTCTCGAGGCAAGTGTTTAATATTTCTAAATAATTTATTTGTGTATTTGATTTCATAATTTGTGGAGAAAATAATTAAATTTTAGGGTTTAATGGCAAAACAAAATTTTGGGGTAAAAATCTTACATTTGAGGTTATATAAATTGTGGGGTAGTTATATGATGAGTTTTAAGGGTAGAAACATGTTTGGGATGAAGAGTGATGGTTGGGAAATGAAATATGGAAGTATTGGAAATTTTGGGTTTAGAGGAAAATTAGCCATTTTCGTGGCTTGCAGAACAGGTCGAATCGATTCTCCATGTTGCAGAAGCATCAGGTCTTTAGGGCCAAATCGATTCTCCCCTAGCGAATTGATTCGGTATGTAGCAAACTTTCAGGTCCCTTTGGACCAAATCGATTCAGATGGGCCGGATCGATTCGCTGTTGGGGCCGAACCGATTCGGAGGGGCCGAATCGATTCGGAAACAGGGTTGTTTTGTTGAATTTTTCTAGAATAATTTCTAACCCTTTTTGTTTGGGTTTATTGATTTGGGACATGCTTATATGATGTAAGAAATATGTTTTGGAGATTTATTTGGAGTTTCTTGTACGATGAGATCGCGAGTACGTATAGAGTAATTTTGGGGACTTATATACATATGTATTGTAGATTATTGTATTGGAGTAGTATGGAAATTCCTTTATGAACAGTAGTTCTATTTGGAGGTCATAAGTGAGCTTACATACATCATGCAGTTTAGAACTCTTTGAGAGAGTGTGGTGAGGTCATGGCTCGAAATCGTAAGCCGAGGTTAGTGCCGAATCCTTATGGTAATAGGATTCTATTGAGATTGATATTGGGGACCGACGAGAGAGAGTGAGAGTGATCGTGTATCCTTAGTGATGATGAATTTAGGGAATATAGCGTAAATTTTAAGGGTTCATAGGGATAATTGAACCGTAGTTAGAATTGAGAGCGATGGGATCAAACTATCAACTAGAATAGAGTGTGATTAATAAAAGGGGATTCCAGGGATAGATGGGATCATAAAATGAATTTAAGTTTGAGCTTGATGTTTGTAGACTATTAGTTAGGTGCATACCAATAGTCAAAATTTGTACTAGAGATATTGAGGTACTTTCGAATATAGATGTGATGTGTAGTAATTGTTATCTACACTAATCTTTGGGTGATAACTTTAATGTTGGAGATATATCTATGTTGGAAGATTATTTATATCATAAGGGAAATGGATGAATATTCTTCAAGTTAGGGATCGTATTCATATAACGAATTAAGCTATTGTGATTGAAGTGATGGCTAGTATATTGAGGAATATGGACGCTAATAGCCGAGTTTATAAGATTTATACATACAAATGAGAGATAGTATGTATATATGTATGTGTATAACTTTGTATATATATGAATACATGTGTATACTCATGGCGTAAACAGCTAAACCGTATATGAAGGTTTAGTTATATGATATGATTATTTGGATGTATATATATTGTGCATGTGAATGATATATATACTTTTATGGTTAAGCATACCCCGCACATGCTATCACTGGGAAGTTACGCAATGAGGGTGAGCACCTTGGCTCGATTAGCAGAGTGTGGATATTCCCCAGGTCATAATCGTCCATTGTCTTATTATGTGATTTACATTTGTTTTGGGGTGAGACATGGTGGGTATGTTTCGTCTCATTGACCGGTTAGGAGCTATGACCGCTTCCCGGATGTCGTGTGTGTGTTGATCATGAGGTAGGTGTCATTTAGTCCTACAGGTGGCCCTAGTATGCTACGTGAGTTGGGTACTGGAAGATGATTGCATGGTGCAATATATTGGCGATATATATAGGCAGTTATATTATGTGGATGGCCATTGTAAATTATATGTAGTATGTACACTTGGCTATGGAAATAAATGGTAGTATATATATATTTAGAGTATATATATATATAGTTATTATATCCTATAGGTGAAAGGATATGAAAGTCCTAGGGTGTACAGCTTGGGTGATTATGGTGTACTAGATTGTTGGGGGTTGATATATCGCATTTAAGGAATATTTCGGTTAGATCATCCCAAGGATATTAATGGGAGATATTGACTTAAATCTTAGAGTGTAATCTAATTTTAGTTGTTCTTGAAATAGAAATTGTGTGTATGACATAATGGATCCCTACGATCGACATTGTCATGGAGTAGTGTATCGGGGGGTTTCCTTGTTTGGATTTCGCTTTGCGAGATGCCCCACACACGAAACGAAGTGAAATGTTGAGAATAGTGAGAAGTTTTGTCTTTTTTACTTATATATTAGTAGTATAATGGTGTGTATGACACGATGGATCCCAACGATTGACATTGTCAAGGAGTAGTGTATTGGGGGGGTTCCTTGTTTGGATTTCGCTTTGCGAGACGCCCCACCCACGAAACGTAGTACAATGTTGAGAGTGGAGAGAAGTTTTGTCCTTATTAATTTGTATGCATGTTATTTAGAAATTAAATTATATTATTGAAGACAAATGTCAATAGGAATCATATTAAGACTTATAACTGTTATAAGCTATTAAAAATTGGAATCTAGCCTAATATAGCATATATGTGTAAATATAATTAAATGTGATTAGAATGGGAAGGATTCTTGGATTATGTCAGAACGGCAGGTCTTATGGGTATAGTCCGTGCCTATGGTAAGTTAGGTTGTCCTTATGGGAGGGGTAACTCAATTAAGATTCAAAGATGCGAATAGGTGTGCGCTGTTGGATGAGAGGTGAGTTGGGGTTTCACGAGAGTGCGATTGCACTTTAATTATGAAATAAGTGCATTTATATTTATGATGCATGGTTAACACACTTGCTAAATATTTTTACAACTCGAGCTCTGACTCGTTTATATTTTCTCTCCTGCTATATATATATATATATATATATATATATATATATATATATATATATATATATATTACTACAGGTGTCCTACTGCAGGGATGGTGGATGCACTTCTCTCTAGAGTTGTGGGAGTCGTAACAGGTGCGGACTGTTGTGGAACTTAAATTGTAGTCACTTCATACTTCTTTGTGAATCTAGATAGGATTCAGTTTGTACATCGGGATTACACTTTAGAGTTATTTATAATTGTTTATATTTTCTTCCCATGAATGTTGTACTGGCTGTGACCTGACATCCTATTTGGTATATTTTCTTGTTGGTACTCATTTCATTTATCACAGTACTTGTATGAATTTTTGCTTTATTAGCAGTTCTATAGTGTTGGTTTATTGTTCGAGGCATGTTTTATTTGGTTTTTGGCATCCGATTTTAATAGTTTCGCGGAGTTAGCCTTATATTATTTAGTATTGTCAGTTGATGTTGAGACAGAGCCATCTGAGATACCTGATTTAATGTTGTATAGGGCTGGCCACCCGTTATTATTTTGAGCGGGTTGTCACAACGAGGAACAATAAACTCCGAAATTTTATGAGGCTTATACTCTTGGACGCTACGTCTTCAACTTTAGTACGTCATAGACTTGAAGAATGATCAGTAACTCTATCTTGTGACTCAAATGTTTTTGTCTAGAATTGAGCCAAAACTACAAAGGAATCAATTGGAAATTTGTGTCCTTACAAATCTCCCCCTTTGGCTATTCCGGGACAAAAACCAAATAAAAATCCTAAAGGGCCGTCAAGCTCTACTAGACTGACACAAAATGTCCCACCCAAAATAAAAATACAATGCTTGAATCAAACAACCCAAGGATCACAATCTTTGCCGGTGAAAGTTGCCACTTATAATATAATTCCTGCACACTTAAGCAAACACATTACACGCATAGAGAATGTCAAAATATTTAATGCAATTAAAGTAAGTACTCCCACTAAATTAATTCTCTCCCTTTATCAACTATGATCAACTTAGAAAGACGTCTACCCCCTATCATTCTCCCCCTTTTTGTTCAGGAATAGAGAAAGGATAAAGAATAAAAAATTAACTTATCTCCCCCAAAGAAAGCGTATACACCCTCTAAAATAAACAGGGGATAAATAGAATGGGATAACAAGCGAAATCATGTAATTGTGAATAAAGTGATGAGAACATTAAAGCACATGGGAAACAATTTTACAACTAATCCAAAACATAATTATGGATGCCAACTAAGATGCAAGAAAACGATACCAATATGATACACAATGTATTAAGCATGTGATATCAACAAAGAATGCAACAAGATGAATACCAATTATGAATTAAAGCATATATTGACTAGAAATAAAGGAAAAGACCAAATAAAAACATATCAAATATATGTATACATAATATATACCACAGAGACTCAAGTACACGTATATAGATATAAACACACAAATGACACAAAATAAGATAAGCTTTTCACAATCGTATGGAAAAAATGTGTCAAATGGAAACGAAAGTGTTGGGGTGTGAACTAGTAACAATGAAATTTAAACCCAATCACTTAAAAAATGTTCACGGAGTTCTCAATTGATTGCAAACCTCATCACATTTGAATATAACCTCATTTGACAAAATAGATTGAACTCAATGAACAAATATACACAATGTATACAAGCCTAGTATGTTGATGATTCTACGAACCAATAGAGTCATGACATCGAAAATGTAACTAGGATAAACGAAAATTGTGCAAACCGTTGATATACCATCCAATCTCCCTTAATAAGCATATACAATTTTTGAATGAATATCAATCAAACATAGGCCTTGGCCAATATTTTCTTATTAATGCCATAATTTCTTTTAGGCCATTTGACCATGTATTTCTTTTAGGTCAAAGAAAATGGTGGCTTACTATTCGCAAAGGATAATAAATCCTTTCGGATCCCTTCCCCGTACAAATTTATATATATTATTTTTTTATTTCTCACAAATCTCACGTACAACGGATTTTGACATGCACTAGTCCTCCTAAGTTACAAATATGTAGATGACAAGATTGGTAGGAGAACATCTCACAAAGCTCAAATATAACATGTGAAGATTAAATTTCAAAAGAGACCGTGCATGTGTGAATAGAGGCATAAAAAAATAGAATCCATTTAATCAACACAAAATCCAACTACTCCATGTAAGCATGGTAAAGAACATAATCAGGATTGAAAATCTTAACCAAAAGTTCTAACCACATGGGAGCATAAAAGATGGGATTCAAACACAAGTATATTCCACATAAAGTTTGCCAAACTAAAATACACACAAAAATAAAAATCTTTTTTTAGTTTTTGACAATTTTTAACCAAAAATAAAAATATATACTCAAAAGACACACAAAAATCATTTGTATTTTTCATTAATCCTAAATTGTGAAAAGATGAAACACAAATGATTAACAAAATCTTTTTGTATTTTTTTATTTAATGCAAACAAAAATGAAGGAAATATAATACAAAAGATAAACAAGTCAGGATTTCTATCATGAAATATGAAATAAAGCAATGACTAGAAAAAGACTAAACAAGCATACAATTAGCATGGGTGATATAGCATAAAGCACAAAAGCTAAAGTATGCAAATAAAACTAACACATTCAACCTTTAGATTTTGTAAGGTAGGAAGCATGTGAGAATAAATGAGAATAAAAAACCCTATCTTGTAAAGTTACCAAGTCGGATCTCCTCACCCAAACTAATGATGAGTGACTATCTCGGGGTGTAGGAATCTTGGTTACCTTGGTTGCCTTACATTGGTGTTTTCTAGAAAATCTTTTAAGATCAAAACAATATTTCCTAAGATGACCTTTTAGATCTCAATGTGAACAATTAAACTCACGGCGAAAAGATCGACCTAAGGAGTGATCTCTAAAGGTTTTCCTAGGCGATTCTCCTAAAACATTCGTTTTGGATTTTTGAGTTGGTTCATCACAAATATCGAAGCCTAAACCACAAGTGTCATTTTTGATTTGGACCGTGCCTAAGATTTTAACATGTTTTTCGGACTTACACTCCAAATCAAATTTGACTTTAGTAGAGTCTTTTAATTCATTTTATAATTCTAAAATTTTAGGCTATAACAAAACATTTCTCTCTTCAAACTCGAGAAGCTCCCTTTTCAAGGATTCCATTAAACCTCTAAGGCTATCTTTCTCGCCTTCTATATATTCTAGCTTCTCTCGAAGAGATCTCTCTCGTGTCCTAAGGTCTTCAACTAACGCACTCTCATCAACAACCTTGACACGCTCTCTTAAACTTGCTTCTAACTTCAAATTAGCTCTTTTTAATTTAATAGATTCTTCATAAAGTTCTTGAAAAGCAATTTGAAGTTCACTCACATCAACCTCTTCTTCATTTTCACTCTCTCTTTCCTTTCCACTCTCACTACCATAAAAAATAATGGAATCATAAACTATGACCTTGGAAGTGTCATGTCTTAAAGTTTCATCAATCGATGAATTCTCACTATCACTCACATGACTAGCCATAAAAGCCACAAAATTGGGCTTAGTGGGGGAATCGGGTCCCTCTTAATTATCACTATCATTAAGGGTTGCATTAAAAGCAATCGATTTCTTACCCTCTCTCCTTAGTTTAGCGGGGCACTCAAAAGCCCTATTGCCATACCCTTCACAACCAAAACATTTTTCCGACTCATCCCTATTTACATTTTCATTAGAAGTTTTAGGGATCTTTTCGGCTTTGTCATGCCTAGGTTTTTCAAATTTCTTAAAATTATTTTTAAATTTATCTTTGTTCAATTTAAGAAATTTTTGAAATTTTCTAGCAAACATAGCCATGTATTCCGACTCACTATCACTTTCACACTCTACTACTTGTTTTTCCTCTTTTCAGGATTTTAACGCAACGCCCTTTTCTATTTTCTTTTCAATTTTAGAGGGAAACATTTCATGTTCATAGGTTTGTAAATAAACTACACGCTCTTCTTATTTCGTAGAGGCTAAAGTTGGTAAAGAATTTAAAACGGTCACTTTCAGAATAAATTTATCGAGTTGGGATCGTAATATTTTCTTTACTTCTCGGTCGTCGGGTATTTTCTCTCCCAAGTTAAAATATGAATTAACAATATCGGAAATTCGAGCATAAAATTCATCAAAAGTTTATTTTTCATTCATTTTGATGGTTTCAAATTGAGTGGTGAGATTTTGGAGTTTTGAAGCTTTAACGACACTTGTACCATCATGAGTGAGTTGTAAAATATCCCATGCTTCTTTAGCGGTCTCACACGTCATAATGCGTTGAAATTCATCCGGTGTGACAGCCCTAAACAAGTCATTTAAACCACGGGAATAAAAATTTCAATGTTTAAACTCATTCTCACTCCATCTGTCGGCCGGTTTGGGAATATGTTCATTATCTACTAAATGAGTTGGTGGAGACCACCGGTTAACTACCGATAACCAAACCCTCTCGTCGATATATTTAAGAGTAGATTTCATTCGTGCTTTTCAGTACGAGTAATTAGAAGCATCGAAAATTGGAAATTTTGAAAATGGGGAAAATTCCATTTTAGCCAAAAAAAAGTTAAAGGATCTTTAACGAAATCATTTATCATTTTGTCTTTTATACCATTTTGAAAATGCGTAGGGCCCCAATTTTAAAATCTTATAAAAAATTATTTCCTTTTATATAGGATGCGGAAGGAAGATGATGGTTCAATTAAACAAATTTTAATTTCTCTCAAATTAAAATATAACCAAGTGAAATAGGATTAAACCCACACACAATTTGATTTAACTTCAACAAAATTAATTAACCCAAGTCCTAGAAAATTTTCCTAAGTCATATTTTTCAATTTTACCAAATTAGGCCAAACCAATTTTATCAAATTAAATTAAATGACTTGAATTAAATTAACTAAACATTACCCAATATTTAATTTCGCACCAAATCAAATATGTAGTGATTAAAACCAAATTTTATCTTGAATTGCCTAAGCATGCGTTCTAGGTGAGTATAGCAAGATAAAATAAAGAATAAATCACTCTGCCGCGATGTTCGAGGAAAAAATCACAACGGGAAAAAACCTCGGACGACCCTAGCCTCAAATCCACTAAGTACGAAATTTAGAAATACAATCAAGATGACTAAAACACTCGACTCGATCCTTCTGAGGCCCCGACGCGTCTTCTTGTATCAACCATTGCCTATCGAATAACCACAGAGCTCCACCACGGTCTTGGAATCCATCGATCGGACTTTATATGGTCACCGTCAACCACCCGCGTCTTCTTGTATCAACCTTTGCCTAGCGAATAACCATGGAGCTCCACCACAGTCTTGGAATCCATCGATCGGACTTTATATGGTCACCGTCAACCACACATTATGAATTTCACCACATGAGAATGCCGCAGTAAAACAAGCTGTTCTTCTTTATGGGATTTAGAAGCAAACCGAAACTTCTCTTCAAACGGATGTAGAGATAAATTGGTGCCAAACACTCCAAGCAAAGTATATATATATATATATATATATATATATATATATATATATATATATGGAACTTGGATAAATAAACTAATGGGTGTAACACAAGTGTTTAATTAGATTTTTCTTCGAAAAACACACACTTAAACAAAGAAATTTTTGTACTTTTAATTTCTGTCTCAAACACTCTCTTAGAGGTTATAGGACATGAAAAAGTTAAACCAAAAAGGTTGGTTCCTGCACTTGGATATTCTGTCAAAATTTAGTGGGGTAAAGTAGTGGAAAAAGTCGTAAAAACTGCTCAAAACTGCCAAGTAATCTCGTTCGAACGAGATTTTCGATCGAACGAAGTCTCGTTCAAATGAGGTTTCTAACGAATTTCGAGTGTGAACTCATTAGAAATCTCATTGGAAATCTCGTTCGAACATGATGTTCATTCGAACGACATTTCGAACAACTTTCCAGTGGCCTTATATGGGAACTCGTTGGCAAACTCGTTCGAATGACATGGTTGTTCGAACGACAATCTTGTTCGAACGAACTTCCCGAAAGTTTGAAAATTATGTTTTCAGCCTAGAAACTTTATATACTTTAGATTAAAGTTTTATTAAAATCTTTCCGAAAGTAAACAACAGTTTTAAATAAACATACACCTAATATGAAATGTTCCAGGCTCCTATATATATTCAAATGCATTCATACGTTTAGGAGCAAACGGAACATTATTGATGATGTAGAAACGAGGCACAATAAACTCGGCAATTTGATGAAGCCTTATACTCTTGGCCGCTAGGTCTTCATCTTTAGTACGTCATAGGCTTGAAGAATGATCAATAACTCTATCCTATGACTCAAACATTTTTGTTCGGAATTGAGCCAAAGCTACAAAGGACTCAATTGGAAATTCGTGTCCTTACATTTTTCATATATTGATCCCCATCACCAATAGTTCTATAGAAGCATCATCTCGAGTTTTAATTGATAAATATCGTTCCTTAAGTTATTGAGATTATATTCATCAACATTAAATTTTAATGATAAGCACTTACAGACGTCGCCGAGAATAAGTTGGTTAGGAAGGGGCAAGATGAGGAGATATGTAATACCCATAACAGAATTTGGGTACACTTTGATTTGAGGTATTTCTTTCTACAATTCTGGCATAGGTAAGAAGGAGCATCTCGTGATCTATAAGGTAAGTACGGAAGATGAGAGAATAGGTAACCCTTGGGAGGTTAGATTAAGAAATTCTTCAACATTTGTTAGGAAACCTAGTGTTGATGACTTTTACCGACGTGAGGTGTGTGAAATTGTCCCAATATCGTGAGTATTGCCTTCTGGGAAGAGGGAGTGAGCAAGTTTGGTCTTTGTACGACATCTTTTGGGGATATTAAACCGCCTTGTGATGAGCTAGTAAAGAGTTATGCTATTGATTTCCGGAAGTGTGGATTGTTTAGGTTGTTGGGTAGTGGTTATTATGTTATTGTTTTATTGATATGCTATGGCATATATTTGTGGTATTCCAATGAGAGGATGACTTACCTTGTGTCAAAAGCTTTGATTTAATATATAGGAATTGCATAACTGAGAGGTTTAGAGTTTAGTGGATTTATTTTGAGCGGAGAATTTAGCTCATAGTTGTGCTTTGAGAACTAGGTATTGGTTAGAGTATTGTATTTTTTAAGGCCTTGTGCCTTAAACATAAGGTGTTTGTTTGGCGTGTCGAAAGACATGGAATTGTTTTATATTATATTGTTACATAGGCCTACGAGCAATATCTATAATTGGAAAATCTTTTTATAAAAAAAAAAAAACTTAACCTTGGTTCGACTGATCTCAATCCCCGACATTGCTACCCAGTAGTGTATTGGGAGGGTTTCGTGTTTGGATTTCCCTTGCGAGACCTCCCCCGCATGAAGGTAGCTAGTGTCAAAAATTGAGAAGAGTTCAACCATTGGTGATTTCAAACTTTTATATATACTTAATATGTTGTTATAGATTAATTTGTTGAGAGTTATATTACTATTTGAGGCTAGTGGTAATGAGTTATTATGGTACGAGTGGATCTCAAGTAAGGGGTGTATGGGCACCCTGGGTAGTTAGTTTGACTTTTAAAATCCATACGGTTCGATGTGAGAATGGGGAGAGATGGGTATAGTGATCTTGAGGGTAGATGTAAGGACTAGATGAGATTCGAAGTCCTAGGCATATCTTAAATTTCGAGAGAAAAATTTTGGTATGGGGGAAGAGTGTAACACCCCAAGATTTTCTCATTGAGGAATTTAATTTTTGAGAGAAATAAAATTTATTTAAATTGGAGAATTTTAAAATTTGGAAATTTAAGCCCAAAAATTGAGAACATTTTAAATTATTACGAATGATAATTCTGAGTGCGCCATTGGTTCCGGATGGGTCGAGATAGTCGAAAAGACTGTCATTGGTTTTTATTTCAATTCCGGATTATTTTTAAGTATGTTTGGCTCGAATTGGAGTAAACGAGTCATTTAAAGTGTGTATTAACATTTAAAACTGGGTTTATTATTTTAAGGGATTTAAGGGCTTATGATTTCAGCCCTTCTCATTTATGATAAGAGAGAAATAGAAATAAAAGAGAAAGGAAGAAAGAAAGAAAGAAAGAAGAATAAAGGAAGAGAGAGAGGAGAAAAAGCTTGGAGTTTGTGGCCCAAATGCGATCCCGGGGACGATCCAACCTCTACAGTCTCGAGGAAAGTGTTTAATATTGCTAAATAATTCATTTGTGTATTTGATTTCATAATTTGTGGATAAAATAATTGAATTTTAGGGTTTAATGGCAAAACCAAATTTTGGGGTAAAAATCTTACATTTGAGGTTATATAAATTGTGGGGTACTTATATGATGAATTTTAAGGGTAGAAACATGTTTGGGAGGAAAAGTTATGGTTGGGAAATCAAATATGGGAGTATTGTAAATTTTGGGTTTAGAGGAAAATTAGCCATTTTCGTGGCTTGCAGAACAGGTCGAATCGATTCGCCCCTAGCAAATCGATTCGCCATGTTGCAGAAGCATCAGGTCTTTAGGGCCAAATCGATTCTCCCCTGGCGAATCGATTCAGTATATAGCAAACTCTCAGGTCCCTTTGGACCGAATCGATTTGGATGGGCCGAATCGATTCGCGGTTGGGGCCGAATCGATTCGGAGGGGCCGAATCGATTCGAAAACAGGGATGTTTTGTGGAATTTTTCTAGAATAATTTCTAACCCTTTTTGGTTGGGTTTATTGATTTGGAACATGCTTATATGATGTAAGAAATATGATTTGGAGATTTATTTGGAGTTTCTTGGATGATGAGATCGCGAATACGTATCGAGTAATTTTGGGGACTTATATACATATGTATTGTAGATTATTATATTGGAGTAGTATGGAAATTCCTTTACGAACAGTAGTTCTATTTATAGGTCATAAGTGAGCTTACATATGACATGCGGTTTAGAACTCTTTGAGAAAGTGTGGTGAGGGCATGGCTCGAAATCGTAGGCCGATGTTAGTGCCGAATGCTTATGGTAATAGGATTCTATTGAGATTTAGATTGGGGACCGACGAGAGAGAGAGAGAGTGATCGCGTATCCTTAGTGATGATGAATTTAGGGAATATAGCATAAAAGTTAAGGGTTCATAGGGATAATTGAACCGTAGTTAGAATTGAGAGAGATGGGATCAAACTATCAACTAGAATAGAGTGTGATTAATAAAAGGGGATTCCAATGATAGATGGGATCATAAAATGAATTTAAGTTTAAGCTTGAGGTGTGCAGACTATTAGTTAGGTGCATACCAATAGTTGAAATTTGTAATAGAGATATTGAGGTACTTTCGAATATAGATGTGATGTGTAGTAATTGTTACCTACACTAAGCTTTGGGTGATAACTTTAATGTTGGAGATATATCTATGTTGGAACATTATTTATATCATAAGGGAAATGGATGAATATTCTTCAAGTTAGGGATCGTATTCATATAAAGAATTAAGCTATTATGATTGACAAAACATTTCTCTCTTCAAACTCGAGAAGCTCCATTTTCAAGGATTCCATTAAACCTCTAAGGCTATCTCTCTCGCCTTCTATATATTCTAGCTTCTCTCGAAGAGATCTCTCTCGTGTCCTAAGGTCTTCAACTAATGCACTCTCATCAATGACATTTACACACTCTCTTAAACTTGCTTCTAACTTCGAATTATCTCTTTTTAGTTTAATATATTCTTCATAAAGTTCTTGAAAAACATTTTGAAGTTCACTCACATCAACCTCTTCTTCATTTTCACTCTCTCTTTCTTAACCACTCTCACTACCATAAAAAAAAAATGGAATCATAAACTATGACCTTGGAAGTGTCATGTGTTAAAGTTTCATCAATCGATGAGTTCTCACTATCACTCACATGACTAGCCATAAAAGCCATAAAATTGGGCTTAGTGGGGGAATCGGGTCCCTCTTCAATATTACTATCATTAAGGTTTGCATTAAAAGCAATCGATTTCTTACCCTTTCTCCTTAGTTTAGCGGGGCACTCAAAAGCCCTATGGCCATACCCTTCACAACCAAAACATTTTTCCGACTCATCCCTATTTACATTTTCATTAGAAGTTTTAGGGATCTTTTTGGCTTTGTCATGCCTAGGTTTTTCAAATTTCTTAAAATCATTTTTAAATTTATCTTTGTTCAATTTATGACATTTTTAAAATTTTCTAGCAAACATAGCCATGTATTCCGACTCACTATCCCTTTCACACTCTACTACTTGTTTTTCCTCTTTTCGGGATTTTAAAGCAACGCCCTTTTCTATTTTTGTTTCAGTTTTAGAGGGAAACATTTCCAGTTCATAGGTTTGTAAATCACCTACACGATCTTCTAATTTCGTAGAGGCTAAAGTTGGTATAGAATTTAAAACGGTCACTTTCGAAATAAATCTATCGAGTAGGGACCGTAATATTTTCTTTACTACTCGGTCGTCGGGTATTTTCTCTCCCAAGTTAAAGTATGAATTAACAATATCGAAAAGTCGAGAATAAAATTCATCAAAAGTTTAATTTTCATTTATTTTGATGGTTTCAAATTGAGTGGTGAGATTTTGGAGTTTTGAAGCTTTAACGACAGTTGTACCTTCATGAGTGAGCTATAAATTATCCCATGCTTCTTTAGCGATCTCACACGTCATAATGCGTCGGAATTCATCCGGTGTGACAACGCTAAACAAGGCATTTGAACAACGGGAATTAAAATTTGAAAGTTTAAACTCATTCTCAATCCATCTGTCGGCCGGTTTGGGAATACGTTCATTATCTACTAAATGAGTTGGTTGAGACCACTTGCTAACTACCGATAACCAAACCCTCTCATCGATAGATTTAAGTGTAGATTTCATTCGTGCTTTCCAGTGCGCATAATTAGAACCATCAAAAATAGGAAATTTTGAAAATGGGGAAAATTCCATTTTAGCCTAAAATAGTTAAAGGATCTTTAACGAAATAATTTATCGTTTTGGCTTTTATACCATTTTGAAAATGTGTAGGGCGCCAATTTTAAAATCTTATAAAAAATTATTTCCTTTTATATAGGATGCGGAAGCAAGATGATGGTTCAATTAAACAAATTTTAATTTCTCTCAAATTAAAATACAACCAAGTGAAATAGGATTAAACCCACACACAATTTGATTTCACTTAACCAAAATTAATTAACCCAAGTCCTAGAAAATTTGCCTAAGTCATATTTTTCAATGTTACCAAATTAGGCCAAACTAATTTTATCAAATTAAATTAAATGACTTGAATAAAATTAACTAAACATTACCCAATATTTAATTTCGCATCAAATTAAATATGTAGTGATTAAAACCAAATTTTATCTTGAATTACCTAAGCATGTGTTCTAGGTGAGTATAGCAAGATAAAATAAACAATAAATCCCTATGCTGCGATGTACGAGGAAAAAACCACAACGAGAAAAAACCTCGGACGTCCCTAGCCTCAAATCCACTAAGTACGAAATTTACAAATACAAGCAAGATGACTTACAACACTCAACTCGATCCCTCTGAAGCCCCGACGCGTCTTCTTGTATCAGCCTCTGCCTAGCGAATAACCACGGAGCTCCACCACGGTCTCGGAATTAATCGATCGGACTTCATATGGTCACCGTCAACCACACATTGTGCATTTCACCACATGAGAATGCCGCAACAAGACAAGCTCTTATTCTTTATGGGATTTAGAGGCAAACCGAAAATTCTCTTCAAACGGATGTACAGATAAATCGGTGCCAAACACTCCAAGCAAAGTATATATATATATATATATATATATATATATATATATATATATATATATATATATATATATATATATATATATATATGGAACTTGGATAAACAAACTAATGGGCGTAACACAAGTGTTTAATCAGATTTTTCTTCGAAAAGCATACACTTAAACAAAGAACTTTTGTACTTTTAATTTCTCTCTCAAACACTCTCTTAGAGGTTGTAGGACATGAAAAAGTTAAACAAAAAAGGTTGCTTCCCGCACTTGGATATTCTGTCAAAAGTTAGTGAGGTAAAGTAGTGGAAAAAGTCGGAAAAACTGCTCAAATTGCCAATTAATCTCGTTCGAACGAAGTCTCGTTCGAATGAGATTTCTAACGAAGTTCCAGTGTGAACTCGTTAAAAATCTCGTTGGAAATCTCGTTCGAACATGATGTTCATTAGAATGACATTTCGAACAACTTTCCAGTGGCCTTATATGGGAACTCGTTGGCAAACTCGTTTGAATGACATGGTTGTTCGAACGACAATCTCGTTCGAACGAACTTCCCGAAAGTTTGAAAACTCTGTTTCAGCCCATAAACTTTATATACTTTAGATTAAAGTTTTATTAAAATTTTTCCGAAAGTAAACAACAGTTTTAAATAAACATACACCCAATATGAAATGTTCCAAGATCCTATATATATTCAAATTCATTCATACGTTTAGGAGCAAACGAAACATTGCTGATGACATAGAAACGAGGCACAATAAACTCGGCAATTTGATGAAGCTTTATACTCTTGACCACTAGGTCTTCAACTTTAGTACGTCATAGGCTTGAAGAATGAGTCATAACTCTATGCTATGACTCAAACATTTTTGTCCGAAATTGGGCCAAAATTACAAAGGACTCAATTGGAAATTTGTGTCCTTACATTTTTTATATTTTGATCCCCATCACCGATAGTTCTATAGATGCATCATCTCGAGTTTTAATTGATAAATATCGGTCCTTAAGTTATTGAGATTATATTCATCAACATTAAATTTTAATGATAAGCACTTACAGTTTGAATACTTACAATGGGATTTCTTATTTCTTCAGAACTTCATTCTTGATTATAGACATGAGGTGGATATTCATGTTGGTCCTTTCTTTAAGTGTTGATATATTTGTAACCTTTTAGTGAGAGAAATTATCTTAATTTTCATTGATTTACTCTAGTGGTGTTATATTTTCTACTTAATTTTTTTCACTTTATAGTGAACTCAAATAACTGTTTCGATTGTCTTATAATTGGTATGATTCCTCATCTTATCTTACTTGATAACACAATTCATATATGAGTTTTATAATATAGATTTCCTTAGTTTTACTAAGGTGTTTGGTTTAATTGTAAACATGGATTTCAATAACATTATTAAGATTGTGATTAAATCTCTCATCATCTCTAATTTATTTACATCGTCTTCATAAAAGTCATTATCTTCTTTTTCGTACTAAATATCTACTTTAGTTTTGTTAATGGAATATCTATCAAACTGATATTTTTACTTAGTTAGGACTTGAGTACATCCATGATCTAGATGGAACTCGATTACTTTATTATCTTCATGACACTAAGGTGTAACCAAAACCTTAAAAGTAATAATAACACCTTGCAATGTAAACCAAGAAGATAACTATCTCTTTCTTTGTCCAGGTAGCACAAGCGAGCTCAAAGGCACTAACTCCTTCCTTGACTCATCAAACTTACATCCCCCACAACTGTGATGATAAAGTTGAGCTACATCATAATAATAAAGTTAAATAAAGAATTGTTGCACTAAGGCAATCTTTTGAGTTTATTAAAATTATTGTCTTTAGAAGCTAGTCACTTTTGTTGACAAACTAATGCCTCAATGTGTGCGAGTTATGTTATGAGATTTTTTTTTTCTTTCTCTTATTCTAAAAATCTCAATGAATTATTGACATAAGTGTATTGGTGGAAATTTTATATGTTTATTTTTTGAGATATTATGTGTCAAGGGGATTATTTGATGAAGTATTTATAGTCTTAGAACCAAATAGAGCCATTGGGAGTTGTTGGAAACATATGTGTTTGTTTTTTTAAAAAACTAGTCATTATCAGCTGAGTTTTCTAGATTTAGCTGACTAAATATGTTTAATCAACTGATTCATCATCTAGTTAACCTAAAACCACTGATTCATTTTTATAATAATCAGTTTGACTTACTTTGTGGCATTAGAAATTTTTAATTAAGTCAACTATAATAGGAATTTTTTTTTCCTTATTTTAAAAACTAGTTTAAATGTGGTAAATATGTTTATAATGTTTATGTTAATTTAAGAAAATAGTTTTAGAAAGTCTATTTGTGTTATTGTGGACACCTCGATTTGTAATAAGGACCTACATTTATCATGCATCAACACCTCAAGAGTCCATAAAGCGTAGAAATAATTATCACTAAATACGGGATCATACTCCAACATGATAAACCTACACATATACATAAAAAAGGTTAAAAATATAAATTCCCCAAAATACTAAGACAAAACCAGAAGAACAAACTTCACTTCATCAACCGCAGTATTGATACCAATGAACCGCACAATTAAAAATCTCTTAGTACTCATTACAACATCATACAATCAACTGCACAGTTGACCATTTGAGGATAATTACCCAGCCTAAAAGGGATCCATTCATACACACGTCCCGCTCCAACCAAACCGACCGTACACATGTCCCTTACCAATAACTGCATGGTTAATCAAACCATTAACCGTACGATTGATGAACCTAAGGAGAAATCTATAAATTGCAGACCCCGCCACATTGATAAATGCATATAAAAACCCAAAATTGATTTGGTTTCTAACACTCTTCAACCCTGAGTACATAAGAATCTCGAGTTCTATTCGAAATCCCGAGTGAAGTCTTGCTTTTTTAAAAGGACACTCCCTCCAACAAAAAGACGCAAACCTCTATGCGTATCCTTTGAAGATGAGCCTTTTCTAAATGAAGATTTTCCCAATGATGCCATATCATAGGGGAAACCCCTCTGGGAAAAATCCATCTCACGCTATAAGGGTAAAAATAATGTAGAAAATTGGTGTCAGTATTATAAATACAAACTTTGATATAGAATTGTACATATCTATGTAAACCACTTAGTTCGACCCTCATTAGTTGACCGAGTATGCATTTTATAGTGTTTATATTTTAAAGCATGGTTTTTTACCCAACACCTTTGCTTGATAATCTAGATAACATACTCATATGTTGAACAATGCTAACCAAGACCGGTAAAACTAAGTACGACACAAAACATACTTTTCAAAATAATTCTTAAGAAAGTGTTGGTGAACCTAATTACTTCAAAACTTTGCTAAAACCAAAATCTTAAATTGTAATACTCTTCACCACTTCTCTCAGTGAACATTCCTATATCAACGAAGGCACCAACGAATGTGTTTTCTTGGAAAACTTTTGAAACTGTATTTGATTATATTTATTTAACATACTAATATGCACTCCAAATCATAATTAAAATGCTATATAAATGACTAGGCTCCATAAATAACATGATGATGTATACTGTATACCCGGTATCCCATTGTATACACTCGTAAATATTCCTAATTCGTTAGATTTATGTTGAATTTGATCGAAGACCTCTAGGGTACATAGGCACAATACCGAGCGGCACTCGTGAGTCCAAGACTCATAATATGTCTCTTAAATATTATCTATTTTGGGTGCCTACATCTCGAGTCCAAAATCACTTTTCCAAATGAAGTGATCATCTCTTTCACTTTGGATTAGTACAAGATGCTATGATACCTCATGATCTTAGCCATGATAATAACGGATACATATATATTTGTCGGTAACTTTTGGTCCACTCTAGTCCTAAACATAACCTCTTCCTATTCATCCCTGTACCTAAAGCAAGTCGAGTATGTCTAAAAATATTATTCTATATATATGCAAACCAATACAAATGTTTAGGAACACATTCAAGTTAGTTATCGTTCGATTTATATGAATGTCTTGTTAAAGACTTCAGGTTCTTTCCTATTTTGAACCTAGCCAGACTGAGCCTTTTGTCTCACATATAGCTTCTCCCAACTCAATCAAACTCCTCACACTTGCACACACATCATATTGTAACCTTTTCATGTGGCTCTCCATAACAAATGAACTATATAGGCTTTGATCTAATTGATACATAGATAGGTAGTTGAAATATAGAGTTTTTTTAGTGAGCAAATGCCTCGATAATGTGTCTTGATATTTTTTTAAAAAAGAGGGATGAGACCCCCACACATACTATCAATTAGAAATTAGGAGAAATGACCTCTCCTAAGTGGCATACAAGCTCAGTAGAAAAAATAACTAGTGGTTTATCCTAATACGCCAGCTATAGCAGGATGACAAGTATGGCGATTCATAACTATCCCCATTACAAAATAATAAAAATAGAGAACTATAGAAAAATTGGATTTTATAGAACAATTCCATATTAATGAATTCTAGATCTAATGAGGAAGCTTGAATATACCCATGCCGAGGAATCCTTTAATGAGATGAGGAAGAGAATTAAAAGAACAAAAAACTTATGATTATTAACCACAAGGCGACTAACTTGCTAAACCATTAGCTACTAATTTATTTTCCCTACAAATATGGATGGTTTGAAATGACCAAGGAAGATAAAAAATTTCAAATATATTTCTTAATTTTAAAGGGGTTTTCTCTTTTTGAGAATGAATTCAACAACTTAAAGAATCAGATTCGATCATCACATCTTCGAAATGAAGAAAATTATAAATTTCTAAGCCCTTCTCCAAATCTTTGTCTTCTGCATACATATTTGTCTGAAAGTCCACAGAATACCGAAACCAACAATGAATTTCCACTTAGAATCTCTAATAACACCACCACTTCCACTCATACCCGGGCTCCTTTAAGATGCCCCATAAATATTGAGTTTGAGATAACCAGTAGGAGGTTTTCTCTAAAAACATCTGATGAATTCCATCTTCTTTGTCTCAATCTTAGAAAAGAACATGTTAACAACAAACCTATCCTCATCTGAGGTTTTAGATAATTTTTATGATGTATTGGCATACCGATAATGGTGTCACTTTATTGCATTTATTACCACTAAATAGAAGGGTCAAGAATACTAAAATAAAATAAGAGAGAAGGTACAACATTAGTCTAATAACCTAAGCCCAAAAAAAGTGGGGCTTAACGCAAAATATGTATCACTAATCTAATATCCAACACTCCCCCTCAAGTTGGAGCGAATATATCCACCAAACCAAACATGCCAGTAGATGAGTGAATTGAAGAAGGTCTAAACACCTTGGTGAGACAGTGTACAGTCAGAGATGACTAAGGGACAAATAAGGGATGAATGATGCGTATAGAAACATTCTCACGGAGAAAATGAATATCCACCTCAATGTGTTTGGTTCTCTCATGAAGAACCGAATCAGATGACGACATAATGTCTGATTTGTTATCACACAACAAACGAGAAGGATTATCCTCAGTAAAGACTAGATCACCCAAAATCGATCGAAGGCACAAGATCTCACATGTACCATGGGCTCACACGTAAAGCCTATCAACCTCAGGGAGACTGCTTCAACCCGTATAGGGATTTGTGAAGAATACAAACCTTTCCCACATACTCCCCCTCAGCTCAAAAATCCAAAGAACGAGCCATATAGATAGTTTTAGTAAGATTCCCATGAAGAAATGCATTTTTAATATCCAATTGATGTAATGGCCAAGAATGAGACGCGACAAGAGAGATAAGGATACAAAAAAAAGTCTTCTTAGACCCCGGGGCAAAGGTAGTACCAAAATCTTTACCCAAAATCTGAGTAAAGCCACATGCCATAAGACGAGCATTATATCTCTCAACGGATCCATCAGCCAAATACTTAACACTAAATAGCCATTTGCAACCAACGAGTTTCTCCTCAAAGGAAGA
The DNA here is from genome assembly GCA_949130495.1 of Sambucus nigra. NCBI lineage: Eukaryota > Viridiplantae > Streptophyta > Magnoliopsida > Dipsacales > Adoxaceae > Sambucus > Sambucus nigra. The sequence goes on from OX422215.1 coordinate 257,823,056, forward strand.
CACACTAACTCCCAAGTACTATTTTTTCTAAGGCATCCATCTCCGTTTTCATGGCAACTACCCATTTTGGATTATGAAAAGCCTCATGCAAAGACAAGGAAATATAAATATAGTCAAGACAACCCAAAAAAGCACGATAGAACCCGAAATACCTTCATAGAAAAAATGCTCGAGAATAGAATACTTAGTACAACAAGAAGTAGCATAACGAGCAGGAAGGAGATGATCACTAATGGGATAACAGGACTGAAAACTAGAAATAGGTGTGACAGGGGAGATATAAATTAGGGTGTGGGTTTGGGAAGAAGGAGCCTCAATAGTACGTGGGTTCATAGGAGGAGGCGACCGGCATAAACCTGCAATGAGGGTGTCTCAGGAAGAGAGGTAGACACATCCAATAAAGGGATCATAAGAGACACCGAAGAATCATCCTTAAAAGGAGGAGGAGGAGGAGGGGTGGGTGGTGGTGGAGGAGGAGTAAAAGACCTACCATAAAATGGAATATCCTTATCAAAGGTAACATCATGAGAGTGATAATTCGTCAAGAAATATGATCATAACATCTATACGATTTAAACATGGTAGGATACCCCATAAAAATACATTTAATGGACCTATTATCAAGTTTATGACATGAGGGGCGCCTATCCCGAACATAGCACACCCCCCCCCCCCCCCAAAAAAAAAAACCCGAGGCAATATAAGGAAAGGGGGTAGTAGGAAAGAGATAGTGAAGAGGTGTTTCGCCATTTAAAACTTTGCTTGGAGTGAAATTAATAATAAATGTGCCCGTGATAATAGAAAGGTGCCAATAAGGTTTAGGAACATGCATATCCCATAAAAGGCAACGAACCATTCCAATTAAGTGACGAATCTTATCTTTTTCCACCCCATTTTGCTCTGGGGTATATGTAAAAGTAAGTTGGTGTAAAATTCCCTTTTGATTAAGTTGTGAATGAAAAGAATAAAAAGCATACTCCCTCTCATTATCATACCGAATGTTACGAACAATTGTGTTAAATTGTGTTTTAATCATTTAAAGGAATTGGACAAATAAATGTAACACTTCATATTTATCTTTAAGTAAGTATACCCATGTACATCTAGAGAAATCATCAATAAAAGTGACATAGTACCTATGACCCGATAAAGCAGTGTCAGGTGAGGGTCCCCAAACATCAGAGTGAATAAGATAAAACATACTAGGTGCAAGACTCATGTGAGAAATATAACTAGTACGAATATGTTTAGACAACTCACAAGTCACACAAGTAAACCTCTTGTCTTTTCAAGCCTTAGACAAATAGGGAAAAGGTAAACATAAGTTCTGAAAATTTACATGTTCTAAATGGGCATGCCACAAATGCAAAGTTTGTAAGGAAACATACAAAAAATGTGCTTAATGGAAGAAGAGGCAAGGGGTATTGAAACATAAGTAGTCGAGGTAGGAGGATCCCCAAAGTGGTATAGGCCAAAGTACTCATATGCCCTGTCAAAAATCCTCTTTGAAGGCAGGTAATGAAAATAAAAATATGAGGATAAGAATAAGACAGTATAGTTGAGATCCTTACACAGTTGATGAACAAAGATGATATTTAAAGATAGGCCGGGAACATGTAAGATAAAAGATAAAGTGAGAGAGGGTGAGCGATAGATGTTTCCCTTTCTACGAATAAGACCAAGTGAACCATCTATATGAGACACATTATGACACACAGGGGTAGTGGGGGAAGTAAAAAAAGGTAGCTCACTAATCATATGATCGTAAAATCCAATGCACTAGTCACCCGATGCTTCGAGTATAAAATCAAGTAGTCTTAAAAACCTAAATATGAATAAAAAAAATAAGGTACATAAAGGAATAGTGGTAGTGGGAGTAAAGTTCCAAGAGAGATCAGATGTGCCTAGAGAAGATAAATATGTGCCTAAAGATGACTATCATCCCTGGGAGCACTACGAGAAGAAGAAGCAGAAACATCGACAATGGCAGCAATCCTGGGAAGCCTAGAGTGTTTGTCCTTAGCAAACTTCTGAGTCAACTGGGGATGATGTTTGAAGCATCGATCTCTGAAGTGGCCTATAATTATACAGTGATGACATGTCGATCATCCTTTACGGGGATGGGGACCGATGTGATCCGCAAATGCAATCTGATCAGTAGGAAGAGACTGAACTCGGGCATCAACCTACGAAGTCTGAGATAACCTGAGATGATGCTCCTTTCCATCCACAATAGCAAAGGTCTCCCGGAGGGGAGGAATATGAATGTGTTTATGATTTATTTACAAAGAGCATCATATCATATCGTAAACCCATAAGAAACTGAGAGGTGTGCTGATGATCCAGATGCTGTGTCATAATAGAAACGGTCTCAGGAGGAAAGTCAGAGAGAGTCTCAAACTTGTACATCTCCTCCCAACGACGTAGTAAATATCCAAAGTAATGAGAGACATAGAGGTTAAGTCATTCTTATGAGGCAAGAGATTTTTTTTGATAAAATCGAAATACTCGGGCATCATTATGAGCGTGAGCATACATCTGATTAAAAGCCTTACATAACTCTGAAATAGACATAGTATAAATGTGCTCACTTATAGAATTGAACATCCACCCTAAAATCGTGCAACAGTTCATCTCCCATTGAGTAAAAATGACAACATACTTAGCATCCAGTTGGGTTTCAGTGCCTAACAACTAGCTAGTCTTTCCTTTCGACCCAATAAAGAGGCAAAGAGATCAGGACTATAATTTAAAATTCATTCCATTCAATAATACACTAGTCACCCGATGAATAGGTGTATGTTGGATAGGAACCACCTCTTTATGACCATACAAATCAGCCATATCTTCTAAATATTCAAACATAATCCATTAAGTGCATAAATAGGTCCAAAATAAATGGTCAGGTGCTACCCAATCAAATTCAGCAACAAAAATATAAACCCTCACAAAATCATCAAATAAAAGAAAATTCATAGCCTACTTCGTGGGAATAAAACCCAATAGGAAGAGGGAATAAAACCCCCATATTAGCAAGAGGGTATAAACCCTAGATGAAGATGAACAAGGTTAACTTACCCAATCAAACTCGAAAAAAATGAGTTTCCCTAAGCAAAGAAAGAAACCCACTAGTGTGTAGAGAATAAAGCCCACGAATTCAACCGGTAACTACCGCCTTAGGTTGGCTAGATCTAATAGAAGAGGGGACATCCAAATAAGTGCTCCGACCAGAAGGAACCATCGACCAGAAGTGGGGATCCAGCCAGACCTAGTGAGGTTGATGACTTGAACTTAGGGTTTTGGGACTACTTAAGTCTAGGGTTTGGTTTCTAGGGTTAATTGGTAGGGATGTGTTAAAGGTTTGATTTGGCTCTGATACCAAGATAATTTAAGTGATGTATTGGCTTACCAATAATGGAGTCACATTATTGTATTTATTAATACTAAATGGAAGGGTCAATAAGGCAAACCAAAATAAGATAGAAGGTACAAAATGAGTCTAATAACCTAAGCCCAAAACTGGCGGGCCTTAAAATAAAATACGTATCACTAATCTAATATCCAACAATTTTGTCCGTGAAAATAATATTTTGAGCAACACCAAAAATTAATTCTAAAATTTAAGAAAAATCACTTTCGAACTGACTGGAAATTAAAAAAAAATGTTGTTAAGAGATTTCCATACTTCCCATTGAAGGTATTAAGGAAGAATAGTATAAACAAACTTCTGAGGATCACTATTTGGAAAGAACAAGTAGCACAATATAAGAAAATAATTGCAAGAGGAAAAATTAAGCTTAATATTCAACTTATTTCCAAAATGATTCCAAACCTCCCAAGCAGGCCCATTGTGTAAGAATACATGATTTACTGAATCTATTTTATCCAGAAAACACCTAAACCTGGATGAAAGTTTAATACCAATTCTCAAAATTTTACCATCCAACGAAATAACTCTATAAAATAATTTTCACACAAATGTAGAGATCATCATTGGACAGTTAGAATCCTAAATAAGATTCTAGCTAATAGAGGAAGGAATGGATATTCTACAAGTGTCAAAAGAAGAAGTAATTCAAAATTCACATGTGCTTGATTTTTTCCAAATCTTATTATCATGGCCAATAAAATTATCTACTTGATCCTGGCTCGTTTCACTTTTTTCATAATTTTATAAGCATAGGGTGAAGATAATCCTCTAGAATATTTATTACTCATGAAATTACACCATAAACAAGAGCTAAATTTGAAATTCCAATAAAACTTCAAGATACTAACTTTAACTAGTTCCCCAATACTTCTTCAATTTAGACCTCCTTCTTTAAATGGAAAATAAGATTCTTCAAAATTGACCCATTGAAAAGGATGCTATTTAGTAATACCCCACCCAAATAATTTATTAAAGAGATTGTGGATTCTTTGAATAATAATTTTAGGAGGGAATAAAGCAGAGATAAAATAGATACACATGCAATCCATCACATGTCTTATAAGAGTAAGACTACCACCTTGAGAATTAAATTTGAGGACCATTATTTCATTTTGTTTCTGATCTTGTTCAAAATCCCAGAGAAATTAAAATTCCTCCTTTTACCTTTAACTAAAGGAGAACCCAAATATTTCAAGATCAAGTTCTTATGATTAAGGCCCTAGTAAGTTGTTATTGATTTTTTGCTAGCATTGGAAAGTTTATCATGAACATAAAATAAGCTTTTGGATTTGTTTATGGGTTGACCTGAAGAAGATTCATATATACCAAGGAACTTGAAAAGCGATTTTAGACTTAACTTATTTCCATTTAAGAAAATAATTATATCATCACCAAACCCTAGGTGAGAGATAAGCTTGCCCCCTTAGGGGGTGGGATGATGGCTTGCAAAGGTTTTTAAGAAATAAATTCTCTATACCCCTGCTTAAAACTTCAATAGCAATGATAAAGAGAGTAGGAGAAAGATGGTCTCCAAGTATCAAACATTTATAAGAATTAAAAAACCCATGACTTGGCCATTGATCATAATAGAGAACCAATTGTTGAAAATTAATCTCCAAAGAGTTTGAGATAACACAAAATGTCTTAGAACTGAGCATAAGAAAGGCCAATACACTCTATCATGCACTTTATCCATATCAACCTTAATAATTACCTTGGATCCATGAGCTATTTTACCAGCTGAATGAGCCATTTCTTGAGAAAGAAAGACATTATCATGAATGATTCTCCATTTTACGAAGACACTTTGATTTGATGAATTAATACAATCAATAATGGAATTCAATCTAAAACACATAATTTCAGAGATGATGGTGTTTGGGAAATTGTAAAGACCAATTGAACACATAATTTAAGAATATTGACCTTATGGATTAACACCACTATAGTACGAGACCAACCCTAATTAGGGTTGCATGGAATCCTCCACGCAAGTCAATTATGAAGAAAATTATCCCCGTGATCCATAAAATCCATAGAATACGTATTTTGCTAGTATAGTTAAAAGCACTAATTCCACGGCTGACATCCCCTTGTTCCAAGTTTATACTTTTAAAGATGAACATGCCATAAAATTTTCCGAATAAGACATTGATAATCTATCACAACCTTTCAAACTATCCATTATTGTCAAGTTTTCACATGGAAGGCCTACTATTGAAAACATTCGCAAGAACTTAGCGTCATTGAATCTTAAAGAAACCTTTCATCTGGGATTGATCAATAAAAAACATATCCTTATATGGTTATACAATGAAGAAGATGTTGTTAGGCTCTAGATAAGGAATACAGGGTATGTGGGAAGACATCTAATGAGAACCTTCAAGTGGACTGCAGACTTTAGGCCTGATATAGAGATCTCTTTAGCACCTGTCTGGATCAATCACCCTTCCTTACCTATCCACTTTTTTTTCAAGCCCTCTTTATATTCAATAGAACAAGTTGCAGGTAAGCATTTAAAACTTGATGGATCAATATTTAATTTAAATAGACCTAGCACTGCTAGGGTTTATGTTCAATAAGATTAGATATCTAACAGACCTAGTAGGGTTTGGAAGGGGCAACAATAGTTTTTGGCAAAACATCGAGTATGAAAATGTCCCTTTATATTGCACTAATTGTTTTAAAATTGGGCATGCCACCTCTAATTGTTTTATTTTCAATAAGAATCCTCCACCAAGCCCTCTCACAACTGTTAATTCCAATCAAATCAATGACTAAGACCCTTTGAGAAATCTCTCTAAACCTAGATATGTCCCTAAACCTCCTATGCCTATTGTATCTAGACAAGACACTCACCAAAAAATTGGTCATTCCACAATCACACCTATTACTCATTTTCTAATACATAAAAATATACTATAAGGTCAATCCTCAAAACCACCTGCTATCCTCCTAATATTACTTCTGCTAAAACACCTGATTTCATTCATACTATCCCACAACTTCCTCCTAACAACAAAGCCAAAAAATCTACCCCCCTTCAAAGTCACTCTGACCAAATCCATATACACTCACCTAACTCTACCTTAACCAATCTTACCATTAATCCATACCTAAACCTATCAAAATTCATGGCCCCCAAACATGTCTGCCCAAATTTGGTCAATAGTATTCAAGACTTCATTTACAAAATTCAAGATGGAGACTTAGGTGAGCAGGAAAACAAAATATTGGATGTTCTCATGCTTCCCCCAAAATATGTAGAGAAGCTAAAGAAAAAGAAATCAGTTTTCTACATCGACTTATCCAACACAAACAAAGAAGATGACCCTGATGCAGAAGGACCACTAATGATTGAGGAGTTAATTTTGTTTTATGATAATTTAAGCACGAAATTGGTAGCAAAAAATTTAAAGAATCCATATCGATTACTAATAAGTTTTACTAAAGCTCAGCCTAAAAAATATAAGCCTAAGAAATGCTTTTTTAACCCCATAAACCCTATGTTCAAGAGGCTCACGAGAGCAACCCTGAAGGTTCAAAAATTCCAAACTACCCTGTTTCCCAATTATTCATTTCCTAGTATGGAATATTAGAGGCATCTATAATAAGCCTTATTTAAGTTGTGTCACAACTATAAGCTTCCTTTCTTTACTATCCTGGAACCTAAGTCTAGAACTCGGCAGATTGAAGATCTTAGAAGAAAAGTCAATTTTGAAGGAGGTTTCTCAAACTCAAATAGAGAGATTTGGTTTCTTTGGTGGTTTGAGTTTAAATGTGAGATGGTTCTTATGGATGACCAATCTATGCTCATTAAAATGGATCATGCTTTGTTGCCAAAAACTATTTTCCTATCCATAGTTTATGCAAAGTGTACTAAATCTAAGAGAATTGATCTTTGGAATTCCATCATGAATCTGTGACACCCCGACTAATTAAATACCGGGTATCTACTCCTTTATTAAATTAATACAAAATGTCAAGTTGATCCAGTTAATAGCATCACTGTCGAAAACATTTAAATGATTACTAACCACCTAGTATTTAAAAAGTAAGTTGTCAAATTTTAAGTTATCTGATTAACATGCAAAAAGAATAATGGAAGTACAACATAAAACCATTCACCATAACGAAGTAATGAAATAACTAACAATAGTAATAAGTCCGGAGGAAAACTCCTCACAGCAATCCCACAACTAAAAATAATAAGACAAGTCTGAATTCTGAATTAAGTACATGCCCGAATTCTGAATAACTGAAATAAATGAATGCCTCTAAAAGAAATGGGCGACATGCCCTACAACTGATAAATACTTAGTATAGAGTCAAAATGGATGAAGCGTCTATAATCAATGTCCTGTAACTTCCACAAACCGCTACAACTCGTCACCTGAATGAGGATCCTAAGCATGGTGTCCTTGTGGCTGGGCACCTAAAAAAATGGTTTTTACAAAAAGATAGATTTGAAAGCAAACGAGTCAGAGCCCGAATGTGGAGAGTATTTTAAAAACAGGAAGTGCTTTAATAATAATTAAAACAATAAATGCAAGATACATGTTAGGACGTGCTCTCACATGAAATACTCACCTCTCGTCTAACTGTGCACTCCTAACGTTCCTATACCCATTCATGTGTTTTCATATAACTATCTAATTCCAAGAAGTTTCTAACACTTCTACTCGGTTCACGTTTAATTCCCAACCTTAACAATTTAATAGAGAGTTCTACTTTAATTCTCGGATTCCCAATTATTAACAAAACCATTCATTGATATCTGTCCCCTTTTTATCTTTTCATAATGTTACAATAACCATACTCACAATTAAACATAACAATTTACTTTTATCTTTAACCGTATATTATTCACATCATATATATATACAATACAAGCACCCCGAGGCTAAACTACGGTGCACACATACTCTGCTATCCATCCCGGTACATCACGTACATAAGGATTACAAATTCCAAATCTCTCAGGAATTGTTGGAATAAACACCACACACATAAATGGAGGCGAACATAATTCAACATATCCATGGTCACGTACATACCTACGCTCCATAGTCAGCGGGCTTATTAACTCACAAATAAGTCGTTCTCCTTGAACTATGTCCTCTAGGTACCAAACTAAATCCGGGCACACAAGGATTAGAAGGCCCTAAGCGAACGTAAACCTCCCGTGATAGCAAGTATGGTAGGTATGTCATACACATAAAAATCATATACCAAGCATTCACACATCTTAGATATTTCAACATTAATAAAGGTATACTCTACATCCTTATGCCATTATTCCAATTTTATATAGTTTAAGTCTCTCGATAATATAAAGGTTGAACTGTCGACACGTCTCACGTCGTAGTCTCTTATACTGAAACCCTATCTCAATTAGACTATAAAGTTCCTATTATTCCCACGTATAACATCTTTATTCCTAAGGTCCTTACTTCTGCCACAAACCTCATTTCATCAAATTATTCAAATTTGCACTATTAACTCAAATATTATCTCACTTGTCGAATTTCATTAAATTAGAATAACTCCTCAAATTGGATTCTAATTAAGGTCCAAGTATCATAATCATGCCTACTGGTCTTCCTTAAGTTTAAGGGTATTCGTAAGGTCACCAATAATATTATCCAAGGGTTACCACCATTAAAATTTAAAATAGGCAAAACTTTACTCATTCTAGGAAGGTCGATCGATCGACCTTTTCCTTCGATCGATTTATGGTGGTCGATCGATCGACTGATGAATGTCGATCGATCGATTGCACCAGGTCTGGTTACGGACTGCTTCGTTTTGCAGTTTTCAAATCAACCCAAAACATACTTTTAATGCATGAATCTCTAATATAACGTTATAGCATTATCATATAACCATCCTACAACATTAATAACGTTCTAAAACCGATAATACATCATTCAAGGGCTTTGTATGGATCAAATCTTCATCAAGAATTCCAGATTACTATTTCTTTCAAGAACATTAATAAACTTCTTCAAAAATCCATTTTTAAATCATCAAGGGTCATAATTCTGAGTTCATAATTCGTCCAGATTGTTACTACATGCAGTCCCTAACATAATTCATAGTTTTAAACTTCCAATTCATGGGTCTATATCATCTTCCAAGATAAATTCAATAATTCCTAAACATGGAAAAGCATAGCTTTGAATCAATTGTAATTAAACCACTTGCCTTAATCTTTCTCTGAATTTGAGGTTGAAACTTGAAGGCTAAGTTGTTCTCCCTCTCTCTTTCTGCAGAATTCTCTTCTCTCTCTCTCTCTCTACAAGTTTCTCTAAGGATGATGACAATGGAGGTGTGGTTGGGTTTTGGCAAGTTAAGACTATTTTTTAACTTCTCCCGTAGCCCATTAAGTCCCTTAGTGTAAGTAGTGGGTTTAGTGGATAAAGAAATAGTAAGATTTTTATCTCTTATTTTCGTGGGTTTTAATTCCCAGATTTTTGAAATTACCAAAATGCCCCTATAAGTTACCGGTATGGCCCAATAATGCCCCGGAACCCAAACTTAACCCCCGGCTAGTGTTTTCTGACTATTTCGACCCTTCCGGACGCGTTGGAGCACTCAAAATGACCATATAGGTGATAAAAATAAAATTCACTTTTTAATTCAAATAATTATATTCCTAACGCGACTGTCACGCGCGTCCCAACAAAGTTTCCCAAATTACCGTATTTCAATCTCGCGACAATTTCAATATTTCCAATATTCATATATTGCCAAGTATACACATTATAATCAAATACTAACTCACATCTCGTTAATATTTTTATCCGGATTAATTTCCAATTAATACACATTTAATTCAATTAATCCCCCAAAATAAATATCATGAAAATACGGGGTATTACATACTTCCCCCCTAATAACTGAATTTCGTCCCGAAATTCGGAACTAGAAAGTACTTGGTAAGAACAACTCCGGATAACGTTCGCGCATCTCATCCTCGCGCTACCATGTGGACTCCTCAACATTATGGTGTCGCCACTGAACACGCACTAACGGAAGAATCTTTGACCGCTGTTTCCGCTCACTTCGGTCCAAATAGCAATAGGTCCCTCTTCGTAGGAGCTATCAGGCTGGAGATCGATGTCCTCCAAAGCATGATGAGAATAGATAAATCGTCTCTAATATATTTTCTTAGCGATGAAATATGAAACACATCGTGAATCCGATGCAAATGCTCCGATAACCCAAGCCTATACGCAACCGATCCAATCCGCTCAATAATTGGAAATGCTCCCACATATCTCGGTGTCAACTTCCCTTTCCTTCCGAAGCGCTTAATTCCCTTCATCGGAGATACTCTGAGCAAAACCTGATCCCCCACTGCAAATTCCCTGAAGAATCTCTTCGCATCAGCATAGCTCTTCTGCCGATCCTGAGCTACCCGAATGCGACTCCGTATCAATTCAATCTTTGCCGAAGTATCCTGAATCACTTCCGGCCCAAGTAGTTTGTTGTCCCCCACCTCCAACCAACATGCTGGGGAACGACAAGGTCTACCGTACAATGCGTCAAATGGAGCCATGCCAATGGTGAACTGGTAGGAGTTGTTGTAAGAAAACTCCACCAGTGGAAGATACTGCTCCCATCCACCCTCAAAATCACTGGTGCACATATGTAGTATGTCCTCCAACATCTGATTTGTACGCTCGGTCTGCCCATCGATCTGCGGGTGGTACGCCGTACTCAACCGCAACTCCGTGCCCATGGCCTGCTGAAAACTTTTTCAAAACCATGAAACAAATATCTTGTCTCGGTCAGACACGATATTTAGGGGTACACCGTGAAGTCTCACTATCTCTACAATAAAGAGATGGGCGTACTGTCCCGTTGTGTAGTCTGTCCTTACGGGTAGAAAATGGGCGACTTTGGTCAACCTGTCCACAATTACCTAAATGGAGTCGTGACCTCTCTGTGACGTAGGCAACCCCGTTATAAAGTCCATGGAGATGCTCTCCCACATCCACATCGGGACCTCCAATGGCTGTAGAAGTCCTGCCGGTCTCTGATGATCCACTTTAACTAGCTGACAAGTGGCGCATTTTGAGACAAACATGGCAATATCTCTCTTCATCCCGCTCCACCAATACTGTCGCCTCATGTCTTGGTACATTTTGTCCCCTCCGGGATGTACCGCGAACCGTGAGCCGTGCGACTCTGCCATTACCTCGTGCCGTAATTCTTCCCCTTCCGGAACTACCAATCTCCCATTGAAGCGTAATCCCCCGTCTGAGCTAACGGTATAGGACTCGGCTCCCTCTGCTAGTAATCGAACTATCTGTTCCTGACAGAACGAATCTTTTGCCTGTGTCTTTACCACCTTCGTGACAATTTGCGGTGTAACGGTCATCACAGACATGAATGATCGGGCCACTGCATCCTGGTGTCCCAACTCTTTCCACTTGGCCTTCCACACCCCTTCCACTTCATCTACTGGCCTACGGCTCAACGCGTCTGCCACCACGTTAGCCTTCCCCGGGTGATACTGGATATCGAACTGATAATCTTTCACGAATTCAAGCCACCTCCGTTGCCGCATATTCAACTCCTTCTGCGTGAATAGGTACTGTAGGGACTTGTGATCCGTGAACAATCGAAACTTCTCCCCCAAAAGGTAATGTCTCCAAATACGAAGGGCAAATACCACTGCCGCTAACTCCAAGTCATGGGTAGGGTAATTCTTCTTGTGAGGCTTAAGCTTACGGGAAGCATAAGCTATGGCCTGACTCTCCTGCTGCAGTACACCTCCAAGTCCTTGTAAGGACGCATCGGTGTTAACAAGATACTCAACTCCCGGTCTCGGCAATGCTAACACAGGTGCTGAGGTTAACTTGTCCTTCAACTCATCGAATGCCAACTGACAGGCATCACTCCAAATGAACGGCACACCTTTACGAGTTAGATGTGTCATGGGACCCGCTATTGTGGAGAAATCCCGAATAAACCTCCTGTAGTATCCTGCTAAGCCCAAGAAACTACGGATCTCAGTCGGTGTCGTGGGCTGTCCCCACTCCCTCACCGCGGATACCTTCCCCGAATCAACAGATATTCCCCTGTCAGAAATAATATGTCCCAAAAACTGGACCTCCTTCAGCCAAAACCCGCACTTCTCATATTTTGCATACAGCTCGTTCTGACGTAACGTCTGCAAAATTTGTCTCAAATGTTAGGCGTGCTCCTCCTCTGTCTGGGAGTAGACCAGAATATCATCGATGAAGACAATGACAAATTGATCTAGGAAATCCCTGAACACCCTATTCACCAAGTCCATAAACGCTGCTGGAGCGTTGGTCAAACCAAATGGCATAACCCGAAACTCTTAAGAACCATATCTCGATAAAAATGCAGTCTTCGAGACGTCCTCCTCCCTGATACGCAGCTGATGGTAACCAGATCGCAAATCAATCTTTGAGAAGCAAGAAGCTCCTCTCAACTGGTCGATTAGGTCATCGATTCGAGGCAACGGATACTTATTCCGTATCGTGACCTTGTTTAACTCTCGGTAGTCCACACGCAATATCAGTGAACCATCTCTCTTTTTCACGAACAATACAGGGGCACCCCACGGCGAAGTATTCTTCCGTATAAACCCCTGACCCAATAACTTCTCAATCTGATCGCGTAGCTCTCGAATCTCTGCCGGAGCTATACGGTACGGTGCGCGTGTTATAGGTCTCGTATCTGGTAGTAAGTCTATGATAAAGTCTTTCTCTCGACTGGGGTAATCCAGGTATATCCTGAAATGCATCGGAAAACTCTCTAACAACCAAAATCAATTCAAGTGGTATAACCACCTCCTTGGTTTTCTCCTCTATACAGTACAAATGAGTGGACGATCCTCCCTAGAAACGAGGCATCGCCACCAAAAACATCTCCTGCCCAGGAATGGCAAAGATAATACTCCTACTCGAACAGCCAATCATGGCTCGGTACGCGACAAGCCAATCTATACCAATAATGGCATCATACTCGGTCATCTCTAATACTAACATATCTGCAGGTAATAACAATCTACCAATCTCTACTCCCACTCCCCGACATATAAAAAGAACCATTTCCCCAGTGATGAGTCTACCTACGTTACAGTGCTCAATATTGTGGTTAATAACCCTAAGGTCTTCGCATAATATGTAATTATAAAACAATTGAGTTATCCCAGTAACAAACAAAGGTCAACCCAAAAGTCTCGTGGATAGAAAACATACCCCAAATCGCGGGTGGTGCCTGTGGGGCGGCTGCCTGGTTGATATTATAGATATGCCTGTACTGTAACTGCCCCTGCTGCACTGGAGCTACTGGAAAAGTTGTTAGGGCTAGTACTTGAGCTGGTTCTAGGAGGGCAGTGGGAAACATAGGCCTCTGCAACTCCTGTCGGATACCCTGTTGTTGTGGGGTCCTGCCCCTATCTGGACAATCCTGGCGTTTATGGCCATGTTTGCCACATATGAAACATCGGCCTTTGAAGTTACTCCCCTTCTGACCCTGCTGTTGACGGTGTCGGCCTTGCTGACTTGGGACCTTATTCCCCTTTCGAAATTGTTTCATCTTACCACGTAGTTGATTAGAACTGACTCGGTCTTCGGTAGTTTGTTGTCGCAATTTTGGGGTCTTCCCACATTTTTCAGCTTTATTCACATGCATCTGGCTAACCTCTCTAGGTCTTTTGCCTCTTTTAAGTTGTATGCTGTGTTCTTGGTATTATAGAACTGCAGTGGTAACTGCTTGTGCCACGATACCTGCTAACTCAACGGTTGATATTCTCTCTGGAGATACTTGAGGTGTGAGTCGAGCTTGTCCGTTGACTCCCTTAATCGTTTTAGCTAGTCCTTCTTGATGGTCCATCTGAAAATTTAAGTAAATTTGGATGAGTTCATCATTCAAATAAACAAATCGCGGAAGTACGAATTCCCAAAGTATAGAGATTAATACAACATTCCTAGTATTAGGGCTCTATATCAAAGAAAGCTCAGTGAAAACATAATAAGCCGTACAGATCCTAAAGGACACTAGAACCTGATGCTCTGATACCACCTGTGACACCCCGACTAATTAAATACCGGGTAGCTACTCCTTTATTAAATTAATACAAAATGTCAAGTTGATCCAGTTAATAGCATCACTATCGAAAACATTTAAATGATTACTAACCACCTAGTATTTAAAAAGTAAGTTGTCAAATTTTAAGTTATCTGATTAACATGCAAAAAGAATAATGGAAGTACAACATAGAACCATTCACCATAACGAAGTAATGAAATAACCAACAATAGTAATAAGTCCGGAGGAAAACTCCTCACAACAATCCCACAACTAAAAATAATAATACAAGTCTGAATTCTGAATTAAGTACATGCCCGAATTCTGAATAACTGAAATAAATGAATGCCTCTAAAAGAAATGGGCGACATGCCCTACAACTGATAAATACTGAGTATAGAGTCAAAATGGATGAAGCGTCTATAATCAATGTCCTGTAACTTCCACAAACCGCTACAGCTCGTCACCTGAATGAGGATCCTAAGCATGGTTTTCTTCTGGCTGGGCACCTAAAAAAATGGTTTTTACAAAAAGATAGATTTGAAAGCAAACGGGTCAGAGCCCGAATGTGGAGAGTATTTTAAAAACAACAAGTGCTTTAATAATAATTAAAACAATAAATGCAAGATACATGTTAGGACGTGCTCTCACATGAAATACTCACCTCTCGTCTAACTGTGCACTCCTAACGTTCCTATACCCATTCATGTGTTTTCATATAACTATCTAATTCCAAGAAGTTTCTAACACTTCTACTCGGTTCACGTTTAATTCCCAACCTTAACAATTTAATAGAGAGTTCTACTTTAATTCTCGGATTCCCAATTATTAACAAAACCATTCATTGATATCTGTCCCCTTTTTATCTTTTCATAATGTTACAATAACCATACTCACAATTAAACATAACAATTTCCTTTTATCGTTAACCGTATATTATTCACATCATATATATATACAATACAAGCACCCCGAGGCTAAACTACGGTGCACACATACTCTGCTATCCATCCTAGTACATCACGTACATAAGGATTACAAATTCCGAATCTCTCAGGAATTGTTGGAATAAACACCACACACATAAATGGAGGCGAACATAATTCAACATATCCATGGTCACGTACATACCTACGCTCCATAGTCAGCGGGCTTATTAACTCACAAATAAGTCGTTCTCCTTGAACTATGTCCTCTAGGTACCAAACTAAATCCGGGCACACAAGGATTAGAAGGCCCTAAGCGAACGTAAACCTCCCGTGATAGAAAGTATGGTAGGTATGTCATACACATAAAAATCATATACTAAGCATTCACACATCTTAGATATCTCAACAGTAATAAAGGTATACTCTACATCCTTATGCCATTATTCCAATTTATATAGTTTAAGTCTCTCGATAATATAAAGGTTGAACTGTCGACACGTCTCACGTCGTAGTCTCTTATACTGAAACCCTATCTCAATTAGACTATAAAGTTACTATTATTCCCACGTATAACATCTTTATTCCTAAGGTCCTTACTTCTGCCACAAACCTCATTTCATCAAATTATTCAAATTTGCACTATTAACTCAAATATTATCTCACTTGTCGAATTTCATTAAATTAGAATAACTCCTCAAATTGGATTCTAATTAAGGTCCAAGTATCATAATCATGCCTACTGGTCTTCCTTAAGTTTAAGGGTATTCGTAAGGTCACCAATAATATTATCCAAGGGTTACCACCATTAAAATTTAAAATAGGGAAAACTTTACTCATTCTGGGAAGGTCGATCGATCGACATTTTCCTTCGATCGATCTATGGTGGTCGATCGATCGACTGATGAATGTCGATCGATCGATTGCACCAGGTCTGGTTACGGACTGCTTCGTTTTGCAGTTTTCAAATCAACCCAAAACATACTTTTAATGCATGAATCTCTAATATAACGTTATAGCATTATCATATAACCATCCTACAACATTAATAACGTTCTAAAACCGATAATACATCATTCAAGGGCTTTGTATGGATCAAATCTTCATCAAGAATTCCAGATTACTATTTCTTTCAAGAACATTAATAAACTTCTTCAAAAATCCATTTTTAAATCATCAAGGGTCATAATTCTGAGTTCATAATTCGTCCAGATTGTTACTACATGCAGTCCCTAACATAATTCATAGTTTTAAACTTCCAATTCATGGGTCTATATCATCTTCCAAGATAAATTCAATAATTCCTAAACATGGAAAAGCATAGCTTTGAATCAATTATAATTAAACCACTTGCCTTAATCTTTCTCTGAATTTGAGGTTGAAACTTGAAGGCTAAGTTGTTCTCCCTCTCTCTTTCTGCAAAATTCTCTTCTCTCTCTCTCTCTTTCTCTCTCTACAAGTTTCTCTAAGGATGATGACAATGGAGGTGTGGCTGGGTTTTGGCAAGTTAAGACTATTTCTTAACTTCTCCCGTAGCCCATTAAGTCCCTTAGTGTAAGTAGTGGGTTTAGTGGATAAAGAAAGAGTCAGATTTTTATCTCTTATTTTCGTGGGTTTTAATTCCCAGATTTTTGAAATTACCAAAATGCCCCTATAAGTTACCGGTATGGCCCAATAATGCCCCGGAACCCAAACTTAACCCCCGGCTAGTGTTTTCTGACTATTTCGACCCTTCCGGACGCATTAGCGCACTCAAAATGACCATACGGGTGATAAAAATAAAATTCACTTTTTAATTCAAATAATTATATTCCTGACGCGACTGTCACGCGCGTCCCAACAAAGTTTCCCAAATTACCGTATTTCAATCTTGCGACAATTTTAATATTTCCAATATTCATATATTGCCAAGTATACACATTATAATCAAATACTAACTCACATCTCGTTAATATTTTTATCCGGATTAATTTCCAATTAATACACATTTAATTCAATTAATCCCCAAAAATAAATATCATGAAAATACGGGGTATTATAGAATCGTAAAAGTGTTGTTGATGATTATCCTTGGCTCACTATGGGATATTTTAGTGTTATATATAGAATCTCTGATAAGAAAGGTGGTGGAAGAATAAATATAAGAGCTGTTGAAGATTTTAACCTTTTCATTTCCAATGCAGGACTTATGGAAGTGAATTACTCAGGGAATAATTTTACTTGTCATAATTTTAGTCATAAGGGGAAGGTTTAGTCTAGATTGGATAATTGTTTTGTCTCCCCTTCTTGGATTTATAGTTTTCTAAATTTCTCCCTTTATCATCTTAATAAGGCTTGCTCTGACCATTCCCCTCTTTTATTCTTTATCAAAACTCAGCTAGATGATGCCCCCAGGCAATTTAAATTCCTGATGGTTTCAAACCAGATATCAATTATATCGTTGACAGCTCTTGGTCAAAACCTATGTCAGGTAATCCTCTTTCTCTCTTCTCCTCTAAACTTAAAAGTCTTAAGAAGGATCGTTTTAGCTGGAATAAAGAAAATAACTATATTGTTGTTGGTTTGGATCAACAATGTGAAATTGATTTGAACATTAATGAATGTTCATATGAGTATGATCCTCTAGAAGTTAATAGAACCGAGATGTTAGAAGCTCGGGCTCATCTTCTTGGGGCTTTGAAAATGGAGGAAGAATTTTGGATTCAAAATGAGGGGAAAATGGATGATTGATGGGGAGTCTAATACAAATTATTTGCATGCATTCGTGAGAGCTCCAGATGTTTGATTCATAAGATCAAGAACTAAACATGAAGATGAATTGAAGATGTGGAAGCCATTAAGAATGAGTTTGTAGACCATTTCAAAGATAAGTTCAAAGCATATCTGATTGGAGGGGAACATGATATTATTGAATCCTTTTCATCTAGTCTCACTCCTTTACACGACAATGACTTGGATGAGTATCCTACTCAATATGAAATCCATAATGCTGTCTTTGATTTGAATGCTAATAGTATTGCTAGCCCTGATGGTTTCCATGGATTATTTTATAAAACAATATAAAATTTAATTAAAGCTAACCTCATTAATGTAGTGTTATATTTTTTCTCAGGTGCGGAACTTCCAAATAGCTCGACTAGTACTAATTCCAAAAACTCATTCTCCCAAACCAAGCACTGATTTCAGGCCCATAAGCTTGTGTAATTTTTGTTTTAAGTTTATAACAAAAAATCTAGCTTCAATACTTGGCCACATTCTTCCTTCTATTCTAGTCCTCTCTCAAGCAGGTTTTATAAAAGGTAGGCATATATTAAAGAACATCATTTTAGATAAAGATATGATGTCCCTCATTAGTAGGAAGGCTCATGGATCCAATGTTGTTATAAAATTGGATGTCTAAAGCTTATGATAGAGTATCCTGGATTTTTCTCACTAAAATCCTTAGAAATCTTGGGTTTTCTGAAGTGTGGATTGACATAATTTAGAGGATTGTTTCAAACAATTGGTTTTCACTTCTCATTAATGGTCATTTGGCAGGGTATTTTAAATCATTCAAAGCCCTCAAGCAAGGAGACCCCCTTCTCCATGTCTTTTCTCTATAGTTGAAGAAGCTTTGAATCAAGGTTTACACAAACTCACTTTGGAAGGGAAAATCAAGCCCTTTTTCTTATCATAGAGGTTTTCCTCTCATATAAAATTTGAGCTTTGCTGATGATACCATTATTTTTTGTAATGGAAGCACTCAAAGCTTAAAAAACTTGATGAAGTTTTTGAAGAGATTTGAAAAATCCTCGGGCCAAATCATAAACTACTCTAAAAGTAGTTTTGTAGTGAACCACTCTTTAAATAGAAGAAGAATTAAAGCCATTGAAGATTTAACTAAATTATTTATGAAATCCATTCCTCTCAAGTACTTAGGTTGCGCTAGTTTTATGGAAGAAATAAACATTCCTATTATATTTATTTGATCCACAAAACTCAAAGCAAATTGGAAGGATGGCAATCTAAATTCCTGTCTTTCAATGGAAGGAAAGTCCTCATTTATTTTGTGCTTGGATAAATTCCCATACACTTCTTAGTATCCCTAAAACCTCTAGCTAGTATTCTTCAACATATCCACTATTTATTCAACAATTTATTATGGGGAAACTCAAGAGAGTATACCAAAAGACATCACTAGATCAAATGGGAAAATCTTTGTTTTCCTAGGGAAGAAGAAGGTCTTAGATTTAAATCTATAGAAGATCTCACCAAAGATTTTAGCTTAAAGCTATGATGGCATTCTTTTAATTCTAATAGGTTTTTTCATGAGTTTTTAAAATGTGGGTCTTTATCTTTATCTGGCAGCAGATCTAAATCCCAAAGAAGGATAAACCAAGTTAAGGAGGAGGCAGTTAAGTTTTCTAAAGAAATCAATGACAATATTATTTGGACTCTCTCTTCAAATGGTGAATTATCCATAAAATTTGCTTGGCATGCTATTAGAAAGTCCAGATGCTCATCTATTCTTTGCAACTTCATTTGTCATAAAGAGTTTCCCCCCAAAATCTCTATATTCCTATGGAAATGCTATCATCGCATATTTCCCATATATGAATATCTTCAATTAAAAGGGATTCTCACTGCTTCTATCCATAGATATTGTAACAATCATTCAGAAGATTTCAACCAATTGTTTATATTAAGCCCAATAGATAGATAGGTACACTCATTCTTTGTAAACATCTTTAGTCTCAAGTTATACTTAGATTCTCTAAATCAAATGTTGCTCTCTTGGTGGTTTAGACCATGAAAAGTTGACTTCATCCAATATCTTCTCATTATGCTGCCAGAGATCATTCTTTGGGAAATTTAGATTTCCAGAAATTAGTGTGTTTTCGAGGGTAACATTATGGATAGAAGGAAGATTATTTCCAATGTATTCAAATTCATTTATGTATGTACCTGAAATAAATTTTTTAAATCCATCTCTAAAACTTTTGAATATGTTAAGACCCTTTTCAGAATTAAATTCGATTCAATTGTTCTTATTTCATCACGGTTAAATGGTTAAAATCATTAAACTTTCTATTCAAGCTTAATACTGATGGGGCTTCTAAAATAATTCCAGGAATTTTAGGTTCAGGAGGTATTATTAGAGATCAATCTGGTAGATTTATCAAATATTTTTCTTCTTTTGAAGGGAAAATGTCAAATACAAGGGCTGAATGTGTTGCTATCTTTAATGGCCTAAAAATTATAAGGATCTGAACATCCATAGTGTGAAGGTGGAATCAAACTCTCAAATGATTATTAATATTCTAAAGGGTATCATTTCAAAAACCCCTCGGAGTACCCTGGACATCTTTCAAGATATCAAAGACTTAGAGCTTAACATATCTTACTCTCATTGTTTGAGAGAGGACAACAGAGTTGCTGATAGCTTAGCTAACCAAGGCGTTGAGAATAAACATTCCATCAATTAGGATTTTGAAGTAGTTTTGATCTTTAGCTTCTTATGTATTTTTGAGATATTCCTTTGTTATGCCTCCTAGGTAGGGTTGTTCTACCTATTCTTCAATAACGTTTGGGGTGTTTCTTCTTAAAAAAAATCTTGGGAAAATATGCACTTGAAAAGAATGAATGGATAACATTTATGAGATCATATTTAAATATTTAACAAAATTTCACATTGAACACTTCACCAAAATGACCAGGGCTTGGGGCACTAGAAGTGTCCAGTTCTTTATTAACTTTGAGAATCTCAGTCTCAAAAGACAACTCAGTCAATCTATTATTGATTTCAGTAGAGATAATTTTGGGAATAGTGGAGAAAAGTTTGTGGTCCATGTCCAATATTCTAATTTCCATTGATTTTGAAAATAATCGATAAAAATATTGTTGATGCCTTCTTCAGATTCCTCCCAAACACCGTATTTGTCCCTGATTCTACGAATAAGAAGATTTTTCTTTCTTGCTTTAACGGACGAGTGAAATAATTGGGCATTAAGGTATCCATCCTTTAATCATATAGACTTAAATTTCTATTTAAAAAATCACTCTTCTCTCCACAATGGTATATTTATCTTAGCACTAGATTCAATCAAGTCACTTGTAGATTCTATTGTTGGATTCAACTCAAAATTGGTTTCTTTAATCAACACCGAGACTTTAATATCTTTAACATTCTCAAAAATGTCCTTAAAATTTTATTTGTTCCATTATCTAAGAGAGACTTTCAATGTTTTTAAGTTTCAGGGTAAATAAGGCCGTAAGAGTATCCTTCACATTAGTGGACTAAGAATCATGGATAATGGACTCAATATTAGAATATTAAATACATTTTTTGAAACTGAAAGGGTTTAGGGATCTTATTAAAAAAATGTTTTAATTGATAGTAACAAAAGGACTATGATCTAAGCAATTTCTATGCAAATCGTATATGTGAAAATTCAAAATATCCAGAAGCCATTGATGGTTAGAGATACACCTGTCCAATATGCAAAATATAGTTCTATTTGCCCTTTATTTAACGAAGTAAATCTTGAAATTGAGTAACCCAAGTTTTTTAGAGAACATGCAGTTAACATATCATTAAAGTCTTGCATTGTGTGGAAGTTAGGATGAGATCCCCTAGACTTTTCATCTACATTGGAAACCACATTAAAGTCACCTAAAACAATCATGGGGTGAGGATAAGTATTGTGGACTAAACCCTCATTTTTCTCCCACGGGATCTTCCTTTAAGTAATAAGAGCAATTGGCATAAACAATGGCTAAGTAGGGCTATATTGAATAACTGAGATACAATTTGCATACACCACACCCGATATTCAATAAAACAAACTCAGAGACTTGAGCATCCCCATTCCACAAAAACCAATTTTTTTTAGAATATGATAAATGCTCCTTTTAAGCTTCCATTTATTGTGATAAAAATCTAATTTAAAAACATTGATTTTAGGTTCCAGAAGAGCTATAGTCTGTAACTGATAACATTTTAATAGCCTCCTTATTCTTCTATTGGTAACTTTATTAGCAAAAACTCACATTCCATCATATAATATTGATCTTTGAGACAAAGAGAGACTAGTTGAAGATTTTGACTTTCCACATGATCTAATAATTCTACTGAAAAGAGGATCAACATGAATTTTCTTGGAATTATCAATTGACTGTGAAAACTAAGTGTGCCTTGAATCTATAGGGACTTGAGAATTATTAACTACTTTTTTATTTTCCTTCGATTTTGTCTCCTTATATTTTCTCCATTTGAGATCTTTAGTTTCTAAAGAAAAAAAATAAAATCCTCGTGAGAAGAAACTATAAAATCTCAATCTTCATTATTTGAATGCAAATTCTTGCTATAAGCCTCATGCTTCTCGTAATTAGGTAATTCAGATTCTCTAGAGGACAAGTTACAAAGATCCATAATCTGAGCTTCATCACTAGAAATATCACAGTGTTTGATGATATCAATACGGTTTTGAATCTTATCTCGTGTCACTGGATTTCTCAAAATGGAAATATTTCCATAACTTAGTGTGTTTGTTGTTTGTTGATCATTAAGACCAATAGGAGAATCAAGGGCATAATTTCCATAACTAATGGTTTTAGGTGAAAACTGATTCTGGAAAGCAATGGGGAGATATATGAACAATTGGATCGATATTAGGATCTAATATGGATTTAGGAACATTGACTGGAAAGCTAACTTGAGCTATAGGATCTTTAGAATTGGCTGTTGGAACTTGTTTACTAGATAACTACTTGCTTACTTGATTTCCATTTTTCTTGACTGAAGGGTTTTGGAACGTAAGTTTTTAAATGAAATTACCCTTTTTTCACATGATAATGATAAATGGAAGGAATGTTTTCATAAGAAACTTATTGCCGAAAACCTATAGCACCACATCCAATCCACAACCTAGTTGGTCTATCATCAAGAATATTCATTTCCACACAAACCCTAACAATGCTAGGTCTTGTGACTGAAGCAGTTGATGTATCCATTTTAAGATGATTTCCCACAAGTTGGGCAATAGAGTATAATGAATAATTGGCATAAAAATAAATGAGTAGTTTTGGAAAATTAATCCAAATGGGAAAGAGGTGTATCTCTTTTTCAGTTTTAAAATATGTTGTCCACTTAAAAGTTCTCATTGTGAACTTCCAAATATAGCACTATTCTTTAAGTCATAACTTGACGAAATATTCTTTGAAATTTAATGTTATGAGGATATGCTTTGAATCCATAAAACCAATAGAATAGGCATCTTTATGAGATAAAGTAAGGAAAGTTTTATGGATCATATAAATGGAGGGTCTATCATGGGAGAACTTCGAAATGATTGAGTACTTGAATGGGTCATCCAATGCTACAATGTCTTCTTTTGAATGGGTCATCCAATGCTACAATGTCTTCTTTATAAGATGACGAGGTTTTAAGGTAAGGTTATTTGGAATGGATATTATTAGTGACAACACTATCAAACGATTTAGTCCAAGGATTAGGGGGATCAGTGGGGTTTCAAATGATCGAAATCATGGGGTTGAAGAGTGTTTTTGGACATTGAATCCATGCAAACCCTAGTTCGTCCTAGGGAGCCCTACAGAGATTGTTAGATTTTTGTGTCTCTTGATATATTGACCATATATATATGCGTTTATTTCTCATATTATCTATTATACCTCTCTCACACATCGAACAAGATATCAAACTATCTCAAGACATGACTTCTCACACACACACACACACACACACACACACACACACACACACACACACACACACACACATATATATATATATATATATATATATATATATATATATATTAATGGAACCCCATTACTCGAATACATGTTCACACATAAGCACTCTTGTGTACCCATACAGATTTACTGACGTTCTTACACCTTTCAGCACACTAGTTTTATACCTAAGGACATATCAACATCTTAATGGATTCTTAAACTATGTTCTCTCAACATGTCCTAAAATAAACTAAAAGTAATCTTAAATTTAAAAAACGATTAAATATATAGATAAGGA
The DNA here is from genome assembly GCA_949130495.1 of Sambucus nigra. NCBI lineage: Eukaryota > Viridiplantae > Streptophyta > Magnoliopsida > Dipsacales > Adoxaceae > Sambucus > Sambucus nigra. The sequence continues at coordinate 257,847,522 of OX422215.1, forward strand.
GGCATATATAAAAAGTGGGGTATGTAATACCTTCCCCACTCATAACTCAATTCTCGAACCCACACCAAGAATATCTAATCATTCGTAGACCTCTAACTACCTTAGGATTTTACCGAAAGGTCTAACCTGACCCATTTTGTATGTTTTTATAAAAATAAATTGGCGACTATGAACAACCTACAACCCCTCGCACGAAAAATTAGGCTTACGCCTAAACAGGGGCGTGGAACAAAACTGAATATGGTGTCAAACTCGGATAAAAGGACTCTCATGTTCTTATAGAGGTCATGCTAACACATGCATGTGGACCAGTGCACAATGCCTCTCTTGTGTACAAAATGATGATGCGTTTCATCCTTCTCTCCATCTCGTTAGGCACTAATAACACCATAATTATGCATTTACAACATTGCTTATAATATTAAAATCACTCTTTAATAATATGAAGCTTGATTTTTTTATGTTGTTGAAGGCTTTTACTATGAAGATTTATCTTCCCTCGAACATTATGTGATTATTGCTTGATGCCTTTATCTCCTTTACTTAGGATCAACTTGCATGAATGGATTGAATATTTTAATGAGTTAGAAGGAACTTTCGTTTCAACCTCCTTGATTTCCCTTGAGATAAATGAGAATTTTTTTTTATCTTGTTTCATGTTATTAAAATTCCTCTTGATGATGTTTCAACTCTTCTTGAAATTGCAGTTGCTCCTTTAGTAACTTTGGTCGCATATGTGTTTCTTTCAGTTTTGAGTATGTTATTGTTGACTAAAGAACATTAGAGAAGAATATAGTGAAATTCGTAATTTATCAATTGAATTATTGTCATTAAAATTAATTTGTTTTTTCTTTTAAAATATCTTGCCTTTTCAGGTTGGTGAAGCATCTGTGGCCTTATTTATGCTTTTTCTAGATCTTTATAATTGTGCAACGCATATTTGTTCGAGTAAAAATCCATTTGATTATCTTGAAAGTTAAGGGGAAAATTATTCCCATAATAAGTTAAATAAAGTGTATAAAATGAAAGGAAAATAAAAAAAAAAGTTATTTTCCTATATGTTTGTTTAACAAAAAAAATTGTTAAAAATATTATATACATAAACTTATATGTAGCAACATTTTCACAATAAACAAAAGTATAATCTATTTCTTATTTAAACTAACAAAAACTTATAGTCAATTTATAAAATAAACAATTCTTGAACATTGCAAAATATGAAATAAAATAAAAAGAACAATTAATTCACTTAAATATCAACAAATAAATTAATATTATTATAATGAAATAATAAATTTTACATGGTAATATAGCCAAGTTTTCTTTAAATATCTCACAAAATCTTGCATTTTTTCTAGAACTGGTTAGTTCACACGTGTGTTGCACGTGTGATTAGGTAATTAAAATAATTGGATCTTCATATTAAATGAACTGACAAGTTTCTTATTGACCCTAAGGATTGGGATAATAGAAATGTTCATTGTAGAGATAATAATTTGACTGTAATTGATGATAAATTGAAAATGGATGAAAGTATATTGGAAACTCATATTAAATAGAGTGATTCAATTAAGGTTATTTGCGAAAGTTGTGTTTGTATTAGTCATAAGAAACTAAAAATGAAGAGGCTTATGTAGACCTTTATGCTTTTAAATATATTACATGACATATCCAATTTGATGCCTTTATTATTATTATTATTATTATTATTATTATTATTATTATTATTATTATTATTATTATTATTATTATTATTATTATTATTATTATTATTATTATTTTTATTATTATTATTATTATTATTATTATTATTATTATTATTATTATTATTATTATTATTATTATTATTATTATTATTATTAGTAGTAGTAGTAGTAGTAGTAGTAGTAGTAGTAGTAGTAGTAGTAGTAGTAGTAGTAGTAGTAGTAGTAGTATTGATGGTAAAAGTATCCCTAGACCTTGAATGACCAAAGTCTAATGGGATCAACACTTGGCTGACCATATTAATGACGAGGGCCCCAAAGGCAGAAGGCTGTGGCATTGAATATTGGTCATGTGGCACAAATATATATGGACCCAATCAAATAGTAAAATAATAGGAGTACATGTCATGTTTAGGTGGCAAGCCATAATATTGTAATGGCCTATATAAAGGCACTCCATCATTTAAAAAGGGACATTAAGCTTTACCCTCACAAGGGCTCTATTGTAAACATTCAAGAGATTATATGGAAGAGTGAGAGCAACTTTTAATATGTATGTAGGACACTAATGACCTAACCACTTAAAAATACAATATTCATGTGTGATTGATTATTTTCATTATTATCGATGATTTTTGAACAATTTATTGCATCAATAATAATAATAATAATAATAATAATAATAATAATAATAATAATAATAATAATAATAATAATAAGGGTAAATTATCCCAAAACTGCCTGAACTATAGCAATTTTGTACATAGCCCCCCAATCTAAAAAAACTCGATAAAGAGCCCCCTAAAGTATTATATTTTTAATCCTAACATATGTTCATAGAAAATGAGTTCATAAAAACATGGTTTTATGCATAAAAATTGTTAAATTTTTATACATATTTTCTAGTTGTCAAAATTTAATAGTTTAGGGGGTGATTTGTCATGTTTTTAGATTAGTGGACGAACTACAAAACCACTATAGTTTTGGAGGGTTTGGTATAGTTTACTATAATACTAACAATAATAATAATAATAATAATTATTATTATCATCATCATCATCATCATCATTCCATTATATTACAATTTTAAACTGTTATGGATGAAAGTTGTAGCCTTAGAAAAATGGTGGCCTTATAGTATTATACATTAAAAATGGATTATATATATATATATATATATATATATATATATATATATATATATATATGAAGGAGTAGAATTTTTGTTAATATTCACTAAATCATAAGATAATTGAGGGTGCATATTAAGCCAACAAGGCTAGAAATCAAGCATGGAAATTTAAAGACCTTATTTTCCTTTTTTGTCCCTTTATTATCTCCTTTCCCCCTCTTTTTTAACCCTTGATTTCCATTCCCCTTCTTTCCCAAAATTCAAAACCATGGGTAAAAAAGGAAATTCCACATTTGGTCCACCACACACAAAAACTACACCCCATTCTCTCAGTAGATCGATTCTCAACTCTCTCTCCTCTCTCTGAAATCAGTAGGTAACTCTCTTTGCTCTCTCTGTCACTCAGATTGATCATATGGATTTTGGGGGAAATCTAGGGTTTGAAGATTTGGATATATTTATTGCTACTTTTCTTTAGGTTTAATTTGCATTCGATTTCATATGATTTTCTTAAATGATTTATTTCAGTTTACCGTTCAATTTTATGTTTGAAATGGAGCTTTTGATTTGTTCCAAATTAGGGATTTATTCCCATATTGGGTTCTTTGTTCCATTTAAGTATATATCTGACTAGATTCAAATGGTGACTTATTTTTTTATTGGGTTTTGTAGGTGTAAATCGAAGGTTTCAAATGGATATTAATACACGAGGTATACTTAAGTTTGAAGTTTCTCGGAATGGAAATCACATTCCTAAAACAATATTTTGGACCTTAGTTAAACAATATTTTATTTCTATGTATAAGCTCATGTTGTTCTTGAAAAGAATGGTTTATTTTTTTTGGTGGTTTATCTGTGACAACCCGCCTTCCGGAATAAGGAGTGGCCATCCCGATACCTCGACATAATGGAATCATAAATGGATATCATCCCCAGCATCATAATAATAAAATAGGTACACGGGAAAACCACTCCATACATCAGAAAGCAGGTTGTCTAAAGTTTTGGTTTAATAAAGATTTAAGCAATAAATTAAACAACCCAAATCTGATGAAAGTGAAATCTCAAAGGAACATATAGATAAATATGAAAACAACAAACAATAAAAGAACCGAATAATCTGTCGGTCCACAGTTACATTCAAAGTGTCTCTGCAATTCAATATTTACATACTACATTCATTAACAAGTACAAAAGATGGGCCACTAGCCCGGATGAAAGACCCGATCATAACTAGATCCCAAAAACGAAGGCGTCTAACAAACATCCTGTAATAATCCGCAATGTCATACAACTCGTCAAAAGCATAAGAGTAGGAAAATCATAATGGGTGCCCTTGCGAAGGAGCACTTGAGCGGATACAACAACATGCACAACATGGAAAATGAACGGGTCAGGGCCCGATTTATATATAATTCCCAGAAGAGTAAGAAACATGATAGATATGGACAATGAATCATAAATAATGTAAATGTGAATCTAACAACCTAATCATAAAAATGTGATGATTCAATTATACAGGTTTCTAACAGTGATTGATTTAAGGAAGAAAATAAAATTTAAATCTCAATTCTTCTCATGTCTTGTTATTTTCCATTCCTTAATAGGAATGTAGTTTTCATCGTATCTTCCCGTTTTCCATTCCTTATCAGGAATATAATTACCATCTCATATCTTATGGAAATTTACATACATCAAGTCCCACTTGACTTAGAAAGGTTATATTCTTATACATATAACGTTTCTAAGACCTCCCCTCCGAGTTTCCCCATTGGGCGCGCCCCTAAATGACTATCAACTTCCAGGGCCTATCTATACAAGACAACCTGGGCACCTAACGCACGTCGGGAAGTGGCCATATACCTGCGAGTGAGTCATAACCACACCCGGAATTACCTCACTAGCGCAAAAAAATATATACAAACCCCGCATATGGCTGAGGACTATAGTCAGCCTGCATTCAATAGTCAAGGGACAATCAAGTCATGCGCGAGCATCCCTTATGATAGCATTTAGAGAGGTGTGTTTAAGTAATTTAATAATTACCAATTTAATCTCATTTTCGTTACCGTAAATCACATGTGTTTCATTTTATTTGAAACCATTATCCTTGAATGTTCTCATTAATATTCATCATTTTTAAGTCCCGAGTAAACCTCCAAGTGATTTCTGAAATCTTACTATTCCCCAAGAAGCTACATATCTCAATAGGGCCTCTAACATCTCCAATTATGGGCTTAGAACTCTAACTTTAACTAATTTAGCAAAAGAGAAGTGATACCTAAGCATCACTTTAAGTACCCCTGAATTAACCCCAAGTGATCCCATTCAACTATAGGGTAACTACCAAACTCAACTAAAACTCTAAGTTTACTTCATGCAAGAAGGTTTCTATTTCCTATGTAAAAGAAGAAAGCTAGGAAACAAAAATAAGTCTAAGAGTGAAAAACAGGGGACCGGTCGACGGTTCCTAAGGCCGCGGTCGACCGCGTCTCAAATCTTTGCCTTCGTAGGAAAGCAGAAAGTCCAGGAAAAGGGGGTCGGTCGACCGGTCGCAGATCGCGGTCGACCGCATGCCAAAAATCAGGCCTTAGAGAGAAAGCAGTGTGCCCTACCCCGAAAGCCCGGTTGACCGGTCGTGGACACGCGGTCGACCGGTCATAGCAGACCCAAAAACCCTTCTTCTTCCAACAACAAGTCTCCACATCATTTATTGCTACCAAAAGATGTTAAATGCATCCAACACCCAAAACTAATACCAATAACAATTCAAAGCAACCTCCAAGGAGTTAAAACCCATGAATCCACTAAAAAGCCCTAGTTTTCTTAAACCATGCATAACCACAACTATCAAAGAAAATTACTCTACTTAAATCATAAAATAGCAAGTAGAAAACTTGTTTCAAGGTTGTAACTTCAGATTTGGTGAGGATTGTAGACAAGATCAAACACCCAAGCTTCAATATCTATTTCTCTCCTCAGGTTTCTTATTCTCTTTCTTTAGGTTTTCCAATTTAATTAAGGGAATAGTGACTTAGTTTAAGACATAAATCGTGGCTTAGGCTTAATGTTCCAGCTTAAGTAATTAATACGCGGTAAAATAATACGCAACTACTCATTTAAGTTACTAGCAGTCAAAAGTGCCCGGAATCTCGAAATACAATATGGCACAAAATTTGACTATCTCAAACCTCCCGGAACTAACTACACCCTCCAAATTATCATTTGGAGATTTTATAATTCATTTTTTTTTGTTCCGGTTTCATTTTAAGCCAAATGTCATTTTTTAAATCATATGACATTACAAAACATAACATAGCAAAATTCACCTCTACATACGATAAATATGCAACATCATAGTAGATATTAACTTTTCTTCCTTATATTAATACCTACTCCACATATCAACAATTTATATCTAATTACTATATCTAGCAAATTAAATATAAACTAGGACCTCAAAAGCGAGGGTTGTTACATACTTCCCCCCTTATGAGAATTTTGTCCCCAAAATTCAAGCGTACCTTGGATAAAGAGATGTGGATACTTTTCCCGCATGTCATCCTCGCTTTCACACATCGATTCCTTGGCGTTATGGTGACTCCATTGAACCCTCACCAAGGGTAACACACGATACCTTAATCTACGCTCCCCATTCTCTAATATAGCAACCAGTTGTTCTTCATACGAAACATCGGGTTGCAAATCAATACCCTCGAAAGGAACGTGCCAAAGTGCACCTTCACATCTCCTATACTTCTTTAGGGAGGAAACATGGAATACATCATGAATTTGTTGCAATGGTTCCGGCAAACCAAGTTGGTATGCCATTGGACCCACCTTTGCAATAACTGGAAAAAGTCCAACAAAATGTGGCGCCAGTTTCCCCTTCTTACCGAAACGCTTTATGCCTTTCATGGGCGACACTCGAACCAAAACTTGGTCCCCAATCTCCAATTCCATGTGTCTTCAACTCGCAACGGCATAGCTCTTTTGACAGTCTTGGGCTATACGAATGCGATTCCGAATCAATTCAATTTTAGAGGATGTATCTTGGATCATTTCAGGTCCAAAACATTTATTATCACCCACCTCCATCCAACAAGCGGGCGATCTACACCGTCTTCCACACAAAGCTTCATAAGGTGCCATCCTAATCGTCAATTGGTAAGAGTTATTATAAGCAAACTCAACTAATGGGAGATATTGTTCCCAATCACCTTTGAAGTCAAGCATACACATGCGAAGCATATCCTCCAACATTTGGTTTACTCTTTCCGTTTGGCCATCTATTTGAGGATGGTACTAAGTGCTTAACCTCAATTTGGTCCCCATCGCTTCTTGGAAACTCCTCTAAAAGTGGGAAACAAAAATTTTTTCTCGGTCGGAAACTATGTTCAAGGGCACCCCATGGAGTCTCACCACCTCCTCGATGAATAAGCGAGCATACCGAGCAGTGTCATAATCTGTCCGTATGGGTAGGAAGTGTGCCGACTTTGTCAACCGGTCTGCAATCACCCAAATAGAATCACATCCACTTTGTGATCTTGGCAAACCCGTGATAAAATCCATCGATATGCTTTCCCATTTCCACACCGAGTTCTCTAACGGTTGCAACAAACCTGTCGGTTTCTGATGATCAATCTTGACCAATTGACAAGTAGTGCATTGGGACACAAATTCTAAAATATCCTTTTTCATACCTGGCCACCAATACTGACGGTGAATGTCCCGATACATTTTGTCCCCGCCAGGATGAACCGTGAACCTAGACCCATGAGCTTCAACCATCACTGCTCATCTCAAATCTCCTTCCTCCGGAACAATGAGTCTTCCATGTAAGCGTAATCCACCCTCAGAACCAATTGAGTATGACTCCGCTCCCTAAGACAGCAATCGGCGAATATGGTCTTGACACCTCTTATCCCTTCCTTGAGCTTCTACCACCCTTGCCACAATGGTAGGAGTAATGGTCATTACCGGCATGAATGCTCTCACCACCGCATCCTCCTGACTAAGTTCCTTCCATTTAGCTTTCCAAACCTCAGCTAATTCTCCATCGAGCTTCCTACTCAAGGCATCCGCTACAACGTTCGCCTTACCCGGATGATAATGAATATCAAATTGATAATCTTTTACGAACTCTAACCATCGGCGCTGGGTCATATTCAAGTCCTTTTGTGAAAATAAATATTGCACCGATTTGTGGTCCGTGACAAGACTAAACTTCTCTCCCAAGAGATAATGCCTCCATATCTTCAGGGCAAAGACAACTGCGGCTAGCTCTAAGTCATGCACCAGATAGTTTCTTTCATGGGGCTTCAACTTACGGGATGCATAAGCGATAACTCATCTCTCTTGCTGAAGTACACCTCCTAATCCTTGAAGAGATGCATCGGTGAAGACTAGATATTCCAATCCTGGTTTTGGTAAAGCAAGGACCGGAGCCGAAGTTAATCTATCTTTAAGCTCATCAAATGCAACCTGGCAAGAATCATCCCAAATAAAGCTCACCCCTTTCCGGGTCAAATTTGTCAAAGGGCTAGCTATTTTAGAGAAACCCTTGATGAATCGACGGTAATAACCCGCTAAACCCAGAAAACTGCGAACTTCGGTAGGTGTCGTGGGCTCACCCCACTCCCTCACCGCAGTTACCTTGCCTGGATCCACCGATACACCCTGGGACGTCACCACATGACCCAATAACTGTACCTCCTATAACCAAAAGCCACACTTCTCGAACTTGGTATACAGTTGATGGTCCTGTAATCTCTGTAGGACCAACCTTAAATGCATAACGTGATCAGATTCCGTTCGAGAATAGACTAAAATGTCTTTGATGAACACAATAACAAATTGGTCCAGGAAATCGCGAAACACCCTATTCATGAGATCGATAAATACAACGGGAGCATTGGTTAGTCCAAAGGGCATAACCAAAACCTCATAGGACCCGTACCTCTTTACAAAAGAATTCTTGGATACATCCTCCTCCCGTATCCTCAATTGATGATACCTCGTCCTCAAATCAATTTTGGAGAAGTACGTCACTCCTTGAAGTTGATCAAACAAATCATTGATACGAGGTAAAGGGTATTTATTCCGGATGGTGACCTTATTCAATTCCCTATAGTCCACACATAACCGGAGAGAACCATCTCTTTTCTTAACAAACAACACTGGAGCACCCCACAGTGATGTGCTACGCCGAATAAATCCCTGTTCCAACAACTTTGGAATTTTATCTCTTAGATCCCTCATTTCAATAGGAGCCATTCGATATGGAGACCTCACGATAGGCCTCGTTCCCGGTGCTAAATCGATCACAAACTCAATCTCACGGCTAGGAGGCAAACCCGGTATTTCTCGGAAAACATCCTCAAAGTCTTTCACAACTGGAATGGATTCCAAGGGAACAACTACATCCCTAGAAGTCTCCTCGACAATACAATAGAAATAAGTACTAGTACTCCCCTCTAAACGAGGTAAAACTACCAGGAACATTTCTTGTCCCGAAATGGCGAAAACTATACTCTTCCCGTAGCAATTTACTATAGCATGATATTTCATAAGCCAATCCATACCCAAAATAACGTCATACCCGACCATGTCCAGGACGAGTAAATCGGCCTCAAAGCATATATTACCGAGAGAGATTTCTATATATTTACAAACAAAGAAGATAAGTGAACCATTACCCATAAAGGACTCCACACTAGTAAAAGTTCTTTCAGCAGATTTAATCAACTTGGTGGTCTGAGCAAAGCTCCTAGAAATGAACGAATGCGTAGCACCAGTATCAAATAAAACAAGACCCATATGTCCCGGAATAAGGAACTTACCCTCAATGGTTGGCGGTGCAGGATGAGCTGGAGGAAGCATAGCATCCTGAATATGGTAGACCCTACGATACTGTAACTGTCCTTATTGTGGAGGAGAAACTGGGTTAGGCACTTGTGGAGGGAACTGCACGTACGGTTGCTGTGGAGCTCGAGGAAACTGTCCCCCAATCAATTGAGGACATTCCTTCTTATAGTGACCCGCTTCCCTGCATTAGAAACACCGACTTATCATATTCTCAGCATTTCGACCACGATTGTTTCTAAACTGATTCACGCCTTGGCCTAGCTGGCCTCTACCTCCCTGACCACCACGGCCTGCTTGTTTTTGTGGGGCACCCTGACCATGCCTATTATTTTGGTTCCCCGAATTAAACCCACCAGAACGCTGCCTCTTCGACAAGTCCCCCTATTGGGGATCCTTTTCTTTCTGTTTACTGCCCGAAGGTTGGGATGAGGGAAAGACTCCTCCTCCAATCCCACTACTTCCCGGCCTTCCCGCTTGCCCCACTACGGAGGTCTTCTTGCCACTTTGCAAAAATAGTCTATGCTCTTGGCAATGTAATAGAGCTGCATTCATCACATCCCCAAAATTCTGTAAAGCCGAGTTACCCAGCAAGTGTTGCCAGATTCTCCAGTTCAACCCTCTCATAAACTTCGAAACTTTCTTTTCTTCGGGAGTCTCTTCATTCAGTACAAAACTTGCTAACCGGGTGAATTCCTCCTCATATTCTGCTACTGACCTCTCCCCTTGTACAAGGTCCTGCAACCTCCTTATCATCTCCCCTTGAATTGCGGGAGGAAAGTACTTATGATCGAACAAAACCCAGAATTCATAGATCGACATTGTGTCCCTCTGTTCTGGCGTAGTCACGGACTCCCACCAGTGTAATGCGTCCCCAACCAGTTTAAAAGTAGCAAGGACTTGCTTCCTGTCCTCACCACACTCCACCATACGCAGATGGCGTTGTATATCCTTCTTCCATTGATTTTCCTTTATAACATCCGATCTCCCGTTAAATTCCGGGGGCTATCCCTTTAGAAAAGATTCCCTAGCTCTCTCCCACGGAGAAGGTCCGGTAGGAACATGGGCATCTGGCACTCTCTGTTGAGCCTGTGGCGCTTGTTGGGCCACTGCTGTCATGGCCGCATTAACGGCTTGAGCCACTCTATTCGCCACATCCGCGGCATGGAATGTTCCTTGTGGCGGTGGAGGAGGACCAACATCCTCATCTAAGACCCTATTACGTCTTGCCGGACGACCTTTTTTAGGCGGCATCTGAGATGGAGAAACAATAGGGTTAGAATTATACTTAAAATAATCTATTTTTACAGAAGATCGTAAGCATACGCAACAAAGCAGTCCTAACATTAGGCTCTTTGCCAAAGAACGCTACGGTAGAACGTGACAAGTCCAAAAAGATCCAAAAGACTCTAGAACCTGATGCTCTGATACCATCTGTGACAACCCGCATTCTGAAATAAGGGGTGGCCAGCCCGATACCTCGACATAACGGAATCATGGATGGATATCATCCTCAGCATCAATACAATAAAGTAGGTATACGGGTTAACCACTCCATAAATCAGAAAGCAGGTTGTCAAAAAATTTGATTTAAAAAAAATTTAAGAAATAAATTAAACAACCCAAATCTAATGAAAGTGAAATCTCAAAGGAGCATATAGATAAATACTAAAACAACATACAATAAAAGAACCGAATAATCTGTCGGTCCACAGTTACATTCAAAGTGTCTCTGCAATTCAATATTTACATACTACATTCATTAACAAGTACAAAAGATGGGCCACTAGCCCGGATAAAAGACCCGATCATAACTAGATCCCAAAAACGAAGGCGTCTAACAAACATCCTGTAATAATCCGCAATGTCATACAGCTCGTCAAAAGCATAAGAGTAGGAAAATCATAACGGGTGCCCTTGCGGAGGAGCACCTGAGCGGATACAACATATGATTCCCAGAAGAGTAAGAAACATGATAGATATGGACAATGAATCATAAATAATGTAAATGTGAATCTAACAACCTAATCATAAAAATGTGACGATTCATTTATATAGGTTTCTAACAGTGATTGATTTAAGGAAGAAAATAAAATTTAAATCTCAATTCTTCTCATGTCTTGTTATTTTCCATTCCTTAATAGGAATGTAGTTTTCATCATATCTTTTCGTTTTCCATTCCTTATCAGGAATATAATTACCATCTCATATCTTATGGCAATTTACATACCTCAAGTCCCACTTGAGTTAGAAAGGTTATATTCTTATACATATAACGTTTCTAAGACCGCCCCTCCGAGTTTCCCGACTGGGCGCGCCCCTAAATGACTATCATCTTCCAAGGCCTATCTATACAAGACAACCTGGGCACCTAACGCACGTCGGGAAGTGGTCATATACCTGCGAGTGAGTCATAACCACACCCAAAATTACCTCACTAGCACAGAAAAATATATACAAACCCCGCATATGGCCGAGGACTATAGTCAGCCTGCATTCAATAGTCAGGGGACATCACCTCATGCGCGAGCTTCCCTTATGATACCACTTAGAGAGGTGTGTTTAAGTAATTTAACAATTACCAATTTAATCTAATTTTCATTACGGTAAGATGAATTTTGGCTGTTAATACAAAACATGTACCTCCAACATTCATCTTACGAAATAAACATTCTTTTAACAAAATATGTAGTTCAGAATTTCATTCGGTTCTGCTGTTATGAGACACACAGGTGCATGACCAGCCTATTATGTATATAACATAGATTATTTGGCCATGTAAATAAAGTGAGTTCCAAATTAGAGGTATTAAATATTCAGTATAAAAAATATTAGTCAACAACAAGGCCATGTCAGTAAATCCAATGAAACTTTGTTTTTTATTCATGTATAAATTCACTTCTAACATTTAAATATCTTAATCAATACAGCCAACATTTTTACATTTAAATATCTTAAATAGAACGTACATATTTAAAACTATCCTTTGAAATGTGTTCCTTAAAGTTGATACCACCACCTAACAAATTCCCTCCCCAACACCCTCTCCAATATTCTCCCAATATCACATTACTAAACCATCAAAGCACCTGTCAAATTCGACACAACAAATTTTAAATTTCATAATGAAAGAAACCCACTTTAATAAATTGAAGGAAACGAATAAACATATAACAATATATGTTTCAAGTTTGTATGAAAATAACATGGCAATATTGAATATAGGATATTAACTTTCTAACTAACTTACTATAATAGGACATATGCTCAATGTAAAAAAACACATTCAGTTTTTCAAAATGCTAACCACGTGATTACCTCATTGAATCAATGAGGTTATAGGTGTCTCCCATCTTCCTGTATTTCACAGTTTTGATTATAAATGCATTTACTAGCTGGATCCGGCTACAGATAATTTAGACGTAAATGGTTTTGAGGGATTCCCTATTAAATGAATTTACAAAGCAAGCACTTAAAATCACAACTGCAAAAATTGATTTAAAAAAAAAAAATCAGAACAATACAAATGAAGAAAAAGGGAAACCATGTTAGTACCTAAGAAACAAATTGGTAAACCTTTATTCTAAACAAATAAGTATCATTCCCTTACGAAGCCATCTTTGTATAGAGAACAAGAACAAAAAAATTGGTTTGAGCAAACCAAACTGGACATGAATGGTTATCACCACAAAACTAAAATTGTAATTATAATCTTAATTAGATAATAAATAATAAAGTATAAATAAAATTTGAAGGATAGTACAATCAAGAAACACATCTTATTGGCCACAAACTATAGAAAATTTTGGATTATTGTAATAAAATAATGTATCTTGTGATTATCCATCTTCAAAAAAATGAGAAACCTAATCCATCACCTAAATAAAAAGGTTTCATATAGATTAGATACAGGATCAATCAAAAGAGAATCAAGGAACAATAAAAACAATTCTATAATTACTTATAGAATAACTATATGAGAATAATAATAAAAAACACACTGTTACGAAGGATAATACAATGAAGAAACATGTCTTATTGTAAAAAATGTAGAAAATTTTGAATTTATCGTAATAAAAGCATGTGTATCTTTGATCATCCATCTTTCTAAAAAAGAGAAATCATGTCCATCGCCTAAATAAAAAGGCTACATAAACATTAGATCACATGGACAATCAAAACAGAATCAAGACACAATGAAAAATTCAATAACTACTTATAGAACCACAGTATGAAAACAAAAAATCGAAGAACTTTGGTTGAGCTACCAAAAAAGAAGAATGAAATTGTGCTTACCTTGGTGTTATGTCCTCGCAAAACTCAAAACTAAAGTGCAGAGCCCACAAACCCGTAAATCAAAAATAGAGAATTCAAAAAAATGAAAACCCTAGACTAAAATCTAGGATCTGTAGACTATACACTAAAAAACAAAAAATCCTAAAACGTAAGATCTGAAATAAAGAAGAAAGAAAATATGACTATAATAATTAAAGAACCGAGTTAAAGCAACATAGAATGAGCTCCCATGGTGTATACCTGTTACAAAAAAAAAAGAATACTGTCAGTATAATTAAAAAAGTTCAAAAAACCAGATCTATGACTGTGTTTACGTGAAAAAGAGTTCTAAACATAGTGAAAAGAGTTATAAACATAGCGTGCCCTTTATATTAAATGCGAAACCGATGCAATCTGCAGGTAATATGACAAAATTGGCATAATAAATAAATCAGAGTGAAAAGTATAGTAGTCATAACATCTCATTGAAAAATTTATCCAAGGAAATGTTTAGAATTTAAGAAATATGAATGAAATCATTCACTTAGTGTTACCAACTGCAACAACCACTGTCAAGGGTAAAATGAATTAAAAATGAATGATTGAATTCATTACCAACTGCAATAATAGGCTTATGTTCATTTTCATCAAAAGAAAATCGTTTCCTCTTCTGTGAACTTTTTTTTATCTTTCTTGGTTGTATCCTCCAAAGGCTTAACACTTTCTTGGTCAAGAACTTTTCCAAAAGAATCGGTCTTTTTCTTATTTTGTTTTTATCTTTTGATTAATTTATTCCTTGCCATCAGTTTCAATGTCTTTCAATTTCTCTTCTGTTACTTCCTTGGAATCAGATTTATTTATGCTTTTCTTATCACCCTTTGATTTTTCCTTTGATTGGAATACAAATATTTTCTCCGATTCAACAATGTTTTTGTCAGTAGCTTCATGTTTATTAGCTATGGCGTTGTTGTCACTATCACCACCTTTTCTTTTTAGGTGCATGCCAATTAATTAACATCATCCTTTGGAAAGTTGCCCTAGAAACATTATTTACCTCTTTAGGATTGTGTTGTGGCAGTGCGATGGTAGCTGGAATGTTATGAACTCCACCTGTCTATACATGAAGTCTACAATAATTAACACATAACATGAATGAAAAAATAAGGCTTAGTAATATCAACGTATTCGTGAACACACATAAAATGCATATGAATTAATAACCATACACACATTAAAGTATGACAAAACCGTCATACGAATATAATAAGTAAAGATGTTCAACCCCTGTTTCATGCTAACTAATCACACCTCAACACATGTTGAAACAGTGCACATGTCAACCCCTAGCTCTGTAGAAAATTATATAATTACATTTTGTGGATCGATGTATTAAATTCATTGCACATAATGAAACCATCTACCAAGTCTTTGTAGTCTACATGCGTCGTATTTTCCTTTTGCAAATGGAATAAATTTTAGTAGGACTTAACTAACTATTTTTATGGGTTGGCATTGGGTTATGATCGAATATATAATATATTAAAGTTACTCTAACCTTATGAAAATGTTGACTAAAACATGACACATATTTTACCAATAATCTTTCATTTCTAGTTCTAATTATGGTAAGTTATTGTGCAATGTTATTTATACTTCGGGATGTAGAGGATGTTAATATATGGGATTTGCCTAAAGTTGTAACTATATATTATTTGAGGTTTATTTTAGACTGGTTACATGATGAATAATTTGATCACTTGTTGATTTTTATAATTTTTTAAACCCTCAAAACTTATCATACTCATAGTTAATGAACCCAATCTAATTATTGATCAACACTACTATTTTTTTTGTCAAATTTAGAAAACAATCCAAAGTTATAATTATTTAACTTTTCAAATTCCCAATTAATAAAATTTTATAAAATTACAATGATACCACTCCCCTTCTCAGATCTTGTAAAATAATTAATAGAACCAACGCAAGCATATGTTAAAACTAATATGGCTTTGAGAAGAGAAAAAATGAATACATGATGCATAAGTTTACTATGACTAGATTTCCATCTCATAATGATTTTGAGCACTTCATTTCCATGGGATTTCATCAAGTACGTGACCATAGGGTTGATATGGCATCTTTTAATTATACTGGGGTTCCTGTTATTTTCACTGGAAAAAGGGTGGGATTTTGTTTTGTCTCCTATAGGTCCTCCTCATTTAGACATGGTTAGTGAGTTATATTAGAGGATGATGATTGGGGGTGGGGTTCTTTCTTCTCGGGTGCGGAGTGTTGACATCACAATCACTCCTGATTCTGCATCTTCCACGCATACCTTATATTGTTGATCGCTTATTATTTTACAAATTTTCCTTTATAGAGTTTTGTTTCCTAATTATAGGATCCTGAACTCAATTACCAATTCTTCGCTGATGCCTATTCAACATTACATTGAAATCCATGTGTGTTAATAATACTTGTATAATCAAAATGCGACTATAAATCAAAATGAGATTGTGAATCAAGTATGAGAGAACTAATATCCCTTACCATTAATTTTTCGGTCTTGTATAAGGCAAGTAGTTGTCATTAAACAAATTTCAAAAATGCAGTGGTTATGATTAGAAATGAGACACATGATATCATGTGGGGCATGGCCCCATCAATGAGTATTTTTTATTACAAACTTTTATATAATTTCCCATGCATCAAAAAAGTGGATAATAGTAATACAAATGGATTTCTTATAATCCAATATATCTATCATTGTCAATGAATCAAAAAGAGGATAATTAACAATAAAATTTGTATCTATGATTCCAAAATTTTATACCTTTGCCAATTAATCAACATATTGCTTAATAGAAATTAAAATCGGTATCTAATTATACAAACTTTTTTCTATTGCCAATGAATAAAAAATGACGACAATAGGTAATACAAATGGGTACCAATCATCCAACATTTCTACCTCTAATATGAGTTTAATATACAGTACAAATGAGAATCTACTCATATAATCTTTATATGTCTACCATGAAAAAGACCAAAGGATAAATGAGGTTTTACAAATGATTATCTATATGCCTATTAACAATTTTATGTCATGGGCCAGAATAAACAAAATCTTACTGAAAAGTATCACCTTTATATTGCCTTAATTTCGTGTATGTACTTCTACTATGTGATATATTACCCACCATCACTTACAACTTCAAATGTTATGGAAAAAAAATTATAAATGTAAGCTCCTAAATAGAGTTTCATTAGAAGGAGGATACTTTACAAGAGTATAGGTGATTTCAAACATGATACAAAGTTAGGAGATTTTAAACACGATACGTAATATGGAAAACCATGAATTATGTATATATTAGGCCAAACCGGTCTCAATAAAAAAGTTCAAGTACGATCGAATTGTAGTCTAAATTAATTTTTAGACCAGCCCTGTAATTTTGAACTTGTATTTGGCAACGGGTCCAGGCTAGGCTCAATAAAAATCTAAGGTCTGACTCACTCGTACAATGGCCTGCTTGGTGGTCCTTATATGAACATAGAAAATCCACATAAAATATGGAAACCATTATTTTGTGTCACAGATAATTTCATTGTTTGCTTAATTTGGGATCCAAACAAAAGAGTTAGTGGGAGGGTTGCTTACAGCTAAAGCGATGACGCCCATAATGACTCCAGTCTTGATAGCTGTTGTGAGATATGGTGACCCAAATGCCAATTCACATAAAGATTTCAGATTCAACCCTTTGTTTAGGTTCCTGATATGCATATAAAAAAACACCAACCGAAATTTAATAATGTACATCATCATACTACGCATAATTAGCTACAAACCAACATGTAGAGGCCACTATATGTCTTCGTGCAACTTATGTTGACCAGGAGTTTCAAGCACTATAACATAAGTGTGGAATGGAAAACTCATGTTAATTTTGTTACAAATAATAATGTTACACAGTATACATTCTATATATGAAATTTGTCTGCATGGAGTCTGCACCAAAAGTTTGGGTTAGGCTCCGTGGTAGATCTTCCGTGCAGATTCTCATGTGAACAAAGATGTTCTACAATATATATGCAAAATATATAACTAACTTAGATAACTAATGGAGTATTAAATATAGATTAACCGTCTTATTATTCATGAATTATTACTCCCACTAATCAAAACATAAGCCAAACACACAATCATAAATCTATAACACCTATTGATCTTTGGAATATAAATTCACTTTCAACCCCAAATCAAAAGATGTTACCCACGTGACCAAGTGTTGTGGCTCCACCAAATAAACAAAAAAAAGGAAAAAAAGTACATACTTCTCTTTATTAAAAGTCAAATTAAATGAGAATTTCTAGATTCGTGGACTAACATTTAAAATATGAATCAGAGCAAACATAAATTATATGAACAAAATGATGTCAAGGGAACCACACGACACACGGTTTGGTAGGTGAGGGATCCAGGAGACACACGTTTTGACTGATCAATTCACTCACACCACATCATTGAGTCAGTCAAATGGTCTTTCTCATAGCCAAAGAGGCTTTCGATTTCATGCTACCGAATAGTTATATAAAGAACAAATGCAGTAGAGGTGAAAAAAATATCACCTTTAATATCATACAATAGGAAGTCTACGGTATATATGCCACTATCGAGAATTGCAAAATGAAATAAAATTGGATGTAATAATTACTCTTGTAAATTAGAAACATAATTAAAGGTATTTGTACTCACTCAGTAAATTGGATGAAAGAGATCATGTCTACTCTATCCACCACACATGGGTTTAATGGCATAACTTCAATGACTTAAATCTGAAATTTTTGAAAAAAAATTGGAAGACGAATATTAAATTATAAAACCTCCAAATAACACAATACCCTCTACAATGTAAAAAGTAAGAGGATGTCGAAAAATAATGCTTAGTTTCACAAATAAAAAGTAAGAGGATGTCCAAAACATACTATTATGAATAGTAGTATCTTACACCCCTATGTAAAACCCAAACAATATTTATTTTTAAAAAGTAAAATAATTGAACAATAGTTCCAATGTAGATTTCTCGCACCTGAATACTGAATGTTATAAATAGCTTACAGCTTATAGTGTTCAATAGTTCCTAAACTATTTGAATAGAGAATTACCAAATAACTATAAAAGGATGTAATAACATTAGAAGGCACAGAGATAATTTCATGGTCAGTAAACTCGTATTTTTTGTCATTATCAGGACTTAAATGATGGTAATTTTTCAACACACGCGGCACTCGTACATCATATTTAAGGTTGTTCAAATGGTGAGAAATTGATTTGGTCCGTTAAAAATAATAGACGTGGTCGGTTTCTCATCATTAACATTTTATCAAACATGTGAAGGTTAACAACATTAGTACACCATTATAACACATAATCAGCAGAAATGAGAAAGTAAGCTAACATGTGGAATTATGGCATGATATCGTATGAGAAAATTATAAAGATAATACAAACACAATTCTAAGAAAACAAACATAATATTCAACATTTAAGCCCCAAGAATCATAGTGTTTTGCACCAAATAGTTACCTTTATAATCATATCTAGAGAACACAATAATATTCATACTATGGCATTACATTTTATTCACTATGGCACTTCATCAAACACACATAGTATATAAACAACATCATACTTTCTCTATATTAATACATAGATAAACCACCAAAAAAATAAACCATTCTTTTCAAGAACAACATGAACTTATACATAGAAATAAAATATTATTTAACTAAGGTCAAAAATATTGTTTGAGAATGTGATTTCCATTCCCAGAAACATCAAACTTAAGTATACCTGGTGCATTAATATCCATTTCAAACCTTCGATTTACACCTAGAAAACTAAACAAAGAAAAATAAGTCACCATTTACACCACAGTCCCAGGAACGGTCGACCGAGCTTCCCAAACTGAGCCTACTGCATTCATTTGTAGACAAAACCGTTGAGGCGCGATCGACCGCGGTCCCATGACCGGTCGACCGGTCCCCTATTTTTCACTCTTAAATCCCTAATTCTTTCAAGCTTTTTTCTTTTAAGATAGGGACTTAGGAACCTTGTTGAATGATGTAAAACTAGAGTATTAGAGTCTATTAGTAAGGTATTTTAGATCCTAAGTAGAAATGAGAGTTGGGGCTTACTTCGTGAATCAATTTAGTTTGTTAAATTAGAGGAAGATAAATGATTATTGATTGGAATGAACTAATCTATACCAAAGGAGAATTAGAGTGAGTTAATGTCGACTACAAATAGTAGCAGGTCTGCTACAAATCTCATAAAACCTCACTTTTGACCCTCTTCTCCACTTAATCTTACAATATCACTAATCCAAAAATCCCATAAAATCACAAATGATAAATACAACAAAAAACTTAAGGAAAAAATTAAAGAGAGAGAGGGCGTACCGATTATTGGGAAATTGAGGATCTTCAATAAAATGAGATAAAAGGTATGTGAAAATTAAAAGAGTGAAAATTTTAGGAAACTAACACGATTCAAATTAATGTAGAATAGGACACTAAAAAGGTTGTTATGTTGTACACAAAATGAATATAAAATAAAAATTACAAATCATTATCACTCCCATAAAACAACGTCGACCATCTTATTTTTTTTCAGTGTTTTGAGCTACAAGATCGAAAAGCTCAAACTTTTAATACCATCCAACTGAAACTATGAAAGTAGAAGAAAAAGGATTTCCAATTTCTTTAACCAAAATACAGAAAAATTAGTATGGTAATTATACAAGGATATACTGGGTTCCCTCAGTCTTAACATATTTTTTTGTTCTGCTGCTGTTCCTCTTGTCTTATGCTTTATTTTTATTCTACTGCAGTTGTTATCAATTTCTTATAGAAAACACTCCAATGGTTTGTATATCAGGAAGGATGTGAATTTCTCCTGTATGTGATTGGTAATTCGTGTATATCAGAAAGGGTGTTGCAAAAACAATACACCATTACCTATATCATCAAACATCGTCTCTGTTTACATTAATAGAATTGTATTAACTAAAAATCTAATTCATTACCATATTACAAATCTAAATCATCGCTACTACTTTTGTATTTCAGAACTATGAAACTGAGTAGGTCTGCATTGCTGCTATCGGTATTGAACTGGACAAACTAGACTTTGACCCAATTGCTGCTATCGGTATTGAAATCTGGACAATGCAAGATGGTATATTGTTTGCCAATGTTTCTCAATTTGAAGATTATTTTATACAATTTCTAGAATGTTTAAATTTGGTATCGGAAGTAAATTTGGCCTTGATTTTGAAGTGATGATGGTAGTGACATCGTCTTGCAGGTTCAAGCTTTGGAAAGTTTATATCACGAGTGCCCTAAGACAAGTTGCCTTTATCGGCAACAGAAAATTCGCGACTGCGCAATTCTATTAAACATTGAGCCAAAACAAATCAAAGTTTGGATCCCTTTTTGACATTTTGTCTTTTCTTTTCAGTTTTTGTGGTAAATTATGGGTTTTTATTTGTGTGTGTTTTTTTTTGTTTATGCAGATGTAGGGAGAAATAATGAAAGGAGGCATCACATTTGGAATTGATGAATCAAAAGTCAACCGCTATGAATAAGTTATTAATGGTGGAGAATGATAGGTTGCAAAAGCAGGTGTCACAGTTGGTATATGAAAACTGCTATTTTTGGCAACAGAATAACAATTGGTATATTATTTGTGTATTATTGTATATATAATTTGTTATCCAGTCTAATCAGGTATAACTTAGTGTTAGCAACATATGTATTCTTTATGCAATTAATACTGGCCTCAATGCAATATAACGTCATGTGGTACAATAATCGACGAGTAAGAAACCAAACATTCAAAGCTGGTGATCTTTTCATCAAGAAAGATACGCAATCAACGACAATGTTTCTTACTTTGCTCAAAGTTAGAACAACTGTTGAGCCACCAAACCACCCCTCATGGTCGTTTAGTGAGATGGATTAGGCATTTTTGGCGGTATTACTAACTTTGCTCCTGACTTAATTGCCTATATCATTTTGTTTAAGTCCTATTGCAATAAATAAATTACTGGCAACCTTTATGATTTATGTATTTAAACAATTCACTGATTATACTATTAAAGTAATTATGTGTCTGGTTCATCTATTAGAATTGTGTTTGCAGTAATTATAGATCATTTGTTTTTATTGGTAGCTAAGTAGCTATATAGGAGAGTTATTAATAAGTCATATATTATTGGAGTTCCTAATGTAAAGTAGCACTCCAATTGATTTTTATTCGAGTAGTGATACTAAATATTAGTTGTTGAGTCCAACTCTTATACTTTTGAAATGAATGTTAGTTTGAAATATTATGACAATATACATGAAGTTGTATTTGGGAAGTCGTATATATGTAGGCATGTGGCTTATTTGAGATTTTTGCTTTCAAGAATTTAGTCGAATCGATGTATTATTTCTTTGGGGACTATTATGGACTGGAGTAATAATTTATTTCCACATATCTTTAGTATTTTTGTAAATATTATTTTGTATTTATTTAAGAGGGTGGATAATCCTATAAAAAAAAGGGAACTTTGCCCAATTTATTAATATTATTTACACATTTGTATTGTAAAATAAATTTCATTACTTAAATTTAGACGATTCAATACTTCGAATATCTACACTTATAATATATAAAAATTTATTATTTATATTATACATGACTTTATACTTTTCAAAATTATATACGTGCCATTATTACCGTTTCATGATTATATAATTCTGAAATTTTTGCCATTTTGCGATTACGTACTTTCGAAATTTTTCCATTTCGCGATTATGCATTTTTAAAATTTTTAGTGTGCCTTCAGGCACAGGCATACCTAGTGTGTGTGTGTGTGGGTCAACAATAGGGCATAAGCACATCCCATTTCACAAGTCTCATACATAGTATACTTATATCTCGAATATCTTACGTATCACGGTATTTCAAAAATCAATTATATTATAGGTATTCGCTCCACATAGGTATATATATAAACAAATGGGTACACTCGAATCCCAAATACAAATCCCACACCTAGTATATTTCAAGTTTATCCCATAACCAATAATTCAGATTTTATTCACATTTGCCATTAGTCCTAGCATCCCTTATTAACCGAGAGGAGTTAATTAATTAGTCCAGTAGCTACATTCAATTCATACTTATTGGTCCAAAACCCAGACTCGTTATAAAAAGCCCTATTATATTTTAATTCCCAGAAATATAAATTACAATTTTGAGGCTTTTCTTCTCCAATTTTGAAAAAACTTAAAGCTACAAAGTTGTGGCGAACGTGATTTTATAGACAAAATCGCGAGCACACTACCAAATTCCGTTTAAAACATTCCTAAAATTATCATATAATGTCCGTCCTTTTTCTACATATTTCTACCTAGGGGTTGTAACATAACTCATCCTCAAAACCTCCAACAAATGATCCCAAACTCCTTATAATTCATCCCAAATGATATACTTAAGTATGTACATGATTTATAAGATTAAATCATATCAAAATCATGATGGAATTTTGATGAACATACTAATCTTATTTTAAATTGAAGAAAATGTACATGATAGAATTATTTATCAAGAACACATATAAACCTCAAATTAACTCATCAATTAAACCCAAATTTCTTGGTGTTAATTCTAATTTCATCAAAGGAATAATCCTATATAATTTCTATTTCAAGAATTACATCAAAATCGTCAAATTGTCATCTTTGATTTATAGTTTTCATGGATGTTTATCCCTTCTAATATAACATGGATATTATACTCACTAATTGGAACGAGAATTACACATGCCTTAATGTGTAGGTTTGATCATTTGGTGAAGATGTATGTAGGTTGTTTCCTCCTCCTTTCCAATCACCTTTCCGATGGTGGTGCAAGGTGGTGCAACCCTTGGTTTGCTCTCAAAACCCCTCATCTTCCTAGAGTTCTCTCTCTTCCTTTCCTTAGTCTTTTGGTAAATAATATCTTGGTTTCACACACTATAATCTTAAATAATACAACTCCAATCCAGCATGTACTATTCACCTCCCCCAGAAAATGACCAAAATACCCCTCTAGGGTGTCCTTTTAGTTCCCAATGGATCCTAGACCCAAATTAAACCCCCGAGTGGAAGTTTTTGCCTATATCGATCGTTCCGGACTTATTTGAGCAGTCTAAATGATCATATGGATGAATTAAAAATAATTTCCCCTTTTGCCCTTTTAATTTAGTCCCGTCACGACTCACATGCGCGTCCCGACTTAATTTCTATAATTCATGTATTATTCACTCGTGACTATATAATCATATATTACTTTTAATTAATAAGTAATATTCAATATCAATCACATATTATTTTATTCTCTAGTAATATTCAATCCGGATTAATTCTAATTATTATTCATAATTAATTTCAATTAATCCCCAGTTTACTTTTAATTAATCCTACTTTAAAAGTCATTAAAATTATGGGGTATTACAGTGCTAGGGACCTAAGGAGAGACTTAGGGGGTCCTAGAATGTGGAGTCTATCTAGAACCTTAATGGGTGAGCTTGGAATAAGTGAAAGCCGTCGAATAGACACCACGTGATGTTTAGGAAAAATATCAATTTTACGGACCTTAGGGATGAGGATGATCGATTCAATGTGTGGAAGTCGATTATGAGGACCTAAGAAATTTTTGGAGATGGCCGATTCTACAGGACGAGGTCAATTCTTAGGACCTAAAGTACGGAGTGACCAATTTTGAGGGTCAAAGACAATTCTGAGGGCTTGAGTAGGAGCAACTAATTCTAAGGTTTGAAGCCGATTCTAAGGGCTTAAGTATAGAAGATGGGTCAAATCCAATTCTGAGGTCTTTAAGTAAAGATGACCAATTATGCGGGCTTAAGATAAAGATGACCGATTCTTCGGGTCAAAGATAATTCTATGGGCTTAAGTAGAGTTTACCAATTCTGAGGGTTAAAGCCAATTAGAGGGGCTTTGTAATGACCAATTCTACGAGTCAAAGCCAATTATGAGGACTTAAGTTGTAATGACCAATTATATAGGTCGAAACCAAGTCTGAGGTCTTAAGTTGAGATAACCAATTATGCGGGTCCAAGGCAATTCTGAGGGCTTAGGTAGAGGTGACCAATTCTGCAATTCAAAGCCAATCTGAGGGCTTAAATTGTAATTTTCTTGGGGAAATTTTGAGACTCCATTGGGGAAATCATCGTGTGGTTCCCCCGGGGGAGAGGAATTGATTTATGGATAGGATGTTTCCTGATTTTACTAGGGGATATACAATTGATTTTGAGAATTTCATTGTGGAGGCAAGAGTACGACTAAGTGTGGTAAAAATTATTTTCTTGGTGAAAAATGTTCTCAAATCTATTTGGTAATTTTAGGGATTTTTTGGGATTTTCTGGCCTTTTTGGGGGAATTTTTGTACAAAATTTCAGAGAGGGTGTCGACCGACATGGTGTGAGAGTGTTCCAAATGATAGTGGAATGGTATTTTGGGGTACCCCGAGAAGGTAAAGGGATAGTGATGATCAGTAGGTGGCAGGGTTCTCCTCATTTTTCACAACTTTCAAACTTGCTTTCCTCTGCAATTACCTTATGAAAATCATTTTAGCATCCAAAACCAAGAAATGGTTGATTTCTCAGGCAGCGCGACACACATGGAATGGATAAAAGTCGATAATTGGGTGAACTTGGAATGGAGGGATAGTGTGCCCCTTACGTTGTACAGTAAAAATTCCTTCAACTTATTCGCTCTAGTTGCGGATAAGCGGACCTTCTTACACGAGCCAACGCATCATCGTTACTCCAGGGTGGTGAACCCTGGTGGTTATATAAGTGTTGATGACTTTTGACATTCTTTTCTTCTTTCTTGGTGATATTTCCCTTTTCTTTGAATTTGATAAGTATTTTTCTTTTTTATCTTTGGCAGTCTGACATATCTATGTTGACTCTGGGTGCTCGAGGGATAATTGGGCTTAAGGACATTTGGGAGCATCTCTCGTAGGTCGTGTGTTGGGTAGTGTCATCATCCAACTTTGGGAAACTTTCATCTGCATCGGATGAGATGCTTCGTTCTACGACTGTTCTTTGTGCTCTGGGGGAGAGGTGGTGGGAGGTTTCTTAGTGGCGACGAAGTCCACTTGTGGTTTTTTCCATTTCTGATGTTGTTTTCGAATATCCCTCTTTATTACTGGAGGGACCTGACTTTGGCAACCCTTTATTTATCTTTGGATTCATTCAGTCGGTCCTGCCAAAAAACCTTTATTAGAGCCATGTATCTTCTTGAGGTTTTTTATTTTGTGCAATTTACTTTCTGTATTCGCATTTTCCTTTATGCGTTTTATTCTTGATTTCTTGATTTCTGAACTTTTGTCCTTTGTAGACATGGTTCTATGAGGTGATTGGGTTTAACTCCCACTTGATAGCTTTGAAGCATGAGTCTTTTGAGGACTTCTGTCAGATGTATCGGCGGTGAGGTCTAATTGGTAGTCAAATAAGTCTCTCTCTTTGAAGGCGGTGCATCAAGTCTTGAATGGCCTGACGAGCGGGGGAGTAAATTTTCTTTCTTTCTTGAGACCATTTTTCCTTTACGATCTTTTTTCGATATTGATCTTTCTCTATCAGGGATTTACATGTGACCTTCTATCGCTAGGGATAACCATCCAGCATACGGTATTGACATGGGGGAATGCGCATATGCGACGTCTGCTAGCACATGAGTTTGGCTACTCCTAGTACCTTAGAGAGAGAGAGAGAGTAATCTAGCAGGTTATGGAGGAGGAGATGATTGGGCCACCTGCGAGGCCCCTGATGTACATGTGGTGAGTGCGGGAGATGTCGAATGATGCGCAGGTAGAGGTGATGATGGGCGAGCCTTACTCATCAAATATTGTCATGGATGTGACATTTAATTATATAGATTTCCTGTCGAGCTGGTTAATGCTGGCCAAAATATATGACGTGATGCCTCTCCCCCAGGTGGGTTCGCATCGGATAATGGGGTCCTCCACAGCACAGGTGGTACAGTGATGACGAACCTGAAGGTTCCCTTTGTGCAGTTGGCCCCTCCTAAGTTCAATGGAAACGGAGGAGCTTGGCTTGATAGAGGAGGTTCTCCAGCTATCAGTATACTTTTCATCTCTTTATCTTTTGATTTTTTGATTTCCTTCTTGTCATCGGACTAACTGATTTTCTTTTTTATAGTTTTTCTTCCAGCACATTCGAATAGTGACCACCTGGATGAAAGACATATGAGATAGGATAGCTTCAACGACCTATCACATTCGGGAGGCCATCCCATTTCCTTCTTGTCTGGTTCCATATGCCTCATCGGAGAAAGGTTATGGCTTGGGTTGTGGAGGTATCTCGTCTTGTCACCGGGGGAAGTGAGCACACTGTATGGAAGGAGGCTCCTAGAGAGAGAGAAATAGTAGATAGAGGTTATCGGTGAAGGTAACTGAGAGAGAGGGAGAGAAAATGTGGGTTTGAGCTGAGTCTCATTGTATTTTTATTTCTTCTTGCAAAATCAATGTAACACAACAAATATTTAGGCAAATAAAATGAAGTTTTTGTTAATTTTTGTTTTTAGTGACTTAATGCACATGTTGTTTGCACTTTTCTGTTGATACCGTAAAAAGAATAAAATCATGAGGATAAGGAAATTCAGGATTTCTGTAAGAATAACAATTATTTTTATCGAGTTTTTGATTTTGACAAAAAAGGGAGTTTTAAAAAAATAAGGGGTGCTGATCGATATGCTCATTGTCCTGCTTATCGGCATGTCAGTCCAGTCTAATCAATCCAAGGCTTCGATTGCACTTTCTTCAATTTCTTTGTACTTGGTGGGGTATGTTGTTCTTCGATTTCTGTAGGGTTTTTGTCTTTGGTTGGTGTTTTCCAAGTATAAATAGGGGGTTTGGGTGGAGCATTTTCATCACACCTCCACATTAATTCTCTTATCCATTCTTCTTTCTTATTGTCTCATCATTTTACGATATGTCTCTCCCTGGAAGTGTTGAATTTGCTAACTAACTAAAAACCTTACAGGTGATGTGCTCCTACAATGTCGATTACGACGGTTTCAGCATGCATCGAGTCTCTTTCTGGCATAACTAGCCCATATAATGGAACGTGCTAATGGCAGCGGTAGAATTTTGGTATCCTAAAGACCTTGTCTTTCGCTTTGGGTTGGACGAAAATAATCTGACCTTTTAAGAGTTCTCTTCCATGTTGAAATAAATCCTAGTGTTAAGAAAGCTATGCCTAATTTTTCCTAGTCCCCTAGGGAGCTGATACCGACACTCTTTCATATCTCGCCTTCGGTGGCTAGGTCATTGATGATGGGAGGAATGATTTCTATTCTTGTTGTGCTACATTCTATGCATTTTCAAGATGCTCGTGATGTTGGCTATGCGGTAGCTTTCATTCTGGGCTTGATTTTAGAACTTTTATTAGTCACTAGGGAATTTATAGTAGACCCACAACTCTCAACCATTGCTTCTTGGATGTCGTAACATCGTAATCCTCTGGCAGTGATTTTAGCAGACTCTGAATGGTCTGGATGCCTGTCAGGAAGGCCGTTTCGACTTCCTAAGGGGTATCCCCAGAATGCTATTCATGTAGTTGTCATAGAGATTCTGTATGGAGGCCCACCTGAGTATCCTTTGTCAGTTGTACCAAACTTCTTTTCAAGCTATTTTATCAATGTAGGCCTAGACATCGAGAGCTAGGAGAATTGGTTTATAGAGCAAGGGGCTCGAGGCATGTGTTGGTCAATCCTTGGTAGGGGGAGCTGCTGCCCTTTCTAGAACTGGGGGAATATCAGTATGGTAGGCTGGTTGGCCTCAAACAGACTTTTTTCTACTTTCCTTAGTGACACTTGCTCGAATTTGGATGGGAAGAAATTGTGCCACCTCGAACACCAGACTTCTTTCTAATGGAGGATTTGACAGAGCGTATGTGCATGTGGATAGGATCTCTATAGGAGAATTTCCAACCATTGACTCATCCATCCTAGTCTTTTGGTAGATTCTGTCATATTCCATGGGGTTATATGAAATGGTTGTGGAGAAGATTAGTTGTTAAGATGCTGGATGTGGAGACCGACCAAATGTTGTTTTCCATATCTGACATTATGGATGGAGGTGTTATGGTTTTCCCCAGGCTCGTCCGGGATTATCGTTCCATGGAGCATCAGTGGCATGATTTTTTTAGAAGGGGAAGTTTAACGACCCCCGGATGTGGATAATGATGGGACCGACTCCTCTTGTAGCTGCGGTTAGGATCTCTAGGGATTTCATTTGTCAAGTTTTTGGTATGATGTTTGATTATGTTATGGAAATATTTTGGGAAGGTTATTTTCAGATGCAGGTGGTTTTTGTTTTTATTTAGTCAAGTAGGTGTAGGTTGGTAAGGGAAGTCGTTTGACTCCCTATGCTGATGTAATCTAAACGAAATTTTATTAATGAATAAATAACATTTTAATTATATTATTGTTCCTCTTGATAAGTTTTTCATTTGGATTATCTATATCAATCACTAAGGAACACATAATCCTTTTGTTCATGCGTATATTGAGATGAACTATCATTCTTGGGGATAAGAAAAGAATAGAATTTTGTGAAAAAGATGGGGGTCCTGCTCATGTGAAGCATATGAGCTAAGCCCGTACCTCTAGGGGTTTGAAAATTTTATGAGTTGCATTTTTGAAAGAAAAAATATTTTTAGAGGATCATGCCCCACATAGTTCTGAGCAATGGTAAATGAAGAATTTTTTTAGAATAGAAGGGAGATGATAAAAGTCATAGTGGGTTAAGATTTTGGACTAGGGGTAGAATGTATTGAGATGGCCCAGGTTGGTTGGACGGGCCACCTCTTCTATGTCAAGGTATGTGAGATAGCGGCACTGTCACATAGGATCTTCTTTATAATGTAGGGGCCGCTCAAATTGGGATTGAATTTCCCTCTTGGGTCCGAGATGGGATATATTATTTCTTTGATGGATAAGCCCCTTCTTAGACACCACGTTCCTTGACTCTCTTATTAAATGATCGCACTATTTGGCTATGGTACCTTTGTATATGATACAAATCCTCCAGTCTCCTTTCTCCCAACACTAATAGCTTATCAAGATGGCTCTAATGCCAATATTCCTTGCAGACTTTACTTTCAATCATGACGCGTAATGAAGGAATTTCTTTCTCCACGGGTAGGACTGCTTCCATGCCTTAAACTAGAGAGTAATGTGTAGCCCCATTATATGGTTAAACGGAAGTACGGTAGCCCTAGAGGGCGTAAGGGATCTAGTCAACCTAATTTTGGCAAATCTCGGTCATCTGGCAAAATTATGTGTTTGAGGTTCTTATTAGAGGATTTAATGGATTCATTGGTTTGAGGGAAGTAGGGAGAAGATTTGTGTCTTTGGATCCCATAATCATCGACCACTTCTAGGACTTATGCCTCAAAAGGCAACCCGTTGTGTAACACAAGCTCATGCAGGACCCCATATCGGCAGATGATATTTTTTGGATGAACTTAGCCACTTTCTTGGCATTCAGAGCTACGCATGACTCGACTTTGACTCATTTGGTGAAATAATCAATGGAGACCTGTATAAATTCATGTCCATTGGAGGTTTTGGGTGTATCTTTCCTTATGATGTCAATGCCCCATGTGAAAAATGGGCAAGGAGAAGTTATGTTGTACAATTCCGGTGGATGCAAGCGTTGGAGGTTAGAAAACAGCTGGAATTCAAGACATCTCTGAACATAGACGGTGCAATCCTGAACCATGGTAGTTCGATAGTAACCCTGTCACATGATTTTCTTGGCAAGCATATGGCCATTCATGTGGGGTCCTCACTCCCCATTGTGGATTTTCTGCATCATTTCTTCAATATTATCCTCTGCGATGCAGTGTAAGTGGGTTCCATCGAAATATTTCTTGAATAGTGCTTTATCCTACACAATGTACTGGGCAACCAATTTATGAAATGTTGCTCGATCTTTCTTGTTAGAACCTTGGAGATACCTACCATGCTCTAGGAGGTTCCAAATATCATAGTACCAGTAGTCATCTATATCACGAGATTCTTTTGTGATGAGCTCAATGTCATAGAAGTGAGTTGATTAACCTTGCTTTTGGAAAAGGAAAGGGGCATTTATTACTCCTTTGGGTATGTCCATCATGGAGGCTATGGTAGAAAGGACATTGGCTAAGTTGTTCTTTGCTAAGGGCAGGTAATGGTAGGTGATATCTTAGAATTACGAGGCTAGCTCTTCTAGGTGTGTGTGGAAGGGTAATAGTTTCTCATATTTGACTTTCCATCTTTTGAGTACTTGACCGATGATGAGGGTTGAATCCCAATTGACATCTAGGTAATAAATTATTTTCTTAAGAGAAACTCTGAGGCCTATCGTGCACGCCTCGTATTCAATCATGTTATTGGTGTATGTAAAATCCAACTTGGTGGCCATGGGAGTGTGGAAGTCATTGGAGGCAATTAGGAGGATCCCAATGCCATACCCTTTCTTCTTCTCAGTGCCACCGAAGAACATTTTCCATCGATGGTCTTCTTGGGAGGTACAAAGGATATTCTCATCATAGAGTTTTGAAATCTAGACATCTGCTTCTTCCATAGGGTAGTCAGAGATGGATCTGACTTTTATGGCTTTGTGCTTGACATAAATAATATCAAACTTGTCTAGAAGCATCAACTATCCGGCCCTTTGACTGGAAAGGGCATGCTTCTCGAGTAGGTACTTGATGTGATCCATTTGGAACACAAGTTTGATGGGAAAGACGAGCATGTAATCTTGTAGTTTTTGGGTGACCATGACAAAGGCAACACATGCTTTTTCCAAGGCTATGTAGTTAACTACGTAACTGACCAACTTATGACCAACATAGTACATGGCCTTCTTTTGTGGGTTTCTTTAATGTTTTGGGCTAGCAAAGCCCCAATTGCAATATTTGTTATGATTAGGTATAGGAGTAGGGGAAGAATAGGATACTGCGGTATGAGTACTGGAGGTTTGGTTAGGTATTATTTGATTCGGTCTAAGGATTCTTAGAAAGATTCATCCCAGACTTTGGTTGAATCCTTTAAGAGGAGTTTAAAGATAGGTTCATAGATGGAAGCCAAATGGCTGATGAACTAAATGATATACTGTAATTTTTTGAGGAATTCTCGGACTTACTTATCCATTCGGGGTTGTGTCATTCCGAGTATGGCTCTCACCTTGGCAGGATATTCTTCAATCCCTATCTCCATAACCATAAAATCAAAGAACTTTCCTTTGGTGATGCCAAAGACACCTTTTTATGGGTTAAGTTAAATCTGATATCGTCATAGTTACTTGAAGAACTTTCGAAGAGCGGTAACATGACCTTCCCTAATCTTTGACTTGATAATCATATCATCTAAGTAAACCTTGACTTCTCTGTGTATCAAATCATGCAAGATGGTTATGGTAGTCCTTTGGTAGGTAACCCCTGAATTTTTTTTGGACCAAATAGCATAGCAATGTAGCAAAAGGTTCCCCAATGGGTGATGAATGCAGTTTTCTCTTGATGATCTGGGTTCATATTGATCTGGTTATATCCAATAAACCTATCAATTAATGACGTTAGAGAGTGATTGTCCATGTTGTCCATAATCACGTTGATATGGGTAGCGGGTAATCATCCTTTGGAGGGGCCTTATTCAAGTCTCGATAATCAATGCACATACGAACCTTCCCTCCCGATTTAGGCACATGTACGATACTGATTATCCATGTGGGAAATTCAATCACACAAATGAAACCCACATTCAACTGTTTAACTACTTCCTCCTTAACCTTGAGCGACCATTCACTATGGAGCTTTCACGGTTTTTGTTTGATCGATTTTCAATCTCGGAGAGTTGGGATCTCATGTTGAGATATCTTGGGATCAATGTTCAGCATATTTTCGTAGGTCCATGCGAAGACATCCATATATTCCTTCAATAATTCCTCGAGTTACGAACGCTCATGCTCATCAAGGGTGGGCCCTATCCTAATCTTGTACAGTTGGCTACTAGAATCGAGATCAATAAACAATAATTTCATCTTCATTAACTTGAAGGAAGTTATGTTGTTTGTTATTAACCTTATTAAGATCAGTTAATAATTGTTCATTTAAAAAATTATCATCATCATCAAGAGTTTAATTAGAATCAAGACAATTAATGTAAGGCATGACAAAATACTCAAAATCTTCATTTATTTCATTATTAGAAAGAAATCATTGAGAACCTCATCGAAGGAGGTCTCGATTACATCAAAGTAAGGAGGAGAAACAAAAGAAGAGTAAGTGGGATAAACATCTTTGTTGGGTTAAATTTGAGTAGGTGGAACAAGTATTTCATTCAAGTTTAGGAGAGGTGCATCTAGAACATTGATCAAATAGGATGGGTCCAATGATGTAGTGCTTGAGTGGATCAAACCCCAGTGTCTGCAAGTTGAAGGAATCCTCGAAGTCACTTTACTTAAAATATTTGGTATCATCTATGGTCTTATCAATGAGTGGTCATATATGATGAGGGAAATTTTTGGCCCATGAGTAGCTGTCTTGGAAAAATATCTCCATTCCTAGTTTCATCTTCTTGTCCACATGATCGTACCACATTTTAGGAAAGCCACGGAAGGGGAAATCTTCACCCTCTATGATGAATCTTTCATTCAAGGAATCTTTTAAGATAGTCTTAATGCATTCTAACCCTCTCTTTATCCAAGGTTGGCGGATCATTTTGAGTTCTTCTACTGATGGTTGATAACCCAAATCACAAGGAGGAAAGACTTTTTTTAATACAATGGGCTCAAGTATCCCCTGTTGTCTTTGTCCCAGCCCCAGTCCGGGCATGACGCGCAAGTTTTTGACATTTGGATCACATTGATGTTGTGAAGAGGGTTATACTCTCGACAAAAAAAACTATCTTCGAAATCGTCCCCTATTGGGAGTAGAAGTGGTTCAACTCAAAAACCTAACTGAAGTATATCATTTGCCCCATGATGTATATCAAGTACTTAATTACTCGTGCTTGCATTATCGACATTGTCACCGTCGCCCAAGATGGTGATAACCTGCCCATTATTGAAGAACTTCAATTTATGATGAAGGGAAAAATTCACACCCTTGATACTGTGGAGCCATGGTCGCCCAAGTAGTACACTGAAACAAGTTGGGATGTAGATGACTTGGAATTCAATAATTGGATTTAAAGGGACAACCCATACTGCAAGCTTTATTTATCCCATTACTTCTCGATGGGCATTATCATAAGCGCGTACTGTGGCAGAGATTGGAGTAGGTCGCTCACTTTTAGTCCCAAACAATTAAGGGTCCTGAATGGGAAGACATTATGAGATGATTTATTATCGACAAGAGAGAGCGATATAGTTTTTCCCATGACTGGGACAGGGATATTGAGAGCATAATTATGGTTTGGCCCAATCTTAGGGATTTCATCTTTGGAGAAGGAGAGCATTCTAGTAGAGGTTAGGGATTCGACCAGATTCACTACTTCTAGCATGGTTGAAGGAGGAACTGTGGGCCCTGTGAGTAGCTTAATCAAGGAATTATGGTGTAGCTGGGAAGACATATAGATTCCCCACAGAGTTATGTTAACTTAGGTTTTCTTTAATTTATCGAGGATCTTGCTCTCCTCGAGGGTAATTTCGGGCATAGGAAGATTCTCAACACTTTTTCCTTTGTCGATTATAGATGGTGGTAGGTTTAGAACTTGGTAGTGCCTCCTTGACCTGGTCATGTGATTCATAAATGAGGGGAAAAATAGAAACACCGTCTCCTAATCCATCTCAGGTTGTTCAACCACCTTGTTAATATCTCCTAGTAGTTCCACAAAATATATCATCCCATATATGCTAACTATAGGGCTAGTTTTCTCTAGGCTTTGCTCTTCATCTCGATCATCAAATTTGTCCCCCTATCCTGTGGCAATGACATCATCTTTACATGAAAAGTAAATACAGTCCACAACGTCAATGGCCTCCTCATAAAGATCGTCCCATTCAATAGAGAGATGTAGAAGTAAATGGACCATTCATACTTATAGTTTCACAGAATTAAGTAACTCGAACATACTGCAAATATCACCGATATATTGAAACAATTCTTTCATAATCTAGATCACATCATCTAGAATGATTTCATCGGTTGGTACGACCCAATTATCTTACACTTGAGCCCATCCTTGAGCTTACAAGAACACCGCACTCAATCTCTGGCAGTCAAGGGTCATTTAGGAGGGAAATTCTACCCAAACTATAAGAGTTGGTTCAACATTTATGATAATTCCATATCTTTACATCCAGAATGATACGAATAATGATGCATGATCTGGTAAGGAGTGACCGGGCCTAATTGGCAAAACTCGTAGGGTGTAGGAGAAAATATAGGTACACTTGGGAAGGATTAGGATAGTATGTCGGTATGATGGGTGATTTACTTGGTACGATTTTGGTAGATGGGTAAAATTTTAGGTCCTCTTATAGGAAGAAGGAATTTTTATGATTTGGGAGTGGATTGTGGGTAGTGTTTGGTTTGGGATTGGTTGGTGGGGAAATGATACCCCAATCAATCAAACCTTGAATTAGATTTCAGAGATGGAAACACTGATCAGTGGTATGGCCAACAGTTTAGTGACAGTACCAATGGACGTCTGGTTTGAAATATTTAGGATGTGGGTTTGGTAACGGGCGAGGGCCCAATGGCTTAATAAGATTCCGGCTTAAAAGGGTCTGGTAAACTTTAGAGAGGGGAGGGTGAAACTCAGTGTCTTTTTTTTTGGACTGGGTTAGGGTGGCTTTCTGGTGCCTATCAAATGGCAGATGAGAGATGTTGTTGATAGTTGAGGCTGAGGTACTGGCACGGGTTTCATACTTTTTGAGAGTGAACTGTTCATATTCTTTCTTTGGCTTAACTTCTATATTGGGCAAACCTTATGCGATTTCTACTCCTATTTCTCAAAGAGAAAAAAAATTAAGAGTAATATGGTCCTCCCATCATCCCTCGGACATGGGGTAATAAGTTCTTCTTCACAATGCTAACTGTCTCCTCTTCGAAAGGTTCCTTGGTCATGGTGGATTCTTTTTCCCTCCACCTTGCTATGAATTTACTGACTGATTCCCAAGGGTTCTATTTGAATAACATTAAATCATATAGGGTAACCTCCAACTCTTCTTTGTAATTGTACTATGACATGAATTCACGGGCAACATCCTCAAAACTACAAATTCTGAACTCCTCGAGAGATAAAACCATCAAAGAGCGCTGTATTTCAAAGTCTATTGGAACATTTGGGCCATTATATCATCGAAAGCACCTAGGAAAGTCATGGCTCATTGGTAGCTTCGGAGATGAAAAATTGGGGGCCCACTACTCCCAAATTGCTCGTATTGGGCATAATAAACTTTTTTGGAAATCATTATTTAGGATAGGAAGATATATGAGTGTATTCCATGTATTTTGTAGACATTATGACCTGGCCAAACGTTTTGGTCAACATCTAAAGGTCTTCCTTGACCTTGTTCAACTTTTCCTATTTCGTATCAATGGTCAGGGGTAAGTTAGCCCCCTAGTTGGGTAAGATACGACATTGGGAGTTGGGCTGGTTTTGACCCATTAATAGGAGGAGCACGTGGAGCATGCTAATATTCCTCAAAAACCCAAATAGGCAAGGGTGCGGGAGGACCCATAGAGAGAGGCAAAAAGACCTCGGGCTATTCGAGAACAGGGACCCTATTTTACTGCATCTCATGAACCTCGATTTGAAGGTTATCAATCTTGGCAGTGAGTTGGGCCACAAACTGTCATCAAATTCAGTTATACGATTGGTGCTTGGTCTATGTTTTCCATGGAAAGGGGGTGAAGATGAATTTCAAACTCAAAGGAAGTGAGGGAACTGACGAAGCCTTAGGACGGTTTTGACGGAATACCGAAGCCATTAGGGAGGCAGGCCAAGGGTATGAGATTGACCTCAAAAGGGGAAAAAATTGAATTTATTTTTGGAAAAGAGGGAAAATTGCTATTTTTGAAAAGGAAGAAAAAAAATTTGCATTTTTTTTGGAGAAGAGGGGAAAAATGTCTTTGGAAAAAGGGAGAAAATATTTTGGGTATAGGGAAGGGAAAATGCTTTTGGTATTTTTGATAAGAGGGGGGATTTTTTTTTGACACTTTTGGTAAAGAAAGACGAAAGATGAGAGACGGATCTCAGCATGATTATTATTATGATGTCACTTGTCTTAGGTTTACCTAAATGAAAAAAGAAATATCAGAGGGGACCCCAGCTTGGGAAAATTGGGCTTGAAATACATAAAAAAAATGTGGTTGGACTTACTACCAAGCGTATAGGTAAGGTCCCATTTTTTTAAAATCGTGCAAAAATTTAGGTGGCATGCGACTCGTCATTTAGGCCGAGTTTCGGGTAGAAATCGACAAATTAAATATGAGTGCCCTAGTTTTGACACCTATATGAGGGTAGCAATTGTTGGGTTAAGTGGAAGGGTTCCCCCCTTGGCATGAATTTCACAATATACGTCTTTTTTTTAGGACAATTGATATGTGTGGACAATCCATATGATATACCTGAGTGTACGTGAATTACCTCACTATATACCTCGTGAGGACGGTACGTGTGAGAGAAAATTTGATATACTCGATGTACGTGAATGAGTTCCCTACGATATGCCTCCTATCTTGAATTCGATTAAGCAGTACGATGCGGGGGGAACCGTTCGATATACGTTGAAGGTACTTGGTGAATAGAAGGTGAGAATCATATCGCTTAGGCTAACTGTGACCTGTTGGACCAGAACCCATCACGAAGTGACCCCTAGTTATGGGACAAAATTTGGCCAATAGGCATGCTCTTTGGTGATGTAGTGTTCAAAATTCATGACTCTTGGTTAGTCTATTATGGAGAGGATATCTTTATTGATGAGCATTAGACTAAGCAGGGGATATTGTACAAGTATAAAAAATAAATCTATACCAAGCATAGATATGGGAGAGTAAGTGATGTATTGTTATCTGCAAGTGAGTGTGTTGTACTGAACCTAAGCGTGGATCAACAACAACTGGTGTGTGACAAGTGTGAGTGAGCATGGATATATATGAGTGTGATAAGTGGAAGTTTGTGTTAGTAACAGCTAAGCATGGATTTCTAAGTGATGTGTCCAACATGTGGATATAAATGATCCTAGGTGCGCGTGGTGTGAAGTGTACAGGGAGAGTATATAAGTGTGTGAGTGAGTATTGATATAATAATGAGATATTTATGTGCAAAAAATAATAGATGAGAAAAAGGGAACTTACAGATAGGTGCATAAACATACAAGCAAAACAAAACACCCAAGCGAACAGTATCTAGCCCTCTTATGAAAACGTCCCCACAATTTTTTCCATTGTGGTTGTCCCGATCAATGAGTGACCCTCCTCACTCATTCTTCCCAAAAAAAGGGGGATGGGGACATAAAGGGCATGGAGGGTCTCGCGCCCTTTTTAACTTAGGAATGCTTCGGCCGTCGACGGTGTCGGGTGAATGTAAAGAGATGGAGTCGCCAACCTATTTTGAACAAAACAGGAAAAAGAATATGCGCCTCCTCGAGACAGAGACATCAAAGACAAATAGATGCTTACGAAACCAATAGTTCGAACTTTGGGGGGCTAAGTTACGTTGGGAAGGTGTTATGCACATATCCTGCCCTTTAGGTCTCTTATGGGAATGTTTTATTTTTTTCCTTTATTTCTCCGTGAAGCGTGTGTGCGTGTATATATAATGGAGATAAAAATCACCTAACTCATACCATGGAAGAGATAGAGTGAGATAATCCATAGGAATGTTCTCAAAATAATATATATATAAATATAAATAATACGATTTATTCATTTATCATGATATTGATCGTTATGGTTAAACCATAATATATGTTGGATGAAACACTAATAAGAATCAAAAACATTTATCCCATAGATTCGAAAGGGATTTTTTATTTGTGCGTGTGTAGAAAATGACTTTTAGTTTGAAAAAGTGTGATTGATAATATCGTTCGGAATTTATGGGTAGAACCCTCTTTTTGTTTGTTTATTTTTTAAAGAAAAAATAAAGTATGTGAAATATACTAATAAAAATGTAATATGTTAATGTGTATGAACTAAAGTAAAACTAGATTATGAATCTACTAAATTTTATGGAAAAATAAGAAATGTAAAGCGATAGGGAAGGCTGTGGACATTCTTTAAAGCTTCATCTTTGATCTTGGACAAACTCCCTTGAAAATGAGATGAAGGATGGATGAGATAGAATGATATTTTTCCAATTTGTGTATGAAAAGGATGGGAATGTAAGATTGAATGAAATTTCACAAGAAGAAACTTTGTTGATTTTGTTGTTGAGATCACTATTGATGATGGATCTGAATTCACCTTGGGTTGATTTGGTTGCTTTTCTTTGGTGATGGTTTTATGTGTTTAATTCGATTGTGTTGTTCTTGATTTTATGCCTAGGAAATTTAACAGGGTATATCATGTATGCTACGTATTTACCACCTTGTGTGTTTAATTTTTGGGGTATTTATTGACGCCAAAATCATAGTAGGATTTTATGATGAATTGGGGGATGACAACTCTAGATTTAATTATTTGTTAAAATTAGATTCAATCTTGTTAAACATGTCTTCCCGTGTAACCATTTATACCAACTAACTCGAGGTGAGGGATATTAGTCGCAATCTACAGTTTTTATTCCGTTTTGTTAATCTTAGTCTAAACATACATGCCGAGATTATCTTTTCTTTTGTTAACAATTATCTTTTGCAATTATACTCCTAAAGTATTAAATAAATATAATTCTAACAACTACTCTCTGTGGATTTCGATACCCGGACCGACCGATGAACTCCCTTAAAAGAGTGTAGTCATAGTTTTGGTTTTTGTATTGAAACACTGAAATGAAAACAATGACTGGTGCACGGACACAACGCTACCTTTCACCCCCAATCAAAATGGCGTCATTTTCAGGGACTTGTTTGTTTTAGATTTTAAATGATTTAGTATTTCTCAATATTTTTCTTTCTATTTGTAAATTTGATCGCCAAGAAATACTTGAATTTTTCGGACGCACATCACTTTATGAAATTTGCAATCTTGAACTATTTTTGGGGTAA
Source organism: Sambucus nigra (assembly GCA_949130495.1). NCBI lineage: Eukaryota > Viridiplantae > Streptophyta > Magnoliopsida > Dipsacales > Adoxaceae > Sambucus > Sambucus nigra. The sequence goes on from OX422215.1 coordinate 257,887,780, forward strand.
GCATGTCTTATTCTAATTTTTTCAGTAATCGTAGTGATAATTCTCAAAATCCCCCTAAACCTATGACTTGTAGTGAATACTCGCAAAGTAAAAAACTTGAAACATCTAAAATGTCTTTGGGTGAGTATTACCAAAGTCAAGTTGTGGATTACGTGAATTTTGAGAATGATTATTCCGATTTTGGGCCTCAAGGTACTTATAATAAGAATTCTCAAAAAAATTGTAACACCTTTCAAAATATTTATGATAATGATTTTGATAGTAGTTCCGAGGATAGTTTCCAAACTTCTTATTATCACAAATTCGTTCCTCCACTTATGACTTTGCGTGAGGGATTGCGCATTCTTGAAAATGAAATTTTTTAAAATCCTTATCGGGAAGAGAACCGTTGTCGGGAGTAAGAGTTGGGTGCATTATTCGAATCCAACGCCGATTTTTCTTTCAAGACTTTTGAAGTCGAGGAATGTTTTGAACCAAATGAGGAATTTTTGCCTAGTTTAGAACAAACCACTCTTCGCTTGGCCCATGGTATAATAGATATTGAAAATGAGGATGAAATGGACATAGTATCTATTTGCAATGAAATGATTTCTTCTTTGGTCCCAAAGAAGAATGTTTCATTGAAAATGATCTTATTTCCTTCGAAATTCAATGTTCAAGCGATGATGGCTCATTTCTTGAGTTTGAATATACTTCCTCCCCCTTTTAATTTTCCACTACTGAACCAATACAAGTGTCCATGAATCGGTCCAAAACTTTAAAACGTTTAACCCTTTCACTGATGAGTATTACTCGCTCAAGTATCTTTCCATGAAGGCGATTTTTCCTCCATGCGTGCCACCTCCCATTTGAATTGCAAAACCCTTTGGAAGGATATTCTATTTTTTTGGACCCCATGCGTATTCGTCACCCATTCAATCCAAATCCCCCATCATCCCTCCCAAAAATTTAATTGGTGATGATTTTTTTATAACGTCGTACACATACCTTCCGTTGTTCAAGCGAAATATGGATTTTTCAGAAGGTATGCACTCAATTGAGGGACCACCAATTATCCCTCAAAGTCAAATCATTTTTTGGGCGAACCCTCAGAAATTGCAACTCCTTTTGTATAGTTAATTGAGTAGTTGAAATTTAGGTTGTACATAGTTAAGTTTGTTTTCTATTTATTTTCGTATAGCTTTTAGTGTAATTAGTTAATTTTTTTTTATTTTCTGTGCATGCTTGGTTCTAAAAAATTTTTGTAGGTTCAGCAAACTTGAATTTATGAAAACTATCCATCCCAGACATGCGTCTGTTGAAAAAGCTCAAAAAATTAACTCACAAAAATATTTTCTTTTTTTGCACACACTCACCCTCACTTCTCTACATATATATTTTGCTTTTTTTTGTGTGTCACCCATTGTAAATTTCATCCTCACATTAATTTTTTTATTGTATAAATTATATATATATATTTCATACTTATATTAATATTATATTGTATATACTTTTTCATATATTTTTTTATGTTTTGTAAATATTTTTCCTTTTTTTATAGCTTTTCTTGGCTTTTGATTTTAGTTTTTTATATATATCCCCCATATTTTCCCATTACATGACAGTTTTTGTTTGAACCACAAGTAGTTCTGTTTTTTAAAAGGGAAGTAAGTGCAAAATACAAGCAGGTACTAGAAGGTATCGGTTTAAAAAAAAAAAGAAACATGGTGTTTGTTTGCTAAAAGAAGTAGGTCTGAGAACCGCCGTCGATCGGTCACTGGACCATGGTCGACTGGCCCCAACCCACCTCGACTCTGCCCCATCACCAAGGAAAAATCTCAAATCACGGTCGACCGAATCTCAATACGCGGTTGACCGATCCAAAATATTCAGAGGTCACTGTCTTAAATCCAAGGCAATTTTGAAAACAACGGTCAACCGCGCTCCAACCTGAGGTCGACCGGGATCGACAATTTTTTCATTTTTTACCTCTTCTCTTATAATGTATCTCGTACTTTATTATTCCCCCTCCCCTTATTTCTTTCCCTAGTCTTTCTCACACTAACTTCACTCGATTTTTAAATTGTCTATTTGGTGTTTTGGGTTGATAATTCTCATGATTCTTGGGTATTACGCATATTTTGACAATTTCTAAAGTTTTTGTGTGGGTGTGTACCAATTGTTATTCCAACTTGATTTTATGCAAGTTGTTCATGTATATTCGTTCATGAACAAAATTATTGTTGGATTATTGTGTTTGTTCATGAATGTGGCTTGTGTTGGTTCAAATGGTATTCACACACCCTTATACCACGTTATGAACACCAAGTATTCGCCAAAATTCCTAAACCAAAATATTTTAAGATTTTTAGCATATACTTGTGTATATTTCACTCGTTGTCTCACCCGAACACTTTTTTATCACACTCTCATATATTTTCACCCGATTTCACACACTTGCACACGCCATTTCGACTCGTTCACCGACTGACTTTGATTGCTCTTTACATTTTTCTGTCGTGACTTATTATTGTTTTGTAGGTTTAAATGGAGGCAAAGTATAATTCCACTAAGTGTGTTCCCTCTAGGTATCTAGTGATTCCGTGGTGAAAGGCGAGTCATCTTGCATAGCCACATTTGAACGCATTTTTCTTGCTAAGAATGGTCGCATCAATGAGGACTTTGTGCATATTTTTCATACGACATTCACGGTAGTGAAAGGAAGGGAGACATATGATATATGAGACTAACGTCGGGGGTGAAGATATGTGCTAGGATCCTCTGGTGGTCCCGATTTCAGAATACTACTTTTGTAATGGGAAATCTTTCTGTTTTATTTTTTCTCTCATTTCTTTCTTTCTAACTGTTTTGTATTAAGTTTTTTTCTGAAATTATGAAATTTGGAATGATAATTTAGTCGTTGTTGATATATTAGATTTTGATGAGTATACACTTTCATAAAATCAAATGTCCACCACCAATTATCAAGCATTTTCACTCCAACCCCTCTAGACTATTATAACTTACGACATGATTTCTTTTAACTTAATTTTTGGGCACATATTTTTATTTTTCTTTGGTTTGTACAGGGATCATGTTGACTACTTAGGGGATCGCTCCAAATTGGGGTGATTTATTTCTATCCATATCTTTGTCATAATGTCTTTAATTTCATTGAGGACAATGTGTGTTTCAAGTTTGGGGGTGTGTGATTATTCATATCAATTTCTTTTTCATCATTGTGAGCCATGTTAATATTTATTAATAATATTTTTTTTAATATTAAAAAATAAAGTAAAAATTCAAAAATTACAAAAATTGTTTTCTTTATATCTTTCTCTTTCCTGGGCCTTTTTCCCCCAATTTCCTGTGATAAATTCAATAATTGCTCGATCCAATAGACAATTCAATGATTCATGCTCTTGATTTTAGAAGTAATTAGACTTTAGTTCTCAAATGATTGATAATATGAATAACTTTATGAATTAAAGTTTAATCCCATGAGCACATGCACTTTTCTTGCTTTATTGATTTAGTTTAAGATTTTTTTAACTCGGTAATCTTTTGTTGGATTGTATATACTTACATAAGTAAGATTCGAGACATACCTTCATTTGTGAGTGTTATTAACTACTCTTTCCTCATTGAAAATATCAACTTCGTTGGTAATCTCACTATTCTTACATTTGATCGTTCATTAATTGAGTTCATTTATGAAATGCGTTACTTGATCATGATTTCAAAGTTGTTTTGACTCGAGAATTACGTAAACTTTAGGAAATGATCATAGGCCATCTTTGTTAAATTAACCATATTGACCTTGACCTCACCTCATATGTTTTCCCTAGTCAACCCCTTTCAGCCATAATATAACCATTCATTTCATAACCACAAAATCCCATGGTCAACTCCACATTGGAGTTATAAACCATACATCTTACCTTCCATACCTTTGTTTGGAATGATACTTAGGATTGAATGACGTTCTTGTAACATGGTTGCAATTAAACTTGTGAGGGAAAAAAGTGTAACGTAAAAAAAAAGAAAACAAGAGAAAAAGAAGGACATAATTGAAAGAGAAAGTTGTATATGTTGTATATAGTGTTCAGTAACATTTTCCCCTTTCCATTGATATATCCAATGCTTTTTAAGGAAATCATTTTTTGATTTTTGAACTTGCCCACAATTTTCCATTATCCTAAGTTTTTCATCCCTGAACAACTTTGAATCCATACATAATCCTTTCATTTCATAACCTTAAACCCAAATCAATTCGAAATTTTTAATAGTTGTGATAATATGTGAAAATATATTTCGCCTCCTTTAATGATGGTATCTTTCATTGAGATTACATGTTTTTATTTTTATATATAACGTTCTTCATTGGTGACATGTGAGCGGCCTTGTTTCCATTTATATTTATTCTTTATGCCCGCATGTCCCCTGTATTACCCCCCATTCATAGTGATTTCATTTATTAAGTGTAACGATCGATGATGATTGACATATATGCATGGTTTAATGTTCATTATCCGGTTTTTATAAGTTTTTTCCAAATCATACTTTTCATGTGCTCGCTCTCCTCCCACTTTTAAGGTTTCAATTCTATAATGTTCGTTCTATAATGTTAATAACTACGTACTTTTAAGTGAATTCGTTCACTATGCTAATAACGTGTTTGAAATATTTTTCATTATTATTGGGCTTGTCACATGTGGTTGGGCATGTTTTAAGGAAATTTTATGCTTGTGGGTTTCATCCATGAAATGCCTCACAAGACAACACTCGTCCACTAGGGTAACCTAAGGGTTGAACAACTTATTGCATATGCTAAAAGCAATCGTTCGCCGGTGAATGTGACATTTATCTCCTTTCTACATATCGACTTCTTCTGGTTTACTGATAGTTCTTTTTTCTTTGTATTTTATTTCTAGGGACTTGCAATGTGTAAGTTTGGGGGTGTGATTCGACTCGAATATTGCATATCTTTACCCACTTTTACTTATGCATTTTAGCCCCCTCGGGAACCTTAATTCCTATATTTATGCTCGTTAACCAGAAAAACTCAATTTTATATGTTTACATATTTTGTGAGGTATAATTGAGCTTCTGTAAGTAATACGGTGCTTAGTGTAAAATTCAGTAGCATTCCGAGAAGGTGTCGTCGATAATCGCACGTACAAGGGCATTTTAGTAATTTCAAAATTTGGGTTTCTGGCCCAATGTGTGCACGAAATTTTAATCCCTTTGAGTCATCTTCTCATGTCCACTGACGATGTGCGATTCAAATCAATAACGGAGAAGTAACGGGATTTCTCGCGGAGGAAGGACAACACCACATTTTCTTTTATTTTATCTTTATTTCTTTTACCACACACTACATAAGTGGGTTTTGTTATTTGAAGACATATATTTCATCATCTTGTTTTTCTCATCTTTTTACCAGGTAAGTTAGGGGAACAAGGGTTTGGGAGGGGATTTTGGGTTTTGCTTCTCTTTCTCTCCTAAGGTTTCACCCAAGTGGGTTTTTAAGTTACTATTCATCATCTCTCTCTTTAAATCCAACCTTCCATTGTTGTTTTTCTTGCTTTATTATTTATTTACTTGCTTTCTAACCTTAATTTAATTTCTTTCATTTACATTCTTTCATTTAATTAATGTCATGTGTCATGCTCTCTAGGTAACTTAGTATAGGTTATGATTGATTGAACTCACCTTGGGTTGATTTGGTTTCTTTTCTCTGGTGATGGTTTTTATGAGTTTAATTCAATTGGGTTGTTCTTGATTTTACGCTTAGGAAATTTAACGGGGTATATCATGTATGATCCGTATTTACGACCTTGTGTGTGTAATTTCTGGGGTATTTGTTGATGCCAAAATCATAGTAGGCTTTATGATGATTTGGGGGGTGACAACTCTATATTTAATTCATTGTTCTAACGAGATTCAATCTTGTTAAACTTGTCTTCCCATGTAACCGTTTATACCAATTAACTCAAGGTGAGGGATAATAGTCCCAATCTATATTTTTTATTCCTTTTTGTTAATCTTAGTTTAAACATACAGGCTTAGATTATCTCTTTTTTTGTTAACAATTATCTTTTACAATTTTATTCCCAAAGTATTAAATCAATATAATTCTAACAACTAGTTGTAATACCCTGTACTTTTAAATATGTTTAAATTACACTGTGGATGTAATTTGGTAATTTGAGGAATTCCTATGAATAGTAATTCTGGGATTTATGAGTGAAATTAAATAAATTTAATATTGTAAAGTGAATATTAAATATTAGTTTTCAAGTGTCGAATTAATATTTACATGGATTATATTCTCTTACGAGACTAAGTATATGAGTAGATTATTCTTATTACATGTCGCAGTTTGGTAAAGCGACAAAGAAAAATATTTTAATTGGAGAAACACGCGTATTGAACGTGTTGGGTCTAATTATTGAATTTTAGTTAAGTGAGTTGGATGGAGATTTCGACTGCGCCATTGGGCTCGAATGGTCGAGATAGTGAAATTAGAGTATCCGGGGGTAGTGTTTAGGTTCCGGGGATTTTTAGAGTAGTAGGAACTCGTAAATGAGTACACGAGTCATTTTACAATTGGGTACACACCCAATATTGGGTTTAATAAGAGAAAACCCTCATTTCTTCCACAAAATGAGATCTAAGAGAGGGAAAGAGAAGATAGAAGGAAGAGAAGTAGAAAAAGAGAAGAAGAAGAAGAAGAAGAAGAAGAAGAAGAAGAAGAAGAAGAAAAGAAGAGAAGAAAGAAGAAAAGGAATTCTGGGCCAACATTCACGGGATTCGACTCGGGATTCGATACCGAGACAAATGTGGACGCGTGTATTGTGGACAGGTATAGTGGAAGGACTTTTTATGTGGGAACTGTGAGAGGAGTGGTTGAAGATCAGAATAGCGTCAAGATCCATGGGGATCGAGTCGTTGAGTGAGTCTTTATTTGTTCATTGTAAATCCACATTCATAGTGATTGTCTAGCTTGGGACGTCCAAGGTTGTTTTCCCATTTTGGGTTTTTTCCTCGTACATCCGGCGTTGTGAGTATTCTTTACTTTACTTTACTTTCTTTAATCACTAGATGCATGTTTAGGATTAATCAAGATAAAATTGGTTTAATGTAAGAATTGGGTTTTCACAACTTGGTTTGGTGCATATTAAAACTTGGATATTTTAGTTGTAAAAATTCGTTTGATTTGAAACACACGAATAAATGGGATTTTTTCAAATTGGTATCAGAGCTAGAAAACATATTTTATTTGTTTTGTGATCCTGTGTGTTTGTTTATCTCTCCTGTGTTTTTTTTGTCTCGATGGATTCTCTAAACTTTGACGATTTACATCGTTTGAATTTAAAGTTTGCGAAACGTATTGAAGTTTTGGAGAAAGAAAATTACAGTTTCAAAAATAGAATTGAATATTTGCAAACATTTCAAATTCAAAGAGATATTTTTCGTGAGAAGTTTAGCTCCTTGTTTAAGGATTTTAGTATGTTAAAATTGGAGAAAAGGAGACTGATGATAGAGTCCTAGTTTTAGAAAAAGAGTTAGAGGATTTAAAAATTCTAAAGTTTGTGCCGTTGTGGAAAATAATTTGATTAATGATTTTGTGGCACGAGAAAAGGATCTTTGGTATAAGATTGTTCACATTGAGGGTGAGATAGATAACCTTCTAGGTGTAATTGAAAATTTAAAGAAGGAGTCCTGAAAGTTTGAGGAGTCTAATCGTTTGCTTGAGACGAAAGTTTTGAAGTAAAAAAATGATTTAAATGACTCGATTAGTGATGGTAGTGGCTTATCTTGTTTTAGTGGTTCGAATGTAAAAACCAAAACCATAGTTTGTTTTAGAGCATCAACCACATCCGAGGGTATTAGAAAAGTTCAACCTAAAGGTCCCGTTCCTCGTCGTGTTTTCACATGATTGCATTGTGGTAGGAAAGGTCACCTTATGAGTTTTTGTTTTGATCTTAGAAAACACCCTAGGAAGTTTAAACGTAGTGTCCCATTGGTTCCTGAAATCGGCTTTGTTAGGTATACACCGGTTTGGGTTAGGAAATCCGTTTTGGAGATGCTAAATACTTCGTTGGTTGATTCTCACATGCATGCACATGATTCATCTCTTGCTATTTCTTATGGATAGTAGCTTGCATGTTTTGTTATATGCTAGCCCTTGCATCATGATTTATAATTTGCTACTAATATGACATGTTTATCTATTTGTATTACATTTTTCAGTTGTTTGAGTCTTATTTGAAAAATACAAAAAGATTTTGTTTTTGATAAAAATTTTTGAAAAACCAAAAATAGTTTGTTTTCTTGTTTGTTTGGTTTTTGTTTTTGAGTTTACATGTTTGATGTGGCATATTGGTGTGCTTGGACCCCCCCCAGCAATCATTTCATTATCCATGTGGCTAGGACATTTGGTCATTATTATCGATGCTTAGAATGATCTTAACCATTGTTTATATGGGGTTGTTTCGAAGTTGAAATGCATTTTGATTCGACTTTGTATATATTCCAACATTGCACACATCAAAGAGTTTATATGGATGCTTGACTTCTCTTGCATATTTGAATTTGGTGAGGCGTTCTTATCTCAATCTTGTCATCTATGCGTAAGTAAACTTAAGGAGAAGTGTGCATGTAAGAACTGTTTACTGTGAAGATTTGAATTGGTAAAAATGGTGAGTGATTCACGAGAAAGGGTTGTGAGAGTTCAAAATTAACTCGTCGTGAAAGCCATCATTTAAAAATAGCCCAAAAGAAAATGCAATATGGTAAGAAAACGGCCAAATTAGTTTAGTTCATTCCAAAGAAAATATGACATTATTGAGGGAGTTTGGAAGGATTAAAAATTTACACAGGTTTGTGCAACTAATCCTAATGTTGAAACATTGCAAGTTGCTGCTATTGTTTCTAGAATCGTCAAAATTCTGGATTTGTGTGCATGTAGTATGTTTAGTTCACTAAAATCACACTTTAATTGTCATATGGCTATGATAAAGTTTGATGATTTATCGCTATCAATTAGAGCTTCTTGATCTTTTCGATGTGTTGGAATTGTGACTCATTTGTTGTAGTTTCATGCCCATACATTCATGTCCATGTTTGAGCACATCGGTACTATGTTTGTATGTTACTCACATTGTTTGTTTTTATGAGTTTTTGATTTTTGTGTTAAAATCCTACTGTTTTAACACTTTTTTGCTGCTGTCAGTCCCTTCCAGTGATTTTGTTCAGGAAATTTTTTCACTAAGTAAAAATACAACATATTTATCGGAAAATGTGAAAATTTGGCAAGTCTTGAGAAGTCGTTCAAATGACATCTCCATGTCGCGCGAACGACATATGTCCTTTGTTCGAGCGACATCCTCAACTTATTTGAGAAAATTCCCTGGCTCGTTCGAATGACAGGATGATCTCTTGCTTCTGATTGGTTTACAGTCCTCTAGTTAAAGTTTGTATATTTTATGGTACTGGTGGAAGTTTTCCTAGAATGATAGGTTTATATGCAGCTTTTGTTGGTTCAATTTTTTTTTTGCATACAGTCCGTTTATCACACCTGATAAGATTGATATACTCTTTGTGTGATTGATTGGTTTACTAGCTACTGATTTGTCATTACTTGATTATATTTAGTTGGTTGTTTCATGATTATCTAGCAATTTCACATTAATTCACATCGGTATATTCTTATGCCAAATACTTTCATTGGTTTATCTTTTCACAAGATTGTCTATTCAAGACCAAAAGGGGGAGAGATGTATGTGATGTAGGGGAGATTTGATCATTTAACCACGTTTTGGTTTACATATGTGTACAAATTGGTAGTACACATTGGTATCATTTTGTTGCTCAAATTGTTTAACAAATGATTTGTCAGAGTTTATTCATATTGGTATCTATTATTATTTGGTATCATTTGGATATATATTGGTTTCATTTGTTCCTCCATACATCACTTGGGTATTTGTTTGTCTGATTCATGTGTAGGTATGCTTCAGCGATTCGAGATTTCAAGTCTACATCACATTCAGACATTTTATGCTTGTCGATGCTACATATTCTAGTCCGTGTCCTGTTTTTTTATTTTGATTTTATGGGATGGGATTTAGGCGTCATACGGATTAATGGCCCGGCATAGGCATTTCACTGGTTTAGTTTAATCCCAGAATACTCAAAGGGGGAGATTTGTTAGGACATAAATTTTCAATTGAGTCCCTGTATTGTTTTCACTTCATGCTGTGAACAAAACTGTGTTTGTTATATGTAATATGGAGATTTTATTTCATCGCGATCCCACTTGGTCTATGACGTAATGAAGAAATTCAAGACTTTGCAGCAATGCTTCATAGATTTAATTATGATGAAGTTTAATTAGTGCAAGTTTATTCGTCTTCAAAGTTAATTTCATTTTGAGATCCTTGAGGTATGAATGCGCATAATTAATGGTGCTCGGAATTGTTTTTACAAAAGATAAGGACATAATTTTTATAAAGAAATAGTGTTTTAAAATGTTTTAAAGTGTTTTAAATGGTTTACACTACGTTTTAATTCTATTGAGATCAAAATAAAGTTTGACTAATTTGGATCTCTTTTGAATGAGACGTTTTGAAATAAAAGTAAAAAAAAGCCAAACCTTCACGAGCTCGTTCAAACGACATAATGATCTCGTTCGAATGAGATGCCTATGTCGTGCAAATGACGTGGCCTTGTCGTTCGAATGACACGTTTTTCGAGGCAGTGCTTAATTATTATTTAATGCGTGTTTCCCTCAGAGTTTCGTAGGTGTGCATTCTGGAAAATTAATTTACCATCCAGTACGTGTTTGCACATGTTTTCTAAGGTTTAAAAAGCATAAACACATCCTTAGAGTTTGCAAAGATCTGAGATATCATTCTTATATGTTTACTTGATCTTGCTGCACCAAAGAAGTTTGTTCTATCATTGAACATAAGGGTTTTGCGGTGAACAAAGGAGAAGGACTTGCTGTTTGACATCGTAGACGAATCACAGCCATTCGGTGGACACCGAGACATATGTGGATACGTGTGTTGTCGACAAGTATCGTGGAAGAAGGACTTTGTATATGGGTACTGTGACAGGAGTGGTTGAAGATCGAAAGATCATCAAGACCCATGGGAATCGATTCATTGAGTGAGTCTGTAAGGACATTTTTGTCCATTATCAATGTATTATGTCGCACACCATTACACCGTTGAAGAAATTCAAGATTCAACAGATCCGAATATCAAAAGAAGAAGAGGAATCATAGTCTGATAGCCGGACCGATCCGCTGAAATAAAAGAACCGATCTGGCTAACCGGACCGGTCCGCCTAAAGACCCGAACCGATTCGCTAGTTTGTCAGAAGGCCAGTATACCCCGGACCGCAAGCGAACCGATGAAGCCTGGAAGCGAACTGATCCGATCATAAAAGGAACCAATCCGGCCCAGAATAAAAGAATCGATCCGATAAATCGGACCGATCCGCCTCAGACCCGGACCAGTCCGCCTGGGATAAACTTCAACAGATCGTGTTCAGATCGTGTTCAGATTTTTTAGGCCCTAAACTTCTTATTTAATCCCACTACGGGAAGTGGTTTTCTAAGACTTAAACACACGATTTTCAGAGTACAGAAAGCTCTAAGTCTTCACCTATTAAGCATCTAGACTCTAGGTATTTGATTCACACAAATTTCCAATCCTTTGTGAATCACTTTGCAACCCAGGAACGCATTCTTGCTGTTCACAACCTTGTGGAGAAGCCGTTCTCTTCTCCATTGCAGCCCTACTGGAAAGGGATAGTTTCAGCCGCCAGCCCTACTGGAAAGGGATAGTTCCAGCCGCGACTACAGAATCCGATACCTGAGGGTAATTCTTAGTCACTTGTATTTTCATTGTAATCCGAAATTGTATAGCCTACAATATTATAATGAAAATAAATGGTTTTGCCACTTTGGGGGATTTTTCCTCAATTGCTTGTGTTTGAATGTTCTTGCTTAGATTATCATCTTATTCAATCACATACTGTTGCATGTTTAGGGTTTGTTTGGGTTAAAAGGATTTAATATATAATTTTCTCATTTGAACGCAAGCACATACGTTCTCAAATTGGTATCAGAGAAGGTTACGCTAATCTATCGCGTATTCCTATTTTTCGCAAAATTTTTCTAAGATATCAATTTTCTGAAAAAATTGATTTTTGAAAAAGTGCGTATTCAAATGGAGAAGTTATATAATAAAATGCCTGTTTTTGACGGGACAAATTATGCTTATTGGAAAACCCGAATGAGGTCGACTTTAAAATCCATTGATGAACGTGTCTGGATTTTAGTAGAAAGAGGGTGGACTCCTCCCTCCGTGACTGTTGATAATGTGATCAATTTGAAACCTGACACTTCTTGGACTGATGAAGAATTTAAATGGGCATCTTTTAATTCTAAGGGTCTAAGTGCTATTTTTGGGTCTGTCACACCTGATGAGTTCAAACGTATAATGACGTGCTCCACGTCCAAAGAGGCATGGGATGTTTTACAACTCACCCATGAAGGAACTAATGCTGTGAAAGAATCTAAGTTGCAAAATTTGACAACTCTATTTGAAACCATCACCATGCATGAATCTGAATGCTTTGATGAATTTTATGCTAGACTTTGTGACATTGTTAATACTAGCTTTAATATTGGTGAACATATTCCTAATGCTAGAGTTATTAAAAAGATTCTTCGTTCTTTGCCTAAGCGTTTTATCCCTAAAGTAACTGTGCTAAATTCCATGGGTAATTTAAATACGCTAAAATTGGAAGAACTTGTAGGAGATTTGCAAACTTATGAAATTAATATGTTCCCTAAAACTGCTAAATCTAAAGATAAAGGAATTGCACTTAAAGCCCAAGAGAGAAGGAGTGAGGGGTCGTCTAGAAAAAGGGTAGAGTCGTCTAGACAGAAAGAGACTGACACGTCAGATTCTAAGTATGATTTTGACCTAGATGATTTAGCTCTTTTTGCAAAAAATTTCAACAGGATTCTCAAATTTAAGAAAAATGGCAATTTTAAAGATAAAAAGAAATTTGAGAAAAATAAGTTTGAAAAGAAAAATGAAAAAGACTCCAAAAATCATCCTAAGAAAGAAAGTGAGAGATGCTTTGAGTGCGATGGTAGGGGTCATAGAGCCTTTGAGTGTGCCAATCGTCTGAATAGAGAGAAAGGGAAAGTTGTCCTTAATGCTACCCTTATTGACGACAGTGAGGTCGAGACGGTGGATTCAGGAGATGAGTCACCGCATGAGTGTAACTTTACCGCATTCATGGCCAGTCAAGTGAGCACTCCTAGTTTTCTTCACGATGATGAAGATGATGCTTCACAGGGACACCTCGATAGTGAGATTGATGTGAGTGAGGGGGAGGATGACTCAAGTGAGAGTGAGAGTGATATTCAACGCGCCTACGCTGAGTTATATTCTGAGTCATTTAAAACTAAAAAACGTAACAAAGCGCTAGTTCTTAAGATCACCGCCCTTGAGGAAGATTTAATAAAGGCGAGAGAAAGGGTGTCCTCCACCTTCACCGCCCTGAGAGAGAGAGAATCTGCCTGTGACGAGAAAGAGAGTGTGTTTAGAGAGAGAGAGTGTTTCTGAGAAAGAAAGAGGGGAGTTGACTAAACAAGTGGCTAGTCTTATGAGTGAGCTCCATTCCTCCGTGGAGACTTGAAAGAAACTTGAAGCCCTTGTTGCCCAGCTGACTCATGATCTTGAGAAAGCACGGGAAGTCAAGGTTCAAATCAAGGACAAATCTGGGAAGATGGGAAAGATGCTCCTCGGCCCCGCGTTAGGTTTTGGTGATCGGAAAGGAATCGGTTATGATGGTGCCTCCACGTCCCAAATTACACCTCGACCAGTTCCTGAGTTTACTACGCATCCCTATGGCCATCGTCAAAAACCTCGAAGAAGAGTTCGACCAAGAAAGGCAAACCAAGGTCCACCTTTGACTGTACTCTTTTGTACTTATTGCAAAAGAAAAGGCCACCTTAGGGAGTCTTGCTATAGCATGGGTCGGACACGACGTACTATTGCTCCACCACGTCATACTGATGAGTTTTCTAGTCTCAGAGAGCGAGTTGAGTTCTTAGCTGCCACCTCCCAGAGTTTAATGGAAGAATTCCGACGGATGTCTTTGCCGTTAGTGAATGCTTCTCACATTCCAGATAAAACCAACAATAACAAAGGTAAACAAAAGGTCATCTCTGCATGGGTGCCAAAGAAAGATAAAAATGCCTTTGTTGTTCATGTTGCTCTCAAAGCACATAATACCTCACAGTGGTATTTTGATAGTGGGTGCTCCAGACACATGACAGGTGATGCCTCATTTTTTACGACTCTTGAGGACTATCAGGATGGCAGAGTCACCTTTGGAGATGGGAGAAAATCTAGCATTGTAGGACGAGGTACTGTCGAGTTACCTGGATTTCCTGAGCTAGAAGAGGTTTTGTACGTCAAAGGTTTGAAAGCAAACCTTCTCAGCATTAGCCAGCTGTGCGATGCTGACTTTGCAGTAAAGTTTGACCGGGATACTTGTAAAGTCTATATTCAAGCCGGTAAACTTTTAGTGCAAGGGGTGAGGACCGAGGATAATTGCTATGGGACTGAGCCCACATCCTCAATTGTCTGCAACAGCGCCACGATCACTCCTATGGATCTGTGGCACCAACGTCTAGGTCACGTGAACGTTAGAGATATTAATCGTTTAGCTAAAAAGGACCTAGTACGTGGCTTACCATCTCTTGGAAAGTCAACTTCGACCGTTTGTGGACCCTGTCAGTTGGGAAAACAAATTCGTAGTCCTCATAGGAAGTTACATTCCATTACCACCTCTCGTGTTCTTGAATTGATTCACATGGATCTTATGGGTCCCACTCGTACTGAGAGTCTAGGTGGTAAGAGGTACATCCTCGTGATGGTAGATGATTTCTCCAGGTACTCCATTGTAGGTTTTCTGAGAGAAAAATCCGATGCTGTAGAATTTTTAACGACCAAGTGCCGTGTCCTGCAAAATCAACACGGTGTCACTATTAAAAGGATGCGTAGTGACAATGGCACTGAATTCACAGAAGCAAAGGTAGACCTTTACTGTGATAGCCTCGGGATCAAGCATGAGTTTTCTGCTATGAGAACTCCTCAGCAAAATGGGATTGTTGAGAGAAAGAATAGAACGATCCAAGAGATGGCTAGATCTATGCTTCTAGGTCGTAAAATTTCTAGGATATTTTGGGCAGAGGCAGTGTCTACTACATGCCACACGGTGAATAGGGTGTATTTGCGTCCACACACTCTTCAGACTCCTTATGAGTTGTGGACTGGCAAGAAGCCCAACCTGGAATATTTCCGTGTTTTTGGGAGTACATGCTACATCCTACGGGATAGAGAGCAATGAGGAAAGTTCGGCTCCCGGAGTGACGAGGGAATATTTCTAGGATATTCATCGACTAGCAGAGCGTACCGAGTTTTTAACCTGAAGAGCTCTAAGGTTATGGAATAAATAAACGTCACCGTGCAAGATGACGAACCTTCGACGGTTATTGATCCTAACCTTCAGTGTGAGGATGAGGATTGTTCTGACAGTGATTTACCTGTTCCTCTCTCACACTCTGTGGACCCTACTCCTGTGTTAGGGGACACACCTTCTTGGGTTCGCAAGAGTCATGACCCGTCAACCATTGTTGGTGATCCCACTCTAGGGGTCAAGACTCATGCTCAGCTAGAGAACGTTGTTAGCCATCTTTGCTACACGTCCAAAGTCGATCCCAAGAACCATAAAGAAGTACTCAAGGATGAACATTGGATATCTGCTATGCAGGATGAGTTGCTTCAGTTTAAAAAGAATAATGTCTGGGAACTTGTCCCCCGGCCTAGTGAGACTAATGTGATAGGTACCCGGTGGATTTTCAAGATTAAAATGGATGAAAATCGTACCATAATCAGAAATAAGGCTAGGTTGGTCGCTCAAGGCTACACAAAGATAGAGGGTGTAGACTTTGGGGAGACATTTGCTCCTGTTGTGAGGCTTGATTCCGTCCGTCTTCTGCTCACCATCGCATGTCATCTGCACTTCAAGTTATACCAAATGGATGTCAAGAGTGCCTTTCTGAATGGCATTCTACAGGAGGAGGTTTATGTGGAACAACCAAAAGTGTTTGAAGACCCTAAGCACCCAGAGCACGTCTACTATCTTAGAAAAGACTTGTATGGTTTGAAGCAAGCACCCCGTGCTTGGTACGAGAGGCTTACTTCCTATCTCTTAGCTCGTGTCTTCAAGAGAGGGGGAGTAGATGTGATGTTGTTCGTCAGGAGAGATGATTGTGCTATTTTGGTTGCCCAGGTCTATGTGGACGACATAGTCTTTGGATCCACATGCTCCCAGCATGCTCATCACATTGAGGAGGAAATGAAAAGTGAGTTTGAGATGAGCATGGTTGGTGAGCTTACATTCTTCCTTGGTCTTCAGGTTCGTCAGCTAGAGGATGGGATGTTCATCTCCCAATCCAAGTATGCTAGAGACCTAGTGAAGAAATTTGGTTTAGACTCCGCTAAGCATGCATGTACACCTATGAGTACCTCTACCAAGCTTAGTAATGACACTTCAGGCAAGGACGTAGAGCAAACCTTATATCGGAGTATGATAGGTAGTCTTCTCTACTTGACTTCCAGTCATCCCGACATCGCCTTTAGTGTTTGAGTCTGTGCACGATATCAGGCATCCCCGAAAGAGTCACATTTACTTTCTCTAAAACGTATTATTAAATACGTGAGTGGGACTCTATCATACGGTATTTGGTATTCCTTTGATACCGATGACCGTTTGTCCGCCTATTCGGATGCCGATTGGGCTGGGGATGTAGATGGTTGTAGGAGCACTTCTGGTGGGTGTTTCTATTTTGTTTCTGCTCTTGTCTCCTGGCTGAGCAAGAAGAAAAATTCCATCTCTTTGTCCACTGCGGAGGCTGAGTACATAGCCGCCGGGAGTTGTTGCACACAACTCTTGTGGATGAAGCAAATGTTGGAGGATTATGGGATTTCACAAGACACCATGATCATTTCTTGTGATAACACGAGCGCGATACACATATCCCGTAATCCCGTCCAACATTCGCGCACAAAACACATCAGGATACGTGAGCACTTTATTCGTCAGTTAGTTGAGGAGAACACTGTATCCCTGAGTTTTGTTACTACCGACCGTCAGTTAGCAGACATTTGCACGAAACCTTTAGATTCCCTTAGATTTGAGAATCTTAGGAAGTCTTTGGGAATTCGCACAGTTGACTGAGTGGTTGGTCTATGTCTAGAATAGGATGCTTTCTCATGTTCATATCATATGCTTCCTATTGCTAGTCTATTTTATATGTACCATTGCTTAGTTGTACAGCTTTTATTTATTCTTTTTGGTGTTTATATTTCTTTTGAAAAATACAAAAAGATTTTCCTTTAAGAATTTTTTATAGAAAATCACAAAAAGATTTTTATTTTTATTCTTCTTTTATGGATGAGCATTTAAGGTAGCCAAGTCACAACTTCATTTAATTTATCCATGTGACTGTTTGGTAGAGATTTGAGAGGCTACATCATTTCATTTATGTGCTTTACATTGGTTGGAGTCTTTGAGATGTAATTAGTGATATCTTCCTACATGTTTGACTCCTATATCCTTTATTGCACACATGCACGGCTATATTTGATTATTGCACTTGTCGTATCACATGTTGGCTTGAGTGTTTCCATCTCAATTCTGTCTATACAATGTACAATATGCGATAAAACTTGACAAGATTGGAATGCATGTAAAAATCGTTTTTGGTGAGACTGTGTGTTTTTGTATAACGGGAAGGGGCTGCGAAAGGTAATCATCTATCCTTTGCGCAAAAGCAACTGTTAAAAAGGACCTAAAAAATGGAGGAATTTTAATATCCGAGGTCCAAAGAGGTTAAAAGAGCCCGAAAAAATTTAAAGGCCATAAAAAGAAATTCATGCCAAATATGGGCCACTTAGGTTTCACCATCAATTCTCCAAAGTTTGAGAATTTAGAATGCCTCTATTCAAAATTATATCTGAGGGAGTTTGGTTGGAGAATCTTTAAACGGGTTTGCACTTCCTTGAAAGTCCTGAAAAAGCATAAAATCATTTTGGACGTTATTGGTGTGAAATTCACTTTGAGCTTTGATTTGTTGATTTGATTGAGTCAATATCTTATATTTTCATTATTTTACACCAAAGGAAGCATTTGAGTTCATTCGCAAGGAATATCCAATATTCATCGTGCACATATGTCATGTTTGTATGCATTGATTTTCCTATCGAATTTAATCACACCACTTCATTTACGTTATCATCGTCTTGGTTGCTTTGTGTTCATTCATGGTGTGATTTTATCCTAGTGACACTCCGCACTTGCTTATTTGATTTATTTCTCTCATTTGTCTATTATGGGGACATCATAAAAAGGGGGAGAATGAATTATCTTATTATGGGGGAGATTTGAATGTTTGAGTTTGCTCATAAATTGGTATATATGTTTATCTCATTTCAAACTCGATATGTCACTTGGTATTTTGCTTTGTCTCATGTGTGTAGGTACTACATGGATTATCATTGGATTCCACACCCTAATGAGAAAAGTATTAAGATTCCTGAAGAATTGAAGACCAAACGCTGTAGTCTTATTCAATTGTATCTTTCCAGTTTTGGCTTCATGGAAGGGTAGATTTGTATAGGCATTTTTAGTTGTTTTGATAATTCGGATGTTTGTTTTTATGTATGTACCGGTATAGACATAGGGGGAGATTTGTAAGGACATTTTTGTCCATTATCAATGTATTATGTCGCACGCCGTTACACCGTTGAAGAAATTCAAGATTCAAGATTCAACGGATCCGAAAAAGAAAAGAAGAAGAGGAATCATAGTCTGACAGCCGGACCGATCCGCTGAAATAAAAGAATAGATCCGGCTAATCGGACTGGTCCGCCTAAAGACCCGGACCGATCCGCTAGTTTGTCAGAAGGCCAGTATACCCCGGACCACAAGCGAACCAATGAAGCCTAGAAGCGAACCGATCCGATCATCAACGGACCGATCCGACCCAGAATAAAAGAACCGATCCGGTAAATCGGACCGATCTGCTTCAGACCCGGACCGGTCCGCCTGGGATAAACTTCAACAGATCGTGTTCAGATCGTGTTCAGATTTTTTAGGCCCGAGACTTCTTATTTAATCCCACTACGGGAAGTGGTTTTCTAAGACTTAAACACATGATTTTCAGAGTACATAAAGACCTAAGTCTTCACCTACTGAGCATCTAGACTCTAGGTATTTGATTCACACAAATTACCAATCCTTTGTGAATCACTTTGCAACCCAGGAACGCATTCTTGCTATTCACACCCTTGTGGAGAAGTCGTTCTCTTCTCCATTGCAGCCCTACTGGAAAGGGATAGTTCCAGCCGCGACTACAGAATCCGATACCTGAGGGTAATTCTTTGTCACTTGTATTTTCATTGTAATCCGAAATTATATAGCCTACAATATTATAATGAAAATAAATGGTTTTGCCCCTTTGGAGGATTTTTCCTCAATTGCTTGTGTTTGAATGTTCTTGCTTAGATTATGATCTTACTCAATCACATACTGTTGCATGTTTAGGGTTTGTTTGGGTTAAAAGGGTTTAATATATAATTTTCTCATTTGAACGCAAGCACATACGTTCTCAGAGTCTTTGTTTGTTCATTGTAAATCCACATTCATAGTGAATGTCTGGCTTAGGCCGTTTGAGGTTATTTTCGAGTTTTTATTTTTTTCCTCGTACATCCGGCATTGTGAGTATTCTTTACTCCACTTTGCTTGATTTAATCACCAGATGCATGTATAGGATTAATCAAGATAAAATTAGTTTAAAGTAAGAATTGGGTTTTCACAACTTGGTTTGGTGCGTATTAAAAGTTGGATATTTTTATGGTATAAATTGGTTTGATTTTAAACACACGCATAAAGGGGATATTTCACACTATCCATTTTCATCAAAAAACTGACCAATAAGGTCTAAGAGGTACCACTAGGACCCTCATTTTTTCCAAAATCACCATTTACCATTTTCATAATAATTTTTGTGATAAACATATTTAATATCAAATTGGCACTAGAGGTCAACCTTTTTTTTCAAAACATCCTTTTCATGATCTATATAAAAAATCATATTATGATTTTATGTTTTGCAACATAAAATATTACTACTCATTGAAGATCAGTTTTAACCAAATGTCCATAACTTTGCCCTATTATTACATGTGACCCCAAATATTATTTTCTTCATTCTAATATGATTTAACATATTTTAGGGTTATTTTTCTACATTTGTTCCTTTCATCATAAAATCTATTTTAACACGTTTAAACGAGTCCAAGATATCATCATTTATCATATTATATGATTCTGCGTGTACGAAAGAGGATTTCAAGTCTACAAATACCTCAAAATGCTATTAGTCAAATATAACTCATGGGTTTATTTAATTCACATGCGTTATTCCATTTTCAAGGTGAAATGCCATATTTTTATAAAAATGAGCCATTCTCAGGGTTTTATCTTGTTAAAAATTCAATTTTCTACCAGACTGCAATATTTTGCCAAATAACTACATTTTAGGGATTAAAATCCTTCTAGCATTCATCCTACATAATTTCTATAGATTGAAAACCTTAAAACTTGGAAGATAAAAACCCTCCCTTGAATCAAAAAAGGAGAAACACAAAGGGGGTGACTTGAATGATTTTAAAACTCCTAAGCTCCAAGACTCCAAAGCTTCTTCGAAAGCTCCTAAAAACCTTCTCTACAAGCCTTGTTCCACCACTTTCTTCCTTGACCCAATCTTGAGAATGGTGGAATGGGTTTGAATGTGTTATATATTATAGTGTAGGAGTGGTAGCAAAGATTATCAATGGAGGAACAAGGGTTAGAGAGGGGGAAAATCGATATAGGCACCTTAGAGAGAGAGATATATAAGCTAAAAATATGTGGGAGAGACCCTCCCCCTCTCTCCATTTATAACCCAACAATCTCTCATTAAACCATCTAAAAACCCACCATAAACCCATCTGATTATCCAAGCTATCTGGATCTGAGACGTCACACAATCAATGGCTAAAAAAATGACAGCACTTAGGGGCAAATAAATTTGACAAAGTTCGCCCATGTCGTTCGAATGAGAGTGGGTTCTCATTCGAATGAGACTAACTTCTAATTCCAACAGCCTTTCGAATGACCTTCTAATGAGGGTGACCTGTTATGCAGAAGGGTTTTATTCAATCGTTGTTAGAAGCCTACATTGAATAAGGTGGTCTTCTTGTTCAAACCACTATACTTCATTCCGATAAGATGGGGATCTCACTATAATGATGTTGAGTTCGTTCAAACCACCCAGGTTCCTTAAATTCTCCATTTCAACCCAACAACTTCCAACAAATTAAAATATACCACCAAAGCAATTGGATTTAGGGATAAAAGTCCATATATTGATAATTCAAATCCCAATAATTTCACATGGTTTCAAATTATATGGAAAAGAATAAAATATTAGGTGCATATATTACATAAAAAGATGACCCAATCACTCAAACATGTCCAAGAAGATCTATTTGATCGAAATAATTTATCAACCTTCGATTTAGCCTCACATGTCAAAAAAAGAAGTCAAAATTACAAACAAACAAAACACACACTCTCCAAGAATTATGATGATTCTCGAATCAATATCGCCAAAACAATTGAGCGCAACTAGGACTCGTTGTGCAAACCCTTTGATCTTCAAATAAAATCCCTGAAAAACATATATAATTTTTATTTCTCTTTTTCTTTTGAAGATATCTAATTTTTAAGCATCAATGTAAAAAAAATGGCCTTGGCAATTTTCTATTATTATTGCCCCTCAATCTTTTAAGGCTCTTGTCTACGATGAATTTTCACGAAAATGAGATTTATCTTTTCGTAGCCCTTTCCCGTGCACACTTATATTTTAAAAAATATGTTAAACAAACTCACATGCAATGGTTTTTACATGTAAAACTCCCCCTTAGATAAAATTTTTATAATACGAGAAGATTGTTTTGAGAACACCTCACTTAGATCATGAGACATATAAAGTGAAAATCCAAAAATCTTGTACAAAGTGTGTTTGAAGGCATATTCAAAGCGAATCCATCATGAAAATCAATTTTAAACTACTTCATGTAAACCTGATTAAGAACAATTTACGCATTGACAATCAAAATAAAATATTATAGTCACATAATTACATGGAAGGAATGAGATTTAAACACACCAATATGCCACATAATATATGTGAAACTAAAATACACAAAAAACAAAATATTTTTGATTTTTTAAATATTTTTTCAAAATGATACCAATCTGTAAGAAAAAACTCAAGAGATTAAGAAAATATTTTTGCATTTTTCTCATTAAGACCTAAAAAATGGAAAATCAAAATACAAAAGGTAAACACGTCATAACACTAGAAAACATATAACATGAAGCACAAAACTAGTTTTTAATAAATATGTAATAACAATCACTTATAAGATACAGAATGGTATGAATAATGTGAAAGTAAAAAAGAGTCAACAAACTTAACATTTAACACCTCCACATACGATCTCCTAACCCACATAGGTGTAACGTGATAAACTCGGGCTTGTGAAACCGTGATAACACTTGCCTTTATCATCCTAAGGTGACTTTCCTACCATAATGTGTGCAAATAAAGAAAGGAGAAATATTACCATTAGCTTGACCTTTTCTAAAATCCCTATCTTTGTTTGCCTCTATCAAAAGCATGGTCTTGACTTTAGTAGCAAAAGTATCTATATCATCGAATCCAACCCCACACTTGTCATATTTTATTTTGATGGTGCAAAGAATTTTATTCAACCTCTCCTACATAAACTCCAAATCAAATTTGACATTACACAAGTCTCTTAACTTATCTTCTAACTCCACAATCCTAGACTCGAGCAAATGCCTAGACTCTTTAAACGTGAGAATATCCTTCTTCGATGCCTCCATTAAACCTTGAAGACTATCTTTCTCTCCCTCAACATACTCTTACATCTCTTTAAGAGTCTTCTCACGTTCCCTAAGATCCTTAATCGATGCACTCTCATCATTACATATGGAACGTTCCTTTACCTTAGCTTCGAAACATAAGTTGGCCTTTTTTACTTCAATGACTCGGTGTATAACTCACGAAAGGCCACTTGAAGCTCACTTTCCTCCTCTTTATTATATTCTTATTCATCACTCCTATAGTCACCCTCTTGGGAACCTAAAGACCGGACCTCGAAACCTTCATGCACATGATAATTTTTAATGGGGAAAAACACTTCATTTAAGCCTACATGATTGGACATGAATATGATATAATTACATTCGATAGGGGAATTAACTTGATTTTATGACTCACTATCACTAAGGTTGGTATATTATACCTTTGGTTTCTTGCTCCTTCTTTAGTCTTGTGAGACACTCACGAGAATAATACCTAAAATCTTAGCATTCAAAGCATTTGTCCTAGTCATCTACCTTCTTAAGACCATCAATATTCTTCTTATCATAATCACCAACGTTATTAGGATTCTTTTCTAAACTCTTCTAAAAGTTCTTCTTTTATCTAAGATTAAGTAACTTCTTGAAATTCCTAACAAACCTAGCTATCTCTTCAGTATCAAGCTCATCGTCGCTATCAAAATCCGCCGCATCCTCTTTTTAAGCTTTTAAAGCTATTCAATTCTTTTCAATATACCATGGAGGACACATATTCATCTCGTAATCTTTATGATCACCTACAAGATCTTAAACTCTCATAGTGTCGACACTAACTAAGGAATATATGACCATGACTTTGGTGCTAAATTTCACACGTAATGACCTTAATATTTTTCTCATAACTCTAGACTCAGGATCGGCTCACCTAAGCTAATCGATGAGTTAACAATATCTAACAACTTGGCATAGGACTAATCAAATGACACATTATCTAACATCTTAATTGTCTCAAACTTAATCATCAAACTTTGTAACTTCAAAACCTAAATAGTGTCTGCTCCCTGGTATTTGGATCGTAAAATATTACAAGTAGCCTTAACTCCATCATAAAAATAGGTATCACACCCCTATAATTGAAAGTTGAGGCATTCTTTTTAGTCATTGTTCAATAGTCATATGATTTAGGACCACCACCATTAGTAAGAGGAGACCACCTAAACTCAATCGAGTTCTAAACATTCCCATTTATCAATTTCAAGAAAAATCGCATCCGAGGCTTTGAATATGGATAGTTTGACGTATCAAATGATATAGGTCAGCCTATGGAACAACCCTCATGATTAAAAAACATCCAAACCTTAAGCAAGCAAAAACCAGGGATTTAACACAGTAAGCTAGTTTAACCCGCTTTGATAATAATTTAAGAAAGCTAGTGCACCGTAGGGGTTGTATGAAACACCATTAGTTTTTTTTTACAATTTCAATAAACTTTGCACATTTTAAACCACAAGTGTTGTGTGAAATAGTTTTACCAATTTTAGTCTTGTTCTAAGCATGCATCTAGGTGAGAATAAGCAGAAATAAAATAAAATCCCACAACACGATGATGTATGAGGAAAACTACAAAGGGAAAAATCTCGAGCGGCCCAACCACACAAGCCCACTGCGATATAAGAGGTTTACAATAATAACTTAGACTTATTCACAAACTCAACACCTTTATGACTTGATGTTCTTCCTTGTTCTTTGTAACCTTTTTTGCAGTCATTGTTGGACACCTTCTAAAATCCACAAAACACAGGTGAATTCCCACATCACGGTATCCCACCGATTTAATTATATCATGACTAGTATAACTTCCGCTCAACACAAACATGATCTACGTCGCTTGAAACTCTCGCAGTATGAAGAGAAAATTGGTATGGTGAAACACAGAAAGAGGTCTTAAACAAACATATAGATGTAGAACTCTTGGATCTCAATCTTGGGTGTAAATTAGGGTTTGAACGCACAAGATAAACATTGGAAAACAATTTTCACATAACAAATCTTAGAAAATTGATACCAAACCTGAGTATTTATAGAAAACATGAATTTTGAGGTGGTGCATTGGTCAAGGAAACTCATTTAAACCAAAACATAGGGTTCGTTCGTACAAAAACCTTATCTCATTTGAACAAACATAAACCTCATTTGAATAAACATATGATCTCAATCAACGCAACTTCAAATGATCTTTGAACAAATATACCTCTGCTGAACAAAAGTACCATGTTTGATGTTCATTGGAAGGTCGTTTTAACAAACTTTACAACTCATTCGAACAAACACTTATTCTCATTCGAACGAACCAAAACAAAAACAAAAAAATCTTTAAAAACATTTTATGAAAATGACTCAAACATATTATATAAAACAACATCCAAAACGTATTCGGGGATGAAACACATATATTTATTCACTTTTCAGTGAGATCCTGAAAATGAGTAGGCCTTCAATTTAAAATTCTTTATACTTCAAAAAGTAATAATTTCCTTTTATGAGATGTAGAAGCGTAGATGATGGTTCAAATAAAACACTTGACAAAATTTTAATTTGTTCTCAAAATTAAAATTAAACACAACTTAAAAGTGAAATATGATTAAAACAGACTTATGTTAATTTCACTTAAACCAAATTAATTAACCCAAGTCCTATAAAATTTACCTAAGTCATATTTCTCAATATTAGCATATTAGACCAAACCAATTTTAACAAGTTAAATTAAAGACTTGAATTAGATTAACTAAACATTACCCAATATTAATTTGTACCAAATTACACAAGTAGAGATTAAATTAAACCAATTTTATCTTTTTACCTAAGCATGCGTTCTAGGTGATTTTGCAAAAGATAAAATAAACAATTAATCCACTACGCCGCGATGTGCGAGGAAAAACCCACAATGGGAAAAAACCTCGGACGGCCCTAGCCTTAAATCCACTAAGTACGGAATTTACAAATACAAGACAGTAGAGTTACAATACATAACTCGATCCCTTTCAAGCCCCGATGCTCCTTCTTGTAAACACCTCCGCCTAGCGAATAACCACGGAGCTCCACCGCGGTCTCGGAATCCACCAATCGGACTTTATATGGTCACCGTCAGCCGAACTAGGAGCTTTCTCCAAGTGAGTAAATCAACGCAAACATCCTTTTCTTTATGGAATTTAGAAGCAAGCCCAACGTCTCTTTAAAACGGCAGAGATGAAAAACTGGTGCCAAAACTCCAAGCAAGTACAAATATATCTATGGAAGCTTGGATAAACAATGTGGGTGTAAAACTAAAGTCTATAATCAATTTTTCTTGAAAACTTAGACACTTTAAAACATGAACTTTTTCCTTCATTAACTTTTCTCTAAAACTCTCTCTTGGAAATACTTGTGTATGAAAAATTTAATTAGAAAAATATGGTTTTCGCACTTTATTCATCAGGTAAAACTTAGTGGGAAAATAGTAGTGGGAAAGATGGAAAAAACTGCCAAATAACTATTCCCGCCAAACCTCGATCGAACAACATTTTCATTCGTACGAAATCTCATTTGAACGAGGCTTCTAACAAAGTTCCAGTGTGAACTCGTTAGAAATCTATTTGGAAATCTCGTTCGAATAGCCATCTCGTTCGAATGGCATTCCGAACGAAGTTCCAGTGGCCAATTTGGGAACTCGTTGGCAAACTCGTTGGAATGAAATTTGGTTCAAACGAAAAAACTCGTTCGAACGACATATCGAACGATCTTCTAAAAAGTTTAAAATTTTCATTTTTACCCCAGAAAGTTTATAAACTTTATTTAAAGTTTTAATTAAATCTTTCTGAAAATAAACACCAGTTTTAATTAAGCCTACACCGATTATAAAACCGTTCCAAAAGCATATATATATATATATATATGTAATGCATTCATCCATTGGGAGCATGGAACCACTGTTGATGACGTAGAAACGAGGCACTTAAACTCGGCATTTTGATGAAGCTTTATATACTTGGCCGCTACGTCTTCAAAGAAACTCGTCATAGGCTTGAAGGATGATCAATTAAGTCGATCCTATGACTTAAACATTTTTGTCCGAAATTGAGCCAAAACTACAAAGGACTCAATTGGAAATTTGTGTCCTTACAGATCCCTTGGATATTGAAGATGAAAACTCGGCACGAAATCCATTGTATCCTCAATGTAGCTTTAGCTTTACCGCCTGGACTTCAATCACACATTATAGGCTTGAAGGAAATAGAACTTAAGTCCTAACCTATGACTCAATTAAGTTTTGTCTAAACACAGAATAAAAACAATACTTACAAATTGACTAGATTTTGAAATCTATTGTTACACCTAATGATGCTTAAATTCTAATGAGGCATTATCAATTGAATGGTATCCCTTATCAATTCATAAAATGATCCATATTTAACTCCTTCAAACAAGAACTCTTAAATTTGCACAAGTGTACCATTGATCACTTATTGAAACTCATTCAAGATTTTTTTTCTCTTAAATTTTAAAATGCTTGTAGAAATAAAAATAGTAAACATCATTTGTGAAAATATAATCTTTAAAGTTAGCAAAAACAATGTTTGTCGTCATATTTTAGAAAAGTTTGGTTTGAACAAACATATTATACAATAGAATAAAAAATAAAGCAAGCATGACACCCCAACTACTAAAATACTAGGTGGCCATCCCATGATAAAAATAAAATGTTAGTCTCATATGGCTCATATTTAGCATCACTGTCGAAAATATTTTTTTAAGTTACTAACCACCTTGTAGTTTAAATAGACTGCTGCCAAATTTATCTTCCATTAATTCATAACATAAGGAAATAAATAATAAATAACAATTAAACCATCCACACAACATGGTAACTCAATACAACACATGTGAATAATATAAATATAGATGACCGAATCAACTATCGATTCAGCAATAAAATACAATAGTAATTGAAAAAACAATTGGATACAAAAGGTCAATTAAATAAGTGGATACGAAAACCGGAGGTGGCATGCCCAAATGAGTACTCAAGTAAAGATCTTACACTAGGAATAAATTAATGAAGCATTTATAGCAAAGTCCTGTAACTTCCACATGAGTTGCTCCTGCGCATCCCTGGATAGAATCCTCAAATTGGGTGTCCCTGTGGCTGGACGCCTATAAGGTTTTGTAAAAGATTTTGAAATGGGTCATAGCCCAAGTAAAACATTTTGAAAATACTTAGCAAGCAGTTAAATTATAATAATTAAATATGCATGCACACTTTTCATATTTAAGCTAGTGTCGCACTCTCCTGAGGTATAACTCACCCATCATCTAATCTGCACACCTAACGCTTGCCTTCTACCCTTCCTAGTTAAGCAACCCCACGTAACTAGTGGTATCACACCTCTTCCTACCACACTAATCTAACTCGAATACTCTTACTTTGATTATTAAGTTATTTACTCATTAACATAGTAATCAGTTCAACCATATTAACGCATATAATGTTTCACACTAGTTATATAAGATACCACCTTTTTAAGTAATATAACTTTCACACTGGTTATATAAGAAATACATTCACACTTACGTATTAATCACGTATATAATTATCTACTCATTTTATATACATACTATTATATTACAACATTCACACACATATCGTGTATAATAAATATCAATTTTCGAGTAATAACTCACCGGATCCTTTCTCAAAGATGCTATCGTGTTCCAGGTATGCTCACTCTAACCCAGCTACCTCAAGTCGGACCCACTCTCGATCTTGGGTAAAAATAATAATAAGCATGGTGGAGGCGATCATAGTTCCCCGAGTGTGAAATAGAATCACGCCTAAGACGTCTCACCCCAAAAAGAATCACAACATATAAATACTGGAGGCTATGACTTGGGGATTATACTCTCACTGCTCCTCAAGCCAGGGGGATCACCCACATTGCTGAATCTCCTACGATAGCACTAGAGGGGTATTTATTCGAATAGATATCATTGACACTGATATCTATAATGCACACACACACACACACACACATACACACACACACACACACACATAGTATCATACTAATCGTATACATGTATTTAATGAAATTCGGAGAACTCGTTCCTAACACCCATAACACTAGCCCAAAATACCCAAGTCTACATCCCGACTTGTAGATTAATTAAACGCACATTAATTATTTTGTTCTTTAAGTATTGTCACCAAACTACAATATCCAGACTCACTCATTCCTTATCTTCAACCCTTATAATTTGTTACACAAAATTTCACTATTAAGGTTAACCCCTCGTTAAATATAATTTGATATTTTATCATATATATCTATAATAAATTAAACCCGCTACCCAGTGCCTAACTCCCGTTGCACTATCCTGAAAAATATCCGAGTCAAATCTCTGACCCTTAATTTAATTAATTGCGCATTAATTAATTTTATCGAAGTGGTGTCACTCAACCAAAATGCCCGGACTCTCTAACTTGATACATACTTTAACCATTTGAATTTACTTCACCAAATTTTTTTTATTTAGATTTGCAATTGATCTAAATGTCTTAATACCCCATTTCCCAAAGATCTAAATATTTTAAGTGACTCAAGATTTTTCCCTCTTCGTCTTCCCCTTTAATTCTTCTGTATGCTAACTAAATCAAGATTTGATCCCAACAAAATTCAAAGCTAAAGACGAAACAGATCAAGGACAATAATGGAACTAGAAAATACCAATGTCGCTCAAATGAAGCCTTCAATTGCTCGAACGACTTCCAGCGTCACTTGAATGACGTCTGTGGTCATTTGAGCAACCCCCGTTTCGTCCCTTCCTTCTTCTTCCTCGAGACACTGCTGCCATTAACGCTCCTCCGAGCTTTGCTTCTCTAACCCATAACTTTATTCAAATAATCCTAACATGATTCCTTCTTTTAAGTAGGTTCTATACATGGATTAAATCTTTAGGCATCATTGATTTTTTCTTTAAATTTTGAAATCCTCAAATCGGGTTTCCTATGGGTTCGTTGATTTATCATTCCCATAATCAACATCATAAACCGAATGCTCAAATATGCTATGGGTTTCTACATGGTTCTAATTCCATCAGTTTTGACTCATGTTATATCATTAATTGGATTCTTAATACACATCACATGAACAATTTATGAAAACCCATTTTGCTGTAATAAACCGCCCAAAAAATGGATTTCAATTACACCCATCATGATATCAATCGAAATACTACAAATTAAATAAAAGCAAGCTTAACTACTTTCCTGAATAAATTCATAGGGTCTGATTTCCTTTGATGAAGATGCAGACTTGATGAAGAACACACCCCTTCTCTTGGTTTGGCGCCCAAAAACTCTCCTCATTTCTACTTTTTTCCTCCTCTACAAAATAGGGATTTCTTATTGAGTGAAGTCGCAATTACCCCAATTTTTAATTTTACGAAAAATTAATTTGCTTTTAAAGATGCGGAATAAGGATGGATCAACACAACACACATAAATAACTAATTTTAATTTATTTCAAATTAAAATCAAACGAAGTTCAACGTGAAAATAACTTAGACAACACAAAATATTTACTTAAACCAATTTAACCCAACTCCTAGAAATTTGCCTAACAGTAAATATTCATTTTTGCAATTTAGGCCAAACCAAATTTTATCCACTAAAACTAATGACTTGAATTAAATTAACATTTACCCAAAATTAAATTTGCACCAAATTAAGCAAGTACATATTTAAACTAAATTTTATCTTTTTACCTAAGAATGCATCTAATGTGAATTTTGCAAAAGATAAAATAAAGAGACAAACCACTACGCCGCGATGTACGAGGAAAACCCACAACGGGAAAAAAACCTCGGATGGCCCTAACCTCAAATCCACTAAGTACGGTTTTACAAATACAAGACAACAGGACTTACAACACTCGACTTGACTTTGTCTAAGCCCCGAAACTCCTTCTTGTACACACCTATGCCTAGTGAATAACCAAGGAGATCCACCACGGTCTATAAATCCACCGATCGGACTATAAGAACAACCGTCAACCACACATGATGCCTTTCACCATGTGAGAATGCCGCAACAAAACAACGAACTTATTCTTTATGGGATGTAGAAGTAAACACAAACGATTCTTCCACTCGGTAGAGTAAACCCGGTGCCAAACACTCCAAGCAATATATATATATATATATATATATATATATGGTAACTTGGAATAAATAAACTATGGGTGTAAACACAAGTGTTTTTTGAATAATGTTCTTGAATATGCAAACACATAAAACATGAACTTTTGAACTTAGAAATTTTCTCTCAAAAAAGTGTTTATAATTGTCAAAATTTAGTTTTTCAAACTTGGTTCCTGCACATATAACTTCTGTCAAGAGATAGTGGGTAAAAGTAAGTGGGAACATGGGGAAAAACTGATTAAAACTGGGAAAACAATTCCTGCCAGAAATCTCGTTCGAACGAGATTTTCATTTGATCCAAATCTTATTCGACCGATACTTCTAACGAAGTTCCAGTGGCCAAGTGGGAATGTTCATTGGTAAACTCGTTTGAACGACATTGTGGTTCGAACGACAAACTCGTTCGAACGATAATATTGAACGAACTTCCAGAATGCTTAAAAATTTAATTTTGTGGCCCAGAAACTTTATTTTAAGGTTTTAAAGAAACCTTCTGAAAATAAGCATCAGTTTAAACAAAAATTACACCCAATAAAAATTGTTCCAGGCTCCTATATAAAATATTTAATGCATTCATACTTTAGGAGTAGTTGGAACTAATGTTACTGATGTAGAAACGAGGCACAATAAACTCGCCATATCATGATGCTTTAAAATCTTCGCCGCTACATCTTCAACTAACACGTCATAGGATTGAATGTATACACTTGAACACTGTCCTATGACTCAAATGTTTTTGTCTGAAATTGAGCCAACACTACATTAAGACATAATTGGAGACTTGTGTCCTTACAAATCTCCCCCTTTGGCTATTCCGGGAGAAAAACAAAAACAAAATCCCAAACGGTCGTCAAGCTCTACAAGATTTAAAAAAATCCCACCCAAACTTGACTCAAGACCTAAGGATCAATATCTTTGCTGATCAAAATTGCCACTAGTATAATTCCTACACACTTAAGCAAAATATTAAACGTATAGGGAATATCTAAATATTAAATGCAATTAAAATAAAGAATCCCCCTAAATTAATTATCCCTTTACCAACAATGATCAACCTATGAAGATAGCGCTATCCCCCTAAGTTAAATCTCCCAAACTAAGATACGATTACAATAGGATTAGATACCATGCCCCCCTATCATTCTTCCCCTTTTTGTTCAGGAATAGAAAAAGGTGATAGAATTAAAACAAAATTGCATACAGTGCAAATAACATGAAAGCATATAGGCAACAAAATCAAAACTAATCCATACAAATATTAAAGGATACTAACTAAGATGCAAGAAAATGATACCAATATGATACATGAGATACTAAGCATGTGATATCAATAAAAAAAAATGCAACAAGATAGATACCAATGATGAAGTAGAAACATAGATGGACTAGAAAGAAAGGAAAAGACACAAAAACAATCATATATATACATACTCTAAAATATACCAATAATGCACACACACACACACACACACACACACACACACACACACACATATATATATATATATATATATATATATATATATATATATATATATGTGTGTGTGTGTGTGTATAAACACACAAATGACACAAAATACAATAAGTTTTTCACACTCATATGGAAAAAATGTGTCATATGGAAACGGAAGTGTAGGGTATGAACTAGTAACAATTCAATTTAGACCCAAACACTTCAAATATGTTCACAGAGTTCTCATTTGATTGCAAACTTTATCACATTTGAATATAACATCACATGACAATATAAATTGAACTCAATGAACAAACATACACAATGCATACAAGCGTAGAGTTTTGATGATTCTACAAACCAGTAGAGTCATGACATTAAAAGTACAGCTAGGACAAACGGACATTGTGCAAACCGTTGACTTACCATCCAAATCTCCCTCAATAAGCATATATATTTTTGAATGAACATATCAATTAAACAAAATTGGCCTTGGCAAAAATATTTTTCTTTTAATGCCATATTTTATTTTTAGGCCTTTGGACCACATATTTCTTTTAGGTCCAAGCAAACTGTGATTTACTTGTAAAGGATGATTTTTCCTTTTGGAGCCCTTCCCCATGAACATTTATATATATTATTTTTATATCTCACATAAATCTCACGTGCAACGGATTTTAACATACACTAGTCCTCCTATGTCACATAACTTGTAGATGACAAAATTGGTAGGTGAACACCTCACAAAGCTCAAATATAACATGTGAAATTAAAATTTCAATTGAGCTCGTGCATATGTGAATTGAGGCATATAAAAATAGAATACATTATATCAATACAAAATCAAACTACTCCATGTAAGCATGGTAAAGAACATTTTAAGGATTGACAATCTTAACCAAAGGTTCTAGCCACATGGAAGCGAAAAGGAAGGGATTCAAAAACAAGTATATGCCACATAGAGTGTGTCAAACTAAAATACACACAGAAAAAAAAATCTTTTTGAGTTTTTGAAAATTTTAAACTAAAAAAAAAAAAATATTCACTCCAAAAGACAAATAAAAATCATTTGTATTTTTCATTTAATGCAACCTAAAATGAAAGAACTACAATATAAAAGATAAACAACAATCATAATTCTAGCATGTGATAAAGCATGAAGTATAGACTAGAATAATGATTAAACATGCATACACCTAGCAATGATATATAATTTGAAGCACAAAAAGCTAGAGTATGCAAACATAACTAACACATTCAACCTTTAAATTTATGAAGAGATGTTTCATGTGAAAGTAAATGAGAATCAACAAATCTAATATCTAGCGCGTCTAAAAATGATTTCCGAACCTATATAGATGTATATTTAAAATAATGGAATTTGGAAACTAATGAAATGCTAGACATAGACTTCCTAGGACTTCTTTTATGAACAGAACAAAATTATCTAAGGTGACCTTTCCTACCACAATGCAAGCACGTGAAAACACAAGGAATGATCTAAGGTGACCTTTTCTAAAGTCCTCGGATAAAGTTGATCCTCTAAAACAAACAATGGTCTTAGCTTTAGCAACAGAAATATTTTAACCAGATGAGCTAGAACCATTACAACTACTACTCGAGTCTTGTAAGTCATTTTTCATTTTTAAAATTTTGGACTCAAGTAATAAATTAGACTCCTCAAATTTACGGGACTCCTTCTTTAAATTTTCTATAACTCCTAGAAGGTTATCATGATCCCCCTTAATGTGAGCAAACATGTCCCTAAGAGTCTTTTCTCGATTGTCACTCTCTTTCTTGGACTTTTCTAAAATATTAAAATTGTAATTTATGTCCATGAGCTTTTCACGAAAAATATCTTTTTGAGATATGGAGTTTTGCAAAAACTCAACTTTCGTTTTAAAACAAAAAAATTCATTTTCAAGAAATTTAATTCTTTTGGCAAATCTCAAATTTAATTCTCTTAATTTTTCATTACATTTATTAAGCCCTTTAAATTCCTCTCGAATATCAAAAACTTCATTATCCGTAGAAATGGACAAATTATCATTAAGGCGTCCCATCGAGAGATACAAGACAACAAATGAAAGTGAGTAAACAATGAACCACCTAAAAATACAAGGAGTACACAAATTATAAAAGCAGAAAAACGGATCTTTAATGCGATAAAATAACGCTCCGGCTCTGATACCAATTTAAGGTTGCAAATACCCCAATTTTTTATTTTATAAAAAAAATAATTTCCTTTTAAAGATGTGGAATAAGGATGGCTCAACAAAACACACACAAACAACTAATTTTAATATCTTTCAAATTAAAATCAAACAAAGTTCAAAGTGAAATTAAATTAAACAACACAAAATATTCACTTAAACAAATTTAACCCAACTCCTAAA
Organism: Sambucus nigra; assembly: GCA_949130495.1. Classification (NCBI taxonomy): domain Eukaryota; kingdom Viridiplantae; phylum Streptophyta; class Magnoliopsida; order Dipsacales; family Adoxaceae; genus Sambucus; species Sambucus nigra. The sequence continues at coordinate 257,922,949 of OX422215.1, forward strand.
AAATTGCCTAACAATAAATATTCATTTTTGCAATTTAGTCCAAACCAAATTTTATCCAATAAAATTAATGACTCGAATTAAATTAACATTTACACAAATTAAATTTGCACTAAATTAAGCAAGTAGAGATTTAAACTAAATTTTATCTTTTTATCCATGCATGCATCTAATTTGAATTTTGCAAAAGATAAAATAAAGAGACAAATCACTACGCAACGATGTACGAGGAAAAACCCACAACCAGGACAAAAACCTCAAATGGCCCTAGCCTCAAATCCACTAAGTACGGTTTTACAAATACAAGACACTAAGACTTACAACAATCGACTTGACTCCGTCCAAGCCTGATGCTCTTTCTTGTACACACCTCTACCTAGTGAATAACCACGGAGATCCACCACGGTCTAGGAATCCACCGATAGGACTATAGGAACAACCGTCAACCACATATTATGCCTTTCACCATGTGAGAATGTCGTAGCAAAATAAGGAACTTCTTCTTTATGGGATGTAGAAGTAAACCCAAATGAATTCTTCAACTCGGTAGAGTAAACCCTGAGCCAAACACTCCAAGAAAGATATATACATATGGTAACTTGGAATAAACAAACTATGGGTGTAAACACAAGTGTTTTCGGAATAATGTTCTTGAATATGAAAACACTTAAGACGTGAACTTTTGAACTAAGAAATTTTCTCTCAAAAAGGTGTTTAGAAATTGTCAAAAGTTAGTTTTTCAAACTTGGTTCCCCCGAATATAACTTTTGTCAAGAGTTAGTGGGTAAAAGTAAGTGGGAACATGGGGAAAAACTGATTAAAACTGCCAAAAAAATTCCTGCCAGAAATCTCGTTCGAACGAGATTTTCATTCGAACGACAATTCTAACGATGTTCCAATGGAAAAGTGGGAATGGTAGTTGGAAAACTCTTTCGAACGACATTCTCGTTCGAACGACAATATCAAATGAACTTCTAGAATGCTTAAAAATTTGATTTTTAGCCGAGAAATTTTATTTTAAAGTTTTAAACAAACCTTCTGAAAATAAACATCAATTTAAACAAAAATTACACCTAATAAAAATTGTTCCAAGCTCCTATATAAATATGAAATGCATTCATACCTTAGAAGTAATTGGAAATAATGTTGTTGATGTAGAAACGAGGCACAATAATCCCGGCATATGATGAAGCTTTAAAATCTTAGTCGCTACATCTTCAACTAACACGTCATAGGCTTGAATGGATACACTTGATCGAAGACTTGTGTCCGGAATTGAGACAACACTACATTAAGACGCAATCGGAGGCTTGTGTCCTTACACTAGGTTTTATATTGTTAATCCTGAAATTTACCCTCTGGGACAGGCCAAAATGACCCGAACAACCCCATGTGAGCCCAGTTATGCCTAAAAATGCCCTAAGACACAATTACTACCCTCATGTACTCTTTTTTGACTATCTCAACCTATTCAGACTTAACTATGTACTCATAATCGTCATCCGAGTTACTTTACTAAAATTATCCAATATCAACCTCAAATTACGACATATGTAAATTTTAAAAATAACATGAATAATTAAATCCTAATCCACCAAATTAATTAAATCCTCCTGATTAATTAAATCCTATATCACCAAATTTATTAAATTCTATACCCTTAGAAATACGGGGTATTACATCAAGTAAGCAATAAAACTTCATTATAAACAACCTCATAGATTATTTTATATATTTAGTATGAAATTTCATTAAAAGAACACAAATAAACGAAGAATATTTTTGTGTCTTTTCAAAATATTAACAAAATACATACAAAAATCAAATGTGAAAATATTTCTATAGATATCTAGATGCACCTTATATTCTAAAGATATACAATCACTCATTCTCAACCATGCTCAAACACCCTATAAGGTAGAGAAACTAAGAAAATTTTAAGACATTTTAAGGATGCCAGCCAATTGTTTTCCTATAGGGGCATAGATCATGCTTGTGACATTTTTCTCTAGTAAATCCCCAGTGAATTGATGTATCAAATCTATGTATTTTATCCTAGAGTGCTTCATTGGGTTCTTATAATTATATAGCATGCTCATGTTGTCAGAAATAGAAATCCACAGTTCCTTACTATAACTAGCAATTTTGAACTATTTGTCGCATCCAAAGTAGTTGAGTGCAAAAAATTCCCATGACAATGTATTTTGCTTCTGCTGTGGAAAATGAAATAGTGTTTTGTTTCTTTTAAAGACATGACACCTTAGAATTGCCAAAGAAGAAACATAATTCTAAAGTTTTCTTCCGGTCAACGTTATCCCCCGCCCAATAGGAATCATAATATAAATGAAGAGAATTATTAGTATCATAGGGTTACCAATATCCTATCTTTGAGTAACATTAACATATCAGATTAATCTCTTCACCTCCTATAAGTGAAACTCTTTGGGTTTGGATTGATGCATAGCACACAAATTTCCACTATATGAAATATCAGGATGACTAGTAATTAGGTAAAGCAAACTACCTATCATACTTGTATACATCTTCGCCTCAACACCTTTACCCACTACACCATATTGTGCAAATGGTCACGGCCAAAGTCCCTGACTAAGATCTCTGGGGTGACCATTTTGGTGGGTCACAGCCAAAATCCCCGACCAAATGAAGGGTCATGGCACACGATCGCAAACTATAGTCGTGACCCATACACACAGTTGGTCACAGCCTAAGGCATGACACCTCCTTCAATTTATGCGACTGGTCACCCCACTGTTCACGGACTAAGGACGTGACCCAACCTTTAATTTGTGTGATTGGTCATGCCACTGGTCATGGACTTAAACTAACATATTATTCAATTTATGCGACTAGTCATGCTAGTGTTCATGACCTAAGACCATGAGCCAAATATTTGTATATGATGATGGTCACATTCCTGGTCATGACTCATATCTGTGACCCTCTTTATACATGAAAAAAATAGAGACGGTCATGGACTTTGGTCATGACCATTTTCAACTATATTAAAAAAATATTGGGCAGAATGGAGTCATCCTCTCAAATCTAGAGTCCCCTTACCAGGGGTCGATTCCTACGTGTTACATTGGTCCCTTGCGAGGTGTTGGCGCCACTCATGGGTCCGTTTGGGGGATTTATAGGGGTTCTCCCTCTAACGGCACATTTTCAAGCCTAAGTGTGGATTTTCTCATAATTGGATCCAACTCTCAAACTAGTGGTCCCATGAGCAAAAGATCGATTCATACGAGTTACATTGGTCCCGTGTGAGGTGTTGGCTCTGCTCAATGGGTCATTTTGGGGGGGGGGGGGTTATGGGGTTTCTCCCTCTAACGACACGTTTTCAAGCCCAAGTGTGAATATTCTTAGAATTGGACCGTGCTCCCAAATCAGGGGTCTTGTGACGATGGGGTCAATTCCTATGAGTTACATTGGTCTCGTTCAAGGTGTTGGCACCGCTCACATGGACGTTTGGGGGGCTTTGTGGTGTTTTGGCCTCTAACGACACGTTTTCAAGCATAAGTGTGGATATTCTGATAATTGGGCCATGCACTCAAACCGTGAATCCTGTGACCATGGGGTCGGCTCTTACAAGTTGCATTGGACATGTGTTATGTCTTGGCGCCACTCACAGGGACGTTTGGTGGGCATTATGAGGTTTCTACATCAAAGGACATGTTTTCAAGATTAATTGTGGATATTCTCATAATTCATTTGTGCTCTAAAACCTGGGTTCCCGTGACCACGGGGTCTGTTCCTACGAGTAACATTGGTCTTGTGTGAATTGCTAGCACTGTTCACAGGGCTATTTGGATTGCGTTACGGAGTTTCTCACTGTAACGGCACATTTTCAAACCTAAGTGTCGATATTCTCAAAATTGGTTTGTGCTCTTAAACGTGGGACCCGTGACCATGGGATCGGTTCCTACGAGTTACATTGGTCCCGTGCGAGGTGTTGGCGCCGCTCAAGGGGCTATTTGGGGGGCATTATGGGGTTTCACCCTGTTACGGCACATTTTGAAGCCTAAGTGTGGATATTCTCAAAATTGGGTCATGCTATCAAACTGGGGATTTCGTGACCATAGGGTGAGTTCCTATAAGTTACATTTCTCCCGTGCGAGTTGTTGGCACCCATCACATGGCCGTTTAGGGGGCGTTATAGGGTCTCTCCCTCTAATGGCACTTTTTCAAGCCTAAGTGTGGATATTCTCATAATTGGGACATGCTCTTATACTGGGGATCCATGTCCATGTGGTCAGTTCTAACAAGTAACATTGGTCCTGTGCGAGGTGTTGACTCCGCTATCGGGCCCGTTTAGGGGGCGTTACGGGGTTTTGCCCTCTAACAGCACATTTTGAAGTCTAAGTGTGGATATTCTAAAAATTAGGATATGCTCTCAAATCGGTTATCCCATGACCACGCGATCGGTTTCAACATGTTACATTGGTCCCTTGTGAGGTGTTGGCACCGTTCACAGGGCCATTTTTGGGTGTTAAGGGTTTTGGCCCTCTAACATCACATTTTCAAGCCTAAGTGTGGATATTTTGAAAATTAGGTCACACTCTCAAATTAGGGATCCCGTAACCATGGGGTCAGTTCCTATGAGTTACATAGGTCCCATCCGAGGTGTTGTCACCGCACATTGGGTGGTTTAGGGGGCGTTACGAGGTTTTGCCCTTTAACGACACCTTTTTAAGCGTAAGAGTGGATATTCTCAAAATTGGACCGTGCTCTCAAAGCGGTGGTCCCGTGACCACCTAATCAGTTCCTAAGAGTTACATTGGTCTCGTGTGTGGTGTTTCCACCTCTCATAGGGTTGTTTGGGGGGCATTATAATGTTTCTCCCTCTAACGATACATTTTTAAGACTAAGTGTGTACTTTCTCATAATTGGTTCGTACTCTCAAACCGCGGGTCCTGTGACCACAGGGTCCATTTTTACGAGTTACATTGCTCCCGTGCGAGGAGTTAACGCCCTATACGGTGCCGTACGAGGGATGTTATGAGGTTTCTCCCTCTGATGACACGTTTTCAAACCTAAATGTGGATATTCTAAAAATTGGGTCGTGCTCTCAAACTAGGGATCTCATGACCAGAAGATCGATTCCTACAAGTTACATTGGTCCCGTGCGAGGATTTGGCGCCACTCACTCGGCCGTTAGGGGGCGTTACAGGTTTTCGCCCTTTAACGGTACATTTTCAAGCCTAGATGTGGATATTCCCCCGAATTGGGTCATGCTCTCAAATCGGGGGTCTCGTGACCAGAGGGTAAGTTCTTACGAGTTACGTTGGTCCTATGTAAGGTGTTGGCGCCGCTCACAGGGCCATTTAGGGGTATTACGGGTTTTCTCCCTCTAACAGTACGTTTTTTAGCCTAAGTGTAGATATTCTCAGAATTGGGTCATTCTCTCAAATGGGGGTACATGACCACAGGGTAGGTTCCTACAAGTTATATTGGTCTTGTACGACGTGTTAGACCCAATCTTGGGGCTTTTTGTGGGGCGTTGCGGTGTTTCGCCCTCTAACGACATGTTTTTAAGCCTATGTTTGGATATTCTCATAAATAGGTCGTGCTCTCAAACTGGGGGTCTTATGACTACAAAATTTGTTCCTACGAGTTATATTAGTCTCGTGCGAGGTGTTGGCACCGTTCACGGGGCCGTTATGTGGGCATTATGGGGTTTCACCCTCTAACTAAACGTAATCAAGCCTAAGTGTGGATATTCTCAAAATTGGGACGTGCTCTCAAATTGGGGGTTCTGTGACCACAAGGTTGGTTCCTAAGAGTGACATTGGCCCCGTGCGAGGTGTTTCTGCTGCTTATCGAGCCATTTTGGCAGCATTACGGGGTTTCTCCTTCTAAGGATACATTTTCAAGCCTAAGTGTGGATATTATCAAAATTGGGTCGTGATCTCAAATCGGGGGTCATGTGACCACGCTGTCGATTCAACCGAGTTACATTGATCCTCTGTGAGGTGTTGTCACCACTCATGGGGCCATTTGGCGGCTATTACGGGGTTTTTCCCTCTAATAACACGTTTTTAAGCCTAAGTGTGGATATTCTTAAAATTGGTTTGTCCTCTCAAACCGGGGGTCCCGTGACCACGCAGTCGGTTCCAACGACTTACATTGGTCCATTGCGAGGTATTGGCGCCATTTATGGTGGGTCATTATGGGGTTTCACCATGTAATGGCATGTTTTCAAGCCTAAGGGTGGATATTCCCAAGATTGGTCCGTGCTTTCAAACCGTGGATCCAATGACCACGCGATTAGTTCTAAAGAGTTACGTTGGTCCTGTGCAAGGTGTTGGTGCCTCTCACAGGGCCATTTGGGAGGCATTACGGAGTTTTTCCCTATAACTGAATGTTTTCAAACCTAAGTGTTGATATTCTTAAAATAGGGTCATGCTCTCAAACTGGGGGTCCCACGACCACATGTCAGGTTTCAAAGAGTTAGATTGATCCCATGCGAGGTGATCGCACCACTAAAGGGGACGTTTGGGTGGGCGTTACTGAGTTTCACCCTCTAGCGGCATGTTTTCATGCCTAAGTGTGGATATTCTCAAAATTGAGCCGTGGTCTCAAATCGGGAGTCCCATGACCACGCGTTAGGTTTCAATGAGTTACATTGTTCCCGGTGAGGTGATCGCACCCCGCAAGGGGCCATTTGGGTGGCATTACTAGGTTTATCCCTCTAACGTCCCGTTTTCATTCCTAAGTGCGAATATTCTCAAAAATGGGTCGTGCTCTCAATTCAGGGGTCTCGTGACCACGCGGTCAGTTCCAATAAGTTATATTGGTCTTGTACGAGGTGTTGGTGCCGCTTAGGGGCCATTTTTTGGGGGGCAGGGGGATTAAGGGGTTTCGCCCTCTAATGGAAAGTTTTCAAGCCTAAGTGTGGATATTATCAAAATTGGTCCATGCTCTCAAATCGGGGGTCAAGTGACCACGCAGTCAGTTCTTATGAGCTAAGGGACCAATGTGAATTATAAGAACCGAATACGTGGTCACGGGACCCCCAATTTGATATTATGATGATAATTTAAAAATATATAGACTTAGGCCTAAAATATTTCGTTAGAGGGCTAAAAAAAACCACCCCCAAGCGGCCCTGTGAGAGGCGCGAACACATTGCACGGAACTAATGTAACTCGCAGGAACCAACCGCATGGTCATGGGACCCCTGGTTTGAGAATATGATGACAATTTGAAAGTATCTATACTTAGTCTTGAAAACATGCAATTACAAGGGGAAAACATAAATCACCCCCTAAGCACCCCCGTGAGAGGTACAAGCACCTCCCACGGGACCAAGGTAACTCGTAAAAATTGACCGCATGGTCATAGGATCCCCCGTTTGAGAATATGATGATAATTTGAAAATATCTACACTTATGATTGAAAACATGCTGCTAGAGGGAGGAAACACAAAGCACCCCTCAAACGGACCGTGAGAGGTGTTGGTGCCTCTTACGGGGCCGTTTGGGGGTGTTTTTGAGTTTTTCCCCATAACGACATGTTTTTAAGCCCAAGTCTAGATATTTTGAAATTATCGTCGTGTTCTAAAAATCGGGGGTCCCGTGATTATCAAACAACCAACAACCAATAATTATCCCGTACTCCTTCCAACATATTATCTAATAACAAGCCAATAGATAATAATTATCCAACAGTGAAACCGAACAGAACTAATAATTATCACGTACTCCTTCTAACATACTATCAAAGAACAAGACAACAACCAATAATTATCCAATAGCCAAACCAAACAAAACCAATAATTATCCCGTAATCCTTCTATCATCTAAAAGATTTAAAAGATAATGCATATCAACTATATAACTACTTCAGTTGAATTAAAGAGTGCGTGATTCCTGCGATCCAAGAAGGCCATTAAATAGACTCTTCTGAATGTGTGATTAGACCAAATTGATCATGGAGTCCCCAACATATTCTTTTACATCTACATTTGTTGATTAGTTTCTTTAATACAATCTTCTTAAAATCCAGCTAATTTAACTTCATTTAATGAACAGTGCATCAATGAAACTGAACAACAAATGTATATGTATAGGAATATATGGAAATTGATATGGGTTAATTTGATATAATCACAAACTCAAATGACTTTATTTTCAGACCGATCGTCTTGTGAAAGTAACTAAACATTCAACTGAGCGTAACATATAATCGAAAGTTAACTCACATAAATCATATTAAACATTAATAAAAGTAACTAAACATTCATACATCAAATTAAAACATTAACATAATGTCAATATTATAATAGGATACAAATAATATTGAGAGGGATAACATAACATTTTGATACTCAATCTTCCTCTAAATGAACTAAAAGATCCTTCAAATTAGGGTTTTCATCAAGAGCTAACTGGAACTCTTTTGGATACATTAATGCATCCACTACAGTAGTCATATCCTTTAGTTCATGCGTAACAATAGATCAATTGCCATCGTTTATGCACTTCGAGTAGATTACCTTCTTTATGTTCTGAAAGGCACAAATAAAAGGCTCGTCGACTATGCACTCTTTACTCTTCATCTTTAATAAATCTACCATAAATATTTTGGAGTCATTAGAAACATTATAAGCATTCGTTTTATCCTCCAACTTTACCCAATCACAATGAAATACGATCTCTGTAAAATCTAATTAATCAAGTTCTAGGATTTGTCAGATTATCCCATAATAGGTTAAGGCCGTATTCTTTGGATTGTTATACCTTTTGATAGCGATACAAGTGGTAAAGGAAGAAATTGATATTTCACTATTTTGTGAAAAATCTTTTCCCCATATGGATATGAAATGAAATCAAAACCGTTGGGTCAGAATTTCTTAAACTATTTCACATGAAAAATAGGGCCTTTTGCTAGGCATGCAAGCCTGGAAGAGATATCACCTCTTTTTAGAAGCTTCATTTATTAAAGAATTTGTATAATGGCAAGTTTTTATCACACACAAATAAGTAACTTCACACGTAAGATTTGAAATTTACCTCTTTTGATACCCATGCCCTAAAATCAGTTGTCCTGCAATTTCTCCTTTAATGTTGGGCAATTTTCTTCTCGTACTTCCTACCAGTAAATTATAGAGTTTAGATCATAAAATGTAAAAACAAATAATCAAAGAATAAGAATTTCGTAGATACTCACTCTCTCCGATCTTCGACTTCATCTTGCGATTTGAAGACATAACAAGATCCTTGCTCGTATTGTAGATTTATGAGTTTCACCTCTTTAGGGTTCCCAAATGAAAATTCATCCTCAAGCTCGTCAGGTTCCTTGATCAATCATTCTCTACGAGTATTGAAGGTCCTCACCTCTTGTTCTAGCATATGTTCCCTAGAGTATAGTGATGATTCCATCATTATGTATTTTGCGGTAATTTATCCTCCCATATACCATGTATTCTTTATGTAATGCTTGAAGGCTATCATCAAGTGCTAAAAAGGATATATCCAAAGTTACCTAATGTCACCACTTAATAAAGATTCATCACATAAATTGACAAGCAGGTGGATGTTAATATCGAAGAACATCGGAGGAAAATATTTCTCTAATACACAAATTTCCTCAGCTAAAGTTGATTTTGCTGCTTTAATGACCATTATGTTTACCTATTTTGCACAAACTAGGGTAAAACACAAACCGATTTGCATAATTGCCCTCCAAAGATCTTTTTATTCATAAAAGCAATGCTGAAATAATAGAGGGATTAACTAGATAATTACTTGCCAGTCGTGAGACTTGAACTGTTTCACGTCATTTTCTTGGTAGATTAATACCCTACGTAAATTATTAGAATAAGCAGTCTGAATCTTCAAGTTGAACAACATGTCTAAGAGGTTCTTTTTCTCACTAGTAGTCAAAGTTAAAGTAGCCCCGGGGGGTAGAAATTCTTCCTGTTATAAGATTATTTTTTAACCAGAGTTTCTTCTTTATTTTCATATCCTGTAAATCTAGGTGGTCCTACTCTCTATCTTTGGAATGATATCCGCATAAACATGTTCCTATAAAATATTCAGCAATAATCTTCTCTAAGTGCATCACATCAACTACATGACTTACACGACGATCTTTCCAATATGGCAAATAAAAAAATATTGATCGTCTGGACCAGGGCTTCCTTTAATAGGGTCGTTCGGATGCCACTAGCTTTATGCTTTAGGTTTACAAACTAGGATTTTTTGCCTACGTACCTATTCCTTGCAGTCATAGTCATCGCCTTCTCCTCGATCTGCTGACCAAAAAGTCGATCACTTGGAATTCTGTGATCATGATCGATAAGAAAAAAGTTGGACTTGTCATACTAAAAGGGTAAGTGGGTGGCAGAAATCTATGATGACCTATGTAACTCATCTTACCACTATGTTTTGGCCAACAGGATTCAGTTTCCTCCCCATATATGGTATATCCATAATAAACATAAACATTACAATCGAAGAAGTTCTCATAAGCTGGAAGGTCGTGGATCGCCAACAAAACCATTTCTTTAAATGTGAGCTCTTCACCTTTATGAGAGTCCAATATCGTTATGCCTTTATCCAACAACTCTTTAAGTTCTTCGATTAATGGTTCTAATCGATTAATGGTTCTAACAATATATCAATATCATCACTGGTAGCCTTTGTCCTGGGTATCAACAAAGACAACATTGTGGACTCCTTTCTCATGCATAGTGTCGGAAGGAGACTTAAATGCGCCAAGAGAACTGGCCAATAAGTCTGACTAGTACTTAAATTATCGAAAGTGTCAAACCCGTCGATTGATATTACAAGACAAATGTTGCCCGGTTCCTTTGAAAATTCATGGTGTTGTGCATTTGAAATTTTCCAAATGGGTGAATCAACTAGATGATGCATCAGATTCCCACCCACCTCGCATCGAGCCTTCCATGTCATTGCCTCCACTATCCACGGTACAATAAAAAAACCGTTTTTACCGTGGACCATGTGGAAAATACTTCCAAACATTTTGTGGGAGTTGCGAGCACTTGAATTTTTTTACAACTTTGTCCTTTCCATTATCACAAACCATATATCTAAGCTCATGCATACTGGACATTCATCCTTCTCTTCGTGCTCCTTGTGGTACAATATGCAATCATACTTGCATGCATCAGTAGATTTTTATTTCAAACGAAAATCCTTATAACTCTTCTTCATGGTAGGATAATTATCTCGTAACGTGTTCTCTTTTGGGAGAAGAACTTTAACTCACTTAATAATTTCGATTACGTTGTTCCCAAAAAACATATTGACTCCTCAAATTATGCAAAAAAATCATTGCATATAATACTAAATGATCTTGATCGCAATCCTTATACAACAGTCTATTCCCGATCTCCTGGAAGTTCAACATCAAAATTAATTTAATTGGACATAAAGCGCATTATTTGTATCCACAGGTTGGGGGTTTGGATGGTTGTGGAGTCCGTAAGCATCATGAATTAATTCGATCAATGGATGATGTATTGGTGAACTATGTACCACTTCCACTCATTGGGGTTTCATTATGCGGTCGGGAATCGACGATTCTTCCGGAACATAATGTATAATTTTTTCACCATGGTATCCCCATATTGTACAGTCTTTACAGATTCCCCATTGTATTAAATGCAACCAAATGTATTCCAATGACTTATATTTTTTGTTCATACAACAGATGCACAGGCACGAAATCAATTCACTTTTATTATTTTTGAAAGTGTATTTAACAAATTCATCAAACCCATTTACATGATTATTTGAAATTCAATTAGTCTTTCCCATACACTCTTTGTATAATGGGAAATACATGTAATAATCTTCAAATTTAGGTCCTATGGAAATAGGGTAAAAAATATTATTATAACTGAAATGAAAACAATATTCTTACAATTGAAGCAATAAAAAATATTATTAAAACTGAAACAAAACCATTATTCCTAAACTGAAACAAAACCAATATTGTTACAACTAAAACAAAAATATGTTATTACAATTGAAATGAAAGAAAATTTTATTACAACTGAAACAAAACAAAATATTAATTGATCTTTTCCAACATATAAATTGGCCAAACAAGAAAAGAGTTTGCATTATTCCTCAATTCTAGCCCATCCCCGCCTTCAGCTTTCACATGTATACCTCCGCAGACGTTGTATATTAAATCCACCATTATTTGATACGCACCCATCTCCAAAGATTGGTTGTGTACGAGAGGTTCGACAACCTTGGAGATGAGTGTGCACACCCCAACAACCCTTTTATTGCTCAGGTATTTGAAGTAGTAATTTTTACCATAGTGCCCATGAGTTATTGATGATTATGCAAGTCCTATGATAGGTAAAGGCATGGGGAATTGGAATGTTGAATGAGTTGGAATTTGGGAAGGGAATGTTGAATTAGGCGGGATTTGGGAGAGGAATATTGGATGAGGAAGAATTTGGGAGGGGAATGTTAGAAGAGCCATTTGGGAAGGGAAACTTGAAGGGGGGATAGGGAAAACCTTGAAGAGAAGGGTGAGGGTAAGGGTAACCTTGAAGAGGCGACATTAGGATCCCATAATTTTGAAAAAGGGACACAAGTTATCCAATTTGATTCCTCAACATTCTCAGGTTATTTTTTATATCCTGGTCATCACCATCAGTCTTGAATTGTCATTCCTCATCGGATGAGAAACGACTATTGATCGGAGAAAACTCGTCCTGGAGAGGTGTGGTCTGTTGAAATTTTATTTTTGGCATATGTGAACCAACACCTTTCATCATCCCCATTTTGTCCTTTCCAAAGGTCCGGGTTAGGGTATCATTTTCAAGATGAAAGTCATCAATCAGGATCAAAACTGACAGGTTGATGACGACCTCTATTGATTCTAGTGTCTCAACCAAGTGCGGACGAAATTTATTATTTTTTCCCCGTCGAGCATGAACAAATAAGTTGGACTGATTAGGTTTTTTACCCACATTTGGGCCATCCTTTTTCTTACTCGCCCATTCATTTTTCAAATCTTTATAGTTTTTGGATCCCACCCTATGGATAACAATTTTTGTTCCCTGTTTTTTTTTTCTCGCATTGCACCAACTTTTTCTCTGTCGCCTTATTCCCCCAAAACTTATTCCACTGCTCCATCGGATTTTCCACATTGGGAGGCACTCTGTCTTTGAAAGATAAAATAGCGGAGTTCACTTACTCCTTCGAGAAATATTTCATATAGAGGTTTCACCTTTATGTTCTCAATGATCCAGCAACTTGAATAGAACCTTATTCTTGGAATGATTGAAAAATGAGAAATACTTGCAGAGTTGATCGTATATGTTTTCTTTTATGGATTGATCAACCAGGTTCCAATTGTTTGGTCCACCAACCCCCACGTTCATTTTTCCCAAAGACAAACACCGGCCTTTAAAGTTCAGCAAGTCATTCCTATCACCCGTCAGGTAATTCCTGAGAAGAGAGAACCCAATACACATCTTTTGGGTTGAACGGGAGGCGTCGACAACATTGGATGGGGGCAGTGGAGCAACGAGAGTGCTGGATGAGGGTGCTCATGTAGTTGGACCTAGTGAGATGGGAACCGTTGGTAGAGCTGTGTATTTATCACCAATTGGTGTTGAGAATTCGGGTTATGCATGAGATGGTGAACCTCATTGTGGTGTCCCCTCGACACTTTGTTCCCTTAGGTTGTTTCCTCCCGACATTATCTACAAAAATGAAAAACCATAAGTGACTAAAAAATTATAATAAGAAATTATAATTAATTAATTAAGCTTATGACTATATGGACATACACACACACACACACATATATATATATATATTTATCTTTTCAAGGTAAGACTTTAGAATATATTCAATGGGTTGATCTCCATCCATTCGGTATTAGCTTTTAAGAACCTATGAAGTTTTACACGTGGCCAACTGGGAGGAATGGCATCTATGATTGATGTGTAGATATCCGTGTCTTGAACTACAAATCCCATCCTTTTGAACTTATTGTCAAGATTCAATTTAGCACACAAATGGCGCGAGACATCACAGTCTATGTCAATGCTCTCTATACACAATTGTATCCGTACCGGGTAGATTTTTCTTCCGCCTTATCCAACAACGTAACTGTTGATACCAAAATTAGTATGCTGATGTGGACAAATAATAAGAAGACACGTGTCAATCTACGTGGCACAATAGCAACGAGGAAGTTCATTCCCCCGACCTAGTCATACTCACTCCGAGCAACAGGTGCACTCCGAGGAACACCAATCCTCCGAGGAACACCAGTCCTTCGAGGAACACCAGTGCTTCGAGGAACTCTTGGACGAGGAGCAACTAAGGCGGTTTGAGCTGCATCTCGACCACAACATTGATTGCCAGATAATCAACAGTTCAACTATTCGTTGAATGCTTATCATCTTGACGGACACGCTTGAAGAACATTAAATGAATTACCCTTTCATATGTATATCATTTAATGTATAACCCTTTCAAAATATAACCTCAAGGCTATAAATACATTGTATTACCCTCATTCAAGGGGACCGGAATTTCTTGATAGCACTTGTAATCGAGAATTCCCAAACACTCAGCAATAACATAACAGTGGACGTAGGCCATTCATATAAGGTTGAACCACTTTAAGAATCTTTGTCTCATTTATATTTATCTGTGATAGAATTATTAGAGTAATCTAGTATTTTACATCAACAGATTGGCGCCGTCTGTGGGAACGACTGTTATTATCGTTTCTCACCAAAAATCATTCATCATCAATGGTAGATAATTCGGAATCCAGCAATCGAAATGCTGGAAATGCTGGAAATCCTCCAAATCCCTTTGCACCTCCAGATCTGGCTGGAATTATGATGAATCTGGCTCAAGGACAAACCACCATGCAAGAAACAATGCGGACCCTTCATGGCGGTGCACCTGCACGTTCGGGACATTGAAGTGGTCAGAGGCAAACCTATTTACTTTCTTCACGATCCAGGCGTACTGAGTCATATCGTAATGAGGAATCTGATGATTTCTCTTATCAACCTGGGCGAACTTCGTCAATAAGGGCTACAGATACTGATTAACGTATCACCCTCTCTCCAGAAAGACCCAGTGCCTTGGAAAGACTAAGTAGGGTGTCTCCTTTCAGTCGATTAGGCCCTAGGAGGAATAGGAGTCCACCTAAGACCATGTCGAGGAGTTTTCGACAACCATCAGATCTAAGAGAAGGATCAACACAATCACGACCAGTTGCTCGTCAAGATAGATCTCAGGAGGCCACTTCATAACAATCAATAGATCGAACTAACAAGCCCGAGGAGGGAAATGATGCGTGGAAAGGTTCCATTCAGCGGTTGGAGGATAGATTGGGATAAATGGCTAAGTCGAAGAATCCCTTACAACGAACTTTTGTTCAAGGGACACCTTTGTCCAAGCCATTGTGGGTTTTCCTACCCCGTTAAAGTTTAAAGCACCTGTGGTAACCCCCAAATATGATGGAAAGACAGATCCTTTTCTACACATAGAGCAATATCAAGCTGCTGCCGACATCTATGCCGTCCCCGACGAGATGAGATGCAGAGCATTCTCAGGAACTCTTACTGGATCTGCCCAGATATGGTACAACAATCTTCCTCGGGGTAAGATTTTAACTTTCTTTCAGTTGGCCGAGTTGTTCATCGGCAATTTCTGTTTTGGAGCAAAGCCAGTAAAAAGAGTAGCACACTAGTTAAGTGTTAGACAAAAATCTGGTGAGAGTACTAGAGATTACATAACTCGTTTCAATAACGAGAAGCTGGAAGTCATAGATTATGAAGAAAATACAGCAATCACCGCCTTGATGAGTGGGTTGTTGCCTAACAAGTTGTATTACACTTTGGCCAAAGATTCACCTACAACTATGTCAGAGTTGATGGCAAAAGAGGCCAAAATCATGAATACCGAGGAGGCTATGGCTGCGAAGAAGAATATGGATAAAGAAACCAAGGTGGAAGACGACAAATCCAAGAAGAAAGAGCATAAGGGCAATGGCGGTGACAAGCATTCCAAGAATAATAAATCGTCATGGGAAGTCCTGAAGAAATTCGATAATTATACTCCTTTGAAAATGGGTATTAATCATGTCTTGGAAGAAATCAAGAATAACGAGGAAGTAAAGTGGCCAAAGAAACTGAGGTCAGACCCTGACATGAGGAATAGGGAGAAATATTGCGAGTTCCATAAGGATCACGTCCATATGACCAAAAATTGCATAGCTCTTCAGAACGAGATTGAAACACTCATCCGAAGAGGGAAGCTAGCAAAGTATGTTGATCGGGGAGGCGAAAGAAGAAATAATGACCAAACTAGAGAAAGGTCTAGATCTCCTCGTCGGGCAGAGGAGAAAAAGAAGAGAAATCATGAAGATGATCCAGATGATGACCCCGATCTTCCCAAGAAACCAAGGCAGGCAGAACGAGAGGTATTTTCAATACGCTTTGGGTCATTTGATTGTAATGTCATTACATGAGGAGATGCAGGAGGAGGAGACCTTACTGCAGAAATAAAAGCTTACCTCGGTGAGGCTCAGGCTTGCTCATACATTCAACGGATAAATTTGGCTGAAGAGGATCGCCTGAGGAAGGTAAACAAAGAGAAGCTGGTCATCGGTTTTTCAAAAAACGACCTTGCGGGTGTTCTTTACCCTCATGACGACCCTTTGGTGATCAAAATAAGGATGAAAGAAGTAGTGATTGTAAGGGTGCTAGTAGATAATGGTAGTTCGGCAGACATCATGTACTATTCATGCTTTGACAGTTTAAATTTGAAATTATCTCAATTGGAACCTTATCACAGACCTCTATTAGGTTTTGCTGGCGAGAAAGTCTTTCCACTTGGGACGATCAAGTTGGATATATTCATTGGAACTTGGCCTGCTTGTCGAATAGAAAGAATACGCTTCTTTGTGATGGATAAGAATGTGCAGTCAGCTTACAACATCATCACGGGAAGAGTTGGTTTGAAGAAGTTCGAAGCAGTTCCATCTACAGTACATCAGTGTTTGAAATTCCCTACAAATTTTGGAGTAGGAGTTGTGAAAGGTGATCAGAAAGTAGCTCGGGAATGCTATTATTCATCTTCTGAGCAAGAGGAGCTTGAAGAATCAAGGAAAAAGACTACTACCTACCAGGTGGATGAAGGTACAGAAATTGAAACACTCGATCCCAGAGATGAATCCCAACTTGTAAAAGGACAGGTGGTGGAATCTACAGAAAATGTTATTCTGGACGACGAGCACCCTGAACGAATAACCCAGATAGGTTCGACGTTGGATGATTCAATAAAACAGGAGTTGATAACTTTCTTGAGAGACAGAAAGAAAACTTTTGCATGGAGTCATGAAGACATACCAAGAATAGATCCAAACTTCTTATGCCATGAACTCAATACGAATAAGGAGATCAAGCCTGTAAAGTAGAGAAGAAGAGTGTTTAGTCCCGAGAAGAATCAAGCCATACAAGAGGAGGTCGAGAAGCTCCAGAAAGCCCAATTCATTGAAGATGTGAAATATCCAGACTGGTTAGCAAATGTGGTGATGGTGAAGAAGAAAAACAATAAATGGAGAATGTGTATTGATTTCACTGATCTCAACAAGGCCTGCCCAAAGGATCACTTTCCATTGCCCAGAATTGACCAACTAGTAGATGCTACCTCGGGACATGAGCTGCTCAGCTTCATGGACGCTTACTCTGGATACAACCAGATCAAAATGAAACCTGAAGAGAGGGAAAGCACTTCTTTTATTACCCCTAGGGGAACTTATTGTTATAATTTTATGCCTTTTGGTTTGAAAATGCAGGAGCGACATACCAGTGGCTGATGAATAAGGTTTTAGACGAACAAATCAGTTGCAATATGGAGGTCTATGTCGACGATAAGCTGACAAAGAGCAAGAAAGCTGCTGATCATCTAGTTGACTTAGGTCATACCTTTGATCAACTGGATAAATACCAAATGAAGCTCAACCCGACGAAGTGCACCTTTGGAGTACGAGAAGGAATGTTCCTCGGGTACATCGTCAACCAGCGAGGCATTGAGGCAAATCCAGTAAAGATCAAAGCTCTTTTAGGGTTGCGATCTACAACGACGAAGAAAGAGGTGCAGAGTCTTACAGGACGAGTTGCAGCGCTCAACAAATTTGTATCCGGAGAAACTGATAGATGTCTCCCATTCTTCAAAACGCTTCGAAAAACTTTCGAGTGGAATGATGAATGTGAGAAAGCCTTTCAAGACTTGAAGAAATATTTGGGAGCACCTCCACTGTTGTCCAGTCCAGTAATGGGAGAAAAGTTGTACTTGTACCTGGCAGTATCAGAGAATGCAGTCAGCTCGGCATTGATCAGAATGGAGAATGGAGTCCAGAAGCCAATTTATTACACTGGTAAGGCTTTCCGAGGTGCAGAGATCAGGTACCCAAAGCTGAAAAAATTGGCATTGGCATTAATTAAGGCAAGTAGAAGAATGAGGCCATATTTCCAGGCCCATACCATTATCGTGTATACCGACATGCCATTGAGACAAGCCCTTCATAAGCCAGAGAAATCAGGGAGACTGATGTATTGGGCAATAGAGCTCGGCGAATATGATATTGTGTATGAACCCAGATCATCACTAAAAAGGCAGGCTGTAGCAGACTTTATAGCAGAATTTACATATCCTGATACCCCCGAGGAACAAAAGTTGCTCGCTGACCAACCTGTGGATGTTACAGGATGAACAGACATAAGTCCAGATCAACTCCGGTTGGTAAAAGGGCTTATGGATGTAGAAATATCATCAAATTCAAACCCAGACCAACTTAGGTTGGTAAAAGGGCGAGAAGAGATGGTCGACGAAGAGCAAAAAATACCAGGGGAGGATGAAAGGAAACGACAGATATTTCACCGAGGAGCTCTGTCAGATAAGAAATTTGAAGACGAGTTACCTACATGGAGATTATATGTAGATGGATCATCTTGCACAACGGGTTGTGGAGCAGGGATTGTTTTGAACATCCCAGATGAGATTGACGTGGAATATGCCTTGCGATTCTAATCCAAAGCTTCCAATAATGAGGCTGAGTATGAAGCCTTGATATCAGCTCTTAATTTAACAAAGATTATGGAAGTGCAACAAGTGATGGTATTCAGTGATTCTCAATTAATTGTGAATCAGATGATGGGAACTTATGCAGTTAAAGGAGAATTAATGGTCAAGTATCATGCAAAGGAGATGGATTTGGCAGAATTTGATGCCATTCAGTTGATTAGAATACCAAGAATGGAGAATGCACAAGCAGACGCACTGGCCCGACTAGCATCAGCTACTCGTACCGAGCTGCGAAGAACAATACCAATTGAGGTGTTAAAAAGTCGAAGCATAGATGAAGACCTGACGATGAATATTATTACTCTTGATTTAGGACCATCTTGGATGGATCCCATCAGGGCATATGTTGAGCAAGAAGAATTACCGGAGGATAAGATCGCTGCCATGAAATTGAAGTTTAAAGTTGCTCGGTATGTACTAACTAATGGTATTTTGTATAGACGAGGAATTACGGAAGGTTTGCAAAGATGTGTACATCCCTCCGAGGTGAAGGAATTGATTGAAGAGATCCATGAAGGGTCCTGTGGAGCCCATGTAGCAGGTCGGACACTTTTGCAAAGGGTGATGACACAAGGATACTACTGGCCAACGATGAGGGCTAATTGTATATCTTATGCTAAGAGATGTGATAAATGCCAACGTTTTTCCTCCATGCGACGAACTCCACAAGCATTGTTGACACCCATAACTTCCCCTTGGCCTTTTGCCATGTGGGGAATGGATTTGGTTGGACCACTGCCAACGACCCGAGGAAGATTCAAGTACCTCGTCGTCGCAGTGGATTATTTTACTAAGTGGGTAGAAGCTGAGCCTTTGATTGATTTGACATACGAGAAGGTGTACCAATTCGTTTGGAAGAACATCATCTGCCGATATGGTCTCCCTCATGCCTTCATCACAGACCATGGAACACAATTTCATAACGAGGAGTTTGCCGCCTATTGTCATCAGTCAAACATTTTGAAGGTTCATTCAGCACCAGGCAATCCTCAAAGCTATGGACAGACTGAAGTGACGAACAGAACGATACTAAATGGTTTGAAGAAAAGGCTAAGTGAGGCTAAAGCTAATTGGATTAATGAGCTACAGTTAGTATTGTGGGCTTACCGAACAACTCCCCGAGCAGCAACTGGAGAATCACCATATATGCTGGCATTTGGAAGTGAGGCTGTAATACCTACCGAGTTGGGTCTTCCAACACACAGAGTGATGAATTTCAATTCCCCAGTCAGCGAATTGATGAGGAGATTAGATTTGGACATGCTCGAGGAAGTTAGAGAAGAGGCAGCCATTAGGAATGCTGCTTATCAACAGCGAACAACCCTATTCTAGAACAAGAGGGTGAAGAAATACGACTTAAAAGAAGGAGATTACGTGCTAAAGAAAGCCATTCAGAAGCACAATAAGTTAGAAGCAAACTGGAATGGACCTTACCGAGTTACTGCAGTTGTCCGACCAGGAACTTACCGAATAGCGACTCTAGAAGGAGAGGAATTTAAGAATGCATGGAATGCTGAACACCTATGCAAGTATTATCAGTGATGTAAAATGTAAAGCAGTTCCATCAATATGAATAAAATGATGATATTTCACAATCTACTCTCCTTTTATTGAAAGTCTTTCGGGGAATACTAGTGTGTTTAAACTAGTGTGTTTAACACTACGCTGCTCGGCACACAACGCTGCTCGGCAGTAAAAAGAAGACGATAGTTCGAACCCAGACCAACTCCGGTTGGTAAAAGGGAGAGAACACCCCATACTCCTTTGGTTAGGAGGCGTACATTAGCTCAGACCAACTCCGGTTGGTAAAAGAGTTAGTGGACATGATAGTTCGAACCCAGACCAACTCCGGTTGGTAAAAGGGCGAGAACACCCCATACTCCTTTGGTTAGGAGGCGTACATTAGCTCAGACCAACTCCAGTTGGTAAAAGAGTTAGTGGACATGATAGTTCGAACCCAGACCAACTCCGGTTGATAAAAGGGAGAGAACGACCCATACTCCTTTGGTTAGGAGGCGTACATTAGCTCAGACCAACTCCGATTGGTAAAAGAGTTAGTGGACATGATAGTTCGAACCCAGACCAACTCCGGTTGGTAAAAGGGCGAGAATACCCCATACTCCTTTGGTTAGGAGGCGTACATTAGCTCAGACCAACTCCGGTTGGTAAAAGAGTTAGTGGACATGATAGTTCGAACCCAGACCAACTCCGGTTGGTAAAAGGGCGAGAACACCCCATACTCCTTTGGTTAGGAGGCGTACATTAGCTCAGACCAACTCCGGTTGGTAAAAGATTTAGTGGACATGATAGTTCGAACCCAGACCAACTCCGGTTGGTAAAAGGGCGAGAATACCCCATACTCCTTTGGTTAGGAGGTGTACATTAGCTCAGACCAACTCCGGTTGGTAAAAGAGAAAGAACACGATAGTTCGAACTCAGACCAACTCCGGTTGGTAAAAGAGAGAGAACACGAGATGATCGACGAAAGGCCAATCTCGGTTGGTTAGGAAATAAGACATGCTCTCAAATGCCAACTTATGTTGGTCGGGAAGTAAGATTATCTTAAAATGCCAACTTATGTTGGTTGGGAAGTAAGTTTATTACATAAAAGTTCCTCGAAGAACAAATATTCCAAACTGAACCAAGTATAGTTAGTCGGGGATAAAAAACCCACTAAATGTAGTTGGTCGACGAGGAAAATTCATCGACCTTGGTTGGTCGGGCGCATTTTATGAAAAAGACAAAAATTTACCAAGTATGGTTAGACGGGGATAAAAACCCATTAACTATAATTGGTAGACGAGCACAATTTAACAACCTTGGTTGGTTGGAATAATTTTCAACATTTTTATACTCATTACTTTATTATTAAGTGATCGAGCAACATTTCTGATACTTGTAACTTTTTATTACAAAGTTGGTCGATGAACCACACAATATTGTTATGAAAGCACAAATATAAAGTGTTTGACAAATACAAGAGCAATACAAATTTGCAAACAAAAATGAAATTCTTTCATTAAAGTCGAAATGAATTACACAAGTTTATTACATTGATATTAAATTGTGTACTAATTATTACATCAGAATTTCCTATTCTATTGGCTTTTTTCCTTCAGCTTTCGATATAGGCTCCTCGCCAGCAGGAGGATCTTCCAAGCAAAGAGGAGAATTAATGAAGTTAATATCTCGGAGCATTCTGACGTTCATTATTGAAGGGGTGTCCAGTAGATGCTCGGGACGAGATACCTCGATCTGAGAATGAAGATTGTAGTCACTGAGGTATTTTGCAATTAATTTCCGAGGAATGGCACGAGCTGGGATCCATTCCATGTCCAATTTATAAGGTGGCACAGGCAAGTCTAATACCCCAGGGTCATAATAGTCCCACAGGTAGTGCCCTTGTTCGAGCTTCAGCACGCCCAAGGCATTCAGCCAACCTTGCTTATAGCCCTCATTATTGGCATTCTGGATACGATCATCTAAATGGAATAAATCTTCGTTGTATCCAGCCATCCAAAACCCCCTGGGCTGTTTATTAAATTAAAATCTCAACCTTGCAGTCTTCTCGTTAAGACTCTGGATGAAAATTTCATTAGTCTTCAAAACTGATTCCTTTAAAGAGAGTTGTTGTTCCAATTCTCTAACTTTCTTGGACAACTCAGACAAGGCTTGGTTCTTAGCCATTAATTGGAATGCTTGATTTTCCAATGTTGATCGAGTACGAGCTTCTTCAACATTACGACTAAGAGCTCTTGATCCTCCACGAGAAGGTCGAGAACTTGGTTCCTCAACAACATTCTGAGCAGCTCTTCCTCGACCACGAGAACCTCTTCCTCGTCCCCGAGTAGCAGTAGAGGCACCCGACCTTCTCCAGGTATCCAACTCTTGCCTTAATTTGTCATTTTCAACCTCTAAAAATGAAAATCCCTCGTCAGTCACTGGGATTACAGCTGCTGAAGAACAAGCTGCATACTTATACTGTGCTAGCTCTTTCTACAAATTGTTATTCTCTTACTCCAGCAGCTCGGTAATCTGTCTACATGCTTCAACTTCACCCCTTAGGGTTCTCTCCCTGACATCGTACCCAACAAGGATCTTTTTGTGGCCTGTCTCGGCAGAAAGTTATTGATACCTCTTTTCATACCCCTCGTGCAAAAGGGCAGTTGATTCCTTGTACTGAGTCCGAAGATCTTCTAAAGTATATTGAAGCTCCTCGATCATGTCATAGTAAGCCACGTTATTGGCCACAACTCGATCAAGTAAGTCCTTCAGGTATTGATAAGCTTCGACAGCCTGCTCTGAAGCATCATGACCGAGGATGTCAGCAACTTCTTATACACTCAATTCTGTGTGATCAGCCTTATAATATTAATGACATTGTTGCATCAGCTTTGTATCATTAGCAGGTAACATATTCATCCTGGCCAGAAACTAGCAGAGAAAGAAAAATTCAGGATAAGAGAAACTTACTGAAGCAATGTGACGAGTAGCTAGGGATGTCAGCATATCCCTAGACATGTTCTCTTCAATTCCTTGGACTTCAGGAATAGTCCAAGTCTTTACCGAGCTCATTACAGAACTCGGGGTAATAATGGTTGGAACACCAGCTCCACTAGCTTGGAGCTGGGGAATGGTTTCAGAAAAACTGACCGAGGAGGATTTCTTCAATCTCCTCAGTGGCACTTCAGCAGTTTCAACCAAAGAACTTTTGGTGGGGGAGATGGTGACCACTTCTATAGAAGCACTTTTCTTTCTCGGAGCCACTGGGTGCTTCTCAGCAGCCTTCTGAGGAGCAATAGAAGGGGCAGCATCTACTTTCTTTGTCCCCTTTGGGACATCATTCTTGTTTCTCTTTCCATCTCCAGCAGAGGAAGTCTCTTCGAAGATAGCAGGAACTCTTCTTTTGCCCATCTTCTGACTTAAAGGAATGTGAGATTCTGGAGAAGAGTCCTCAGGAGTTGATGCTGGTTCACTGGTACTGACCACATGGCGAGCAGTAAAGGATGTAGTATAACTCCTATATTGCAACAAATATGAAGCAGACTTGATGTGCTCGTCTGCAACTCTTCGATGCAAATTCCAGATATGTTTCAAATGTTTAATATTTACTTCTGATTCTTTTGGAGTTTTTCTCTTACTGTTAACTGCAAACAAATACATAGTGAAATATCAGTCATACATTTTGTCAAACACGATGAAATCGTAATTTCAAAAATAAAATAAGATGAAAATAACCTATCTCATTGCCATTTGGGGGGCATCTGGGACCTTGATATACTTCATCTCCAACCAAAGGGGTATGTTGCCAATTTTTGATAACTACCCCGTGTTCAAAATAATCCCTATTTGCATCAGGGAGGTTGACTACTAAGGCCCTATTCAAAAATCTAGTTTTTAAATAAAAAAAATTGTCTAAAACAGCCCATCTATAACAATACATAATCTCAGGAATTCCTACACGAGTTCCATGAGTTTGATTTAACTTATACACCCCATTAACTATTCTCCATGTGTTGGGGGCTATTTTTACAGGGACAACATCGAAATACTGACAGAAATCTAAACACAAAGGGTTTGGTGGAAAAGAAAATCCACATTCAGCAATAAAGAGGCTAGGGAACCAATGTCCCTCAGCCAAATTAAAATAATTTGAAGGCTCAGAAAGATTAATCAAAGTTACCCAATAAGGAATAGAAAAGTCAGAACGGAATTTCTCAAGAGATTCGATAATATAAACCATGGTGAATAAAAAGAAATGAAGAAGAAGGATGAAAATCTTACAGGAAAAAGGAGATTTGTTGACAAACAAACGAAGAAAGGGATGAACGTACAAGAGAGAGAAAAGCTATAGAAAAATCGAAAGCAGAAATTGAAAAAGGTAGAAGACGATGGGATTGCCTCTGAAGCTTAAATACTTTGCCTTGGGAAACGGTGAAAGAAATGATTACAAAAAGGAAACTATTACGCTACCGGCGGCTAAAAGGACAAAACATGCACGAAGATCGAAGCGCTTATAAAAATGTAAAAAGGCGGATTCTGCGAATTTGGAAGGAAATTCAAATATGAAGAAAATGCTCCTAAAACCCAGGAAGGTCATTTAATATTGCCATATACCGAGAAAGAATGTTCCATACTCCTCAAAGTTCGAAATATGAAACATTGGGGGCTTCTGTTGATACCAAAATTAGTATGCTGATATGGACGAATAATAAGAAGGCACGTGTGAATCTACGTGGCACAATAGCAACGAGGAAGTTCATTCCCCCGACCTAGTCATACTCACTCCGAGCAACAGGTGCACTCCGAGGAACACCAATCCTCTGAGGAACACCAATCCTCCGAGGAGCACCAGTCCTCCGAGGAACACCAGTCCTTCGAGGAACACCAGTGCTCCGAGGAACTCTTGGACGATGAGCAACTAAGGCAGTTCGAGCTGCATCTCGACCACAGCATTGATTGCCAGATAATCAACAGTTCAACTATTCATTGAATGCTTATCATCTTGACGCACACGCTTGAAGAACATTAAATGAATTACCCTTTCATATGTATATCATTTAATGTTTAACCCTTTCAGAATATAGCCTCAAGGTTATAAATACATTGTATTACCCTGATTCAAGGGGACCGGAATTTCTTGATAGTACTTGTAATCGAGAATTCCCAAACACTCAGCAATAACATAACAGTGGACGTAGGCCATTCATATAAGGCTGAACCACTTTAAAAATCTTTGTCTCATTTATATTTATCTGTGATTTAATTATTAGAGTAATCTAGTCTTTTACATCAACAGTAACCAAGGCGAGAGATACGTCAGGATTATGTGTGTGAAATATATTTTAAATAACGTCATCCCATTTTTTTGGTAGGAAAAATAGAATATGACCAAAGAGCTAATCTTTCTAGAAATTAACTCCACGATTTACAAGGTTGTTAAATTGTTCGATATTTTTATTTCCATACCTAAAAATAGGAGTACCCTCTATACGACACTCATTAATAAAATAGTTACGTTGGTGGTCCAATTGCAACCTCTTCAACTGTTGTTGCCAGTGATTATCACCCTGCCTCATTTTTCCAGAGAACCATGAATATGAGTCCTACGGTTAAGGTATAAGGGTATATTAGTTTGATTAAGGTTTTGATGATAAATAAAGTATTTTGAGTATATTAGTTTGATTAGGGTGCGTAACCTAAAACACTCAATTAATTTCAAACTCTAAATAAATACCAAACCCTAAATGACAATAGTCTTAAATAATGCAATTTATTTTAATTCCTAAGTAACCACATTTATTTTTATCCCTAAGTAATCACATTCAGTCAATAATAGTAATGACAATACCCTTAAATAATGCAGTTAATTTCAAACTCTAAAAAACAATTCCTAATCAATGTTAACAATACACAATAAATACCCACTAAATAATGCAATAAATTTCAATCCCTAAATATAACATCTTTTTTCTTGAAAGAAAGGTATACACACATATACACACATATTCACACATATATACACACACATACACACACACATATATAAATCTACACACATTCACAGAAATATAAACACACATACATATGCATATACACACGTACACACACATACACATAAACACACATATATAAAGAAATACACAAATATACATTATGGTCTAACACACACATTCACACACATATAAATAAATATACATTAGGGTTTAAACATCATCGAAATTAGGGTTTACCTTTGAGATTGAGAAAAATTAGGGTTTGAGAATCGCCAAAAGAGAGAGAGAGAGAGAGAGATATAGACGGGGGAAGAAACGAAATGAAGGCGGGGGGTTTGTATTATAAGGAGAGTGGCCACGACCTAGAGCCGTGACCCATTACCATGACGCTTATACTTTTTCCACATCAACGCGTAGATAACCATGTGGTCACGTCTTAGGGTCATGACACACGCGCGTGAACAAATTGATATCATCATGGACCAAAGCCGTGACCCTATGGGTGTAAATTTTTCCTTTGGTCAGGACCATCATCCATTACCCTACCGTGACCAAACTTGGTGACAAATTTTGGGCCATGAGGGTTACATTTTTTTTCCCATGTTGGTCAGTGATTTGTTCTTTGATCACGCCCATGAGCATCCATGACGACATTGGGTTATGTATATGGTCACGCCAAAAGTTGATGTGGTCACGACTTTGGGTTGTGACCAGTTGGTCACGGCTTTGGGCCGTCACCCCATGGGGGTGACCATTCGCAGGATTTAGTGTAGTGCCCACTCTCATCTTCTGTTAATTTGGAATCAATCCCCGTGGGAGTGTTAACATGTTTTTTTTATTCCATTCCAAATTTCTTGACCAACTCCTTCCGATATTTGGTTTGGGAAATGAAAATCACATTTTTGAGTTGCCTTACTTGCAAACTAAGAGAATATGTCAATTCTCCTACCATGCTCATCTCAAATTTTATTTTTCATTTCCACTGAGAAACTATGAGCATACTTCCCTATAGTTGATCCAAAAAGGATGTCATCCACATATATGTGATCTATAAGGATATGATCTTTACCTTTTTTTCACAAAGAGTGTTACATCTACGCATCCTCTCCTAAAACTACTATTTAAAAGATATGCAGTCAACCTCTTAGACAAAGCACTTGGATCTTATTTGAGGCCATAAAAGGATTTATGAAGCCTAAAAAAATGAAAAAGAAGCTTTTGATTTTGAAACCCCTTAGGTTATTCAGCATACACCTCTTCATTCAACCAAATATTTAAAATGCAGCTTTAAGACTTATTTGAAAAAAATATATTTCATAAAACATGCTAATGAGGGAAAAATATCCCTTGATTTCGAATCGAATTGAATGGTGTGTTCACTCAACGAAACATGATAGCACGATGAGAACTTTATCTGGATAGATAAACACACCAAAGATGAATGGATGAGCACCTGGGATAAACGGATGAACATTTGACTGAACCGAAAAATAGATGAAGATTTGGATGAATAGACGAACAGATGAACTCTTAGCTGAACAGATGAACGGATGAACACTTAAACAAATGATAGAATGAATGAAGGAGATGAACGCTCAACCAATCATATCGAAGACGAGCACCCCAAAGGCCAAACTTCGTTAAAAATTATTTTAGTCACATGCTAGTCACATGTTACATATGTGTGTTGACTCATTCAAATTGTAGGAGAACATGTTCTGTTTGGGCGAAAATCATAATGTTGTATTTCCATATAAAAAAAGGCGCATGTCCAGTGTAAAAAAGGAACCAAGATCTCCCCTCATGAGAGCTCGATGTACAACAATTCTCTGTGATCTTCAAACAAAGCAATAAAATAACTCCCTCACCCTTTCACCCTGAAGACGTAGGCCAAGCCCGACTGAACCACATACATCTCGTGTCGATCTACTTTATTGCATTTCTACATTATGACACATTATGAACTATTGTTTACCATTATTGTAATGTGTATGTGAAAATCATATTTTTGCCTCAATATAGCTGACATCGTATGTAAAATTGACACAATCATCATCATTCTTTATCGTTCTACCAATTTTATCATGAATCTCTTCTATAATGAGTTTGTTACTGATTAAAATATATAGACAGTAGTTTTCCTAGGATTATACAAATAGGTTCTCTATTATGTTGATCTTGTCATTCAACATGGATATGCTATTTAAAAGAATGCTTTTTTTTTGTCATTTTGAAGCAAACGTCAATCTGAATACACGATGTTACGCACTTATAATGTTGACTCCATTAAAGTTATTATTTTGAAAAGACTGGCTTATTCCTAACTATTCTAATGAATATGAATATAAATCAGTGATGTTTTATATCCATATAAATACTAATGGTTATGGTTTCTTCTGAGAAAACTGTTGGACAATAAACAAAATGTGAACGTTGACTTTTGTTTTATCAGCAACTTGACTTGTCTTTTGTGTTCATCAAATTCGAGGTAGGTTTAACCTCGATTGCATCCACTGCCCATACCAGTATTTCAGTGTCCATTCTCCTAGTGTTTGGACGACAAAATTCTACCGTGACCATTCATTGGACCACCACGTGAGCATCGACAATGATAGGTTGCACTGAGTAATGGGGGCTTGCAATCGAAGATAATTCTGATTGGAGAAACCAACTGGCAGTAATCACATCTGGTTTTTGAAGAATAATGAATGAACATCATTATTGCAGAATCCACCAATCCTCGTCGGGGAGGTGTTTGGCATGTCCGACTTAGTGGCAGATCCAGAATTAAAAATAAAGTGGAGCGAAATCTTTTGACAAAATCCGAGATTTCGAGGCAAGAGCTCCCTAAGGGATTCTTTTGGGTTGTTTTTACTTTTTTTTTTTTTTGCAATTTTAACCATAAAAGTGTTGAGGTATTAATTAATTAAATTTGGATTCCTAATTTTTTTCGTTTTGGATGCGGTCGGACCTCAAGTTCAGATTGAACCTCCACTTCAGATACGATTTGTGTGTTGGCTCCTCTTTTACAAAAAAATTAATTTAATTTCGGACTAATAAATTCACTCTAAATTTAATTTCATTTCAATATAGTTTTACATTATAAATTTAATTTCACATATAATTTAAATATAAACTTTTTATAAACAAACACATATAAATAAAATTTGTAGCAGTTGGAGCAAAAATACCTGGAGCAGTAGCAGCAGGGAGGATCGAAGAGCAGGGGCGGGTGGAGGAGAGAGCAGGGGCGGGCAGGTGGAGAGTAGGGTAGGCCCAGCCGGGGGAAGGGAGGGGGGAGAGGAGAGTGGAGGAGAAGCAGTGGAGGATGGAGGTGAGTAGCCGTGGAGTGGAAGAATGAACTTCCTTCCTTCCCTTGTGGTGAGAGAGCGGCGGATGGGAAACGAAATAAAAGGGAGAATAAAGAATAGG
This sequence comes from Sambucus nigra, assembly GCA_949130495.1. NCBI lineage: Eukaryota > Viridiplantae > Streptophyta > Magnoliopsida > Dipsacales > Adoxaceae > Sambucus > Sambucus nigra. The sequence continues at coordinate 257,953,010 of OX422215.1, forward strand.
CATACCTGAATGTTTAAGTTTTTTTTTATTTATTACACATTTTCTCATCATTCTTGAATACAATTACAAGTTACCTCGAGGTTTAATTTTTTACCAAAAAATCCCTAATATTTTTTAAAAAGATAATGGGGCCAATTTTTAAATAACTTATGGTCTGACAAATTGATTTTAGTCATGAATTTTGTCCAATATTCTCATAAGTGATGAACCTTTCCAGAAATATCATCATCCTAAATTCCCTACAGCAATCCGACTGCAACCCGAATGGATTTCGACAACTAGTGGCGAAGGGATATTGCACATGACCTGGGCACTTGCCTAGTCCAGCAAAGGTAGATTTTTTTTATATATGATTTATAAATTTTTAAAATAATGGGGAAAATTTCTAAATAACCTAACTCTCAAACCTAAAAACACGAACAATCTTAACCCGCCTCTTTTATTTCTTTTCTTTCTCTTCTTCTTTCGGCTTTCAGTTTTGGTCTCTTCTCTTCTCCCTATCATGTGCTCCACCACTACCATCCTCTGTCTCTTCTCTTCTCCCTCTCTAGCTGTTGACCATCTCTTCTCTGCTGTGTGACCCCATCTATGGATAGAAGAGGTGAAGAAGGAGGTTGGTAGGGTTTTCTGCTACGAACAGAAGCGGGCCTCACAGAGGTGAAGAGGTGAAGCAGGTTTCTTCAAGAGGTGAAGCAGGTCTCTTTTGAGTTTGGGTATGATTTTTAGCTGCTAGTTTTGTTAATACAATTAGCTGTTAGATTTTTAGCTGTCAGCTGTTTGGGTATGTTTTTCAATACATATCTGAGTTTGGTTTGGGTATATTTTTTGTTGTTAATTTTTAGTGGTTAATACACATTTAAATGAATTTCTTGAATAATTTTTTTTATAAATATGTTATTCTAAAAATGTTGTTGAATTTTATTTATTCAGAAATGGAGAGATTTTTTAAAAGTGCTTGTGAAGACACAGTCGAAGCGCCGGTGATCACTCCATTTGATACCAATGTTGTTCAGAACAAGCCTAGCCCAAATAGAATCGTTCGAAGCCGCATTAATATTGACTTCTCAAAATTTCCCTCCGACCCTATTTTATGGTCACGCATTGCAGATTATGATGTTAATCATGAAGATAAAATTAAAGGATCATACTTGCAATTGGGTTCTTGCCAACCATATTCACATACATTATATAAAACAAATATTGGAAACAAGGTTCGTCGTTTCAACACTGATTGGTTTGCTGAATTTGCTACTTGGTTGGAATATAGTGTGAAGGAGAACTCCATTTTTTGTTTGGTTTGTTACTTATTTTTTGATGAGTTTCCCTAAAGAAATAAAAATGATGTATTTGTTAGTAGTGGGTTTAGTAATTTGAAGTGAAAACGAAGGCTAAATGGGCATACTAGTAGTATTGGTCATCACATGGCGTACATGAAGAGTCAGAATTTATTGAATCGAGATCAACATGTTGAGACAATAATTCATAAGTAATAGAAGGAGTGTGAGTTGAGTACCACCGAATTTTAGTTATCGCAATTGATGTGGTTCGATTTTTGTTAAGACAAGGGTTATCTTTTATTCTCATAATGAATGAGAAAACTCGAGGAATAAAGGTAAATTTCTTGAACTTTTGGAATTTCTTGCTCATAGGGAGGCATTTGTTAATAATGTTGTACATAACAATGCTCCTAAAAAAATAAAATTGACATCTCCCGATATTCAAAAAGATGTTGTAAATGAAATTTCTAGTGCGGTTATTAAAGAAATATTAAATGATATCGGCGGGGATTTATTTGCTGTAATAAATAAATAGTAAATGCAATTGCTAGTGCGGCATACTATGTACATTGTTTTGCACACCAACTTCATTTGGCACTAGTAAAAGTGGCATAATATCTTAAGCATGTTGATGAGTTCTTTTTTAGTGTGAATATGATTGTGAATATGTCCAGTGCTTCATGTTAGAGACGAGACATTTTACAAGAGAAAGATGTTGAGAGAATTTTTAGTTAGTTAGAACTTGGTGAGACGTTAAGTGGTAGAGGTTAAATCAAGAAACTTCCATGAAATCACCCGGCGATACACGATGGAATTCACATTATGGAACTTTCATTAATTTGGTGACTACATTTGGGTCCGTCGTGGATGTTTTGAATGAATTGGGAGATAATGGTACGGATAGAAGAGGTGAATCAGTGGCCTTGCAAATGAAGATGCAAACTTTTGATTTTTTCTTCAACATGCATTTGATGAAGAATGTACTTTCAATAACTAATATACTTTCTAAGTTATTGCAAAAGAAGGATCAAGATATTGTAAATGCAATGGATTACGTGAGAGTTGCCAAGGGTCGTTTCCAAATAATGAGGGATAAGGGATGAGGGGTGGGGTAATTTATTGATGGAAGTATCTTCCTTTTGTACAAAATATGAGATTGCGGTTCCCAACATGGAAGATAATTTTTGTCTTTTATGGAGAGTAAGGAGAGGTCCAGTGGTAAAAAATTTACATCATTATAAAGTGGACATATTTTACCAATGTGGGGATAAGAAACTTGTCGAAATTAACCATCGTTTTGATGAGGTGAATTCTCAATTGCTTATATGTATGATCGCATTTGATCCTAATTTTCAATTTGCTGCTTTTGATGTAAATTTGTTGGTTTGTCTCTCTGAGTTTTATACTGAAGATTTCATGGAAGAAGAACGTATCGAACTTCGGGATGAACTTATGAATTTTGAATTTGATGTTAAGTCCAATAGGTACTTTGATGAAGTGGAGGGATTAAGTGGATTGTCTAAGAATATGATTGAGAAAGGAAATCATCTAGCATATGGATTGGTCTACAGACTTTTGAAATTGTCATTAATTCTTCTAGTTTCCGTTGCTTCAGTAGAAATGGCCTTCTCTGCTATGAATATCATCAAGACTGATCTACGAAACCGCATGGGGGATGCTTGGTTGAGTGAATCTTGCATATCATACATTGAAAATGATGTGTTTGATGTAATTTCCAATGATGTAATCGTGAATCGTTTTCACAAAATGAAAAATCGCAGAGGAATTTTCTAGAATGTAATGACAAATTTTAGTTTTGTATAAACTTACATTAGTATCATTTTGTAATGATGTTTTAGTTTTTAAATCATTGTAATTCATCTATTAATATATTATTTTTTATGTAGTTAAAAGATTTTTATAAGTACTCCCCCAAGAAAACATTCGGGAGCTACCGCCCCCGAACCCTAGAAAATTTCCTTTTGTGCCCAGTCCAACTATTATTTCTAGCTCCACCACTACCAATAACCATTCGCGGTGTGTCCCTCTCTCATTAATTAGAACATCAGCCCAATAATATTTCCACAGATCAATAACTGACAGACTTGGTTTCTAAAAGCAACTCAACTAAGTGACACTTTTTTTGCTGACCTTCTATATTCAGTGTAATTGGGACTATTATTATGCATGAAATGGGTAGGGAAAATATTTTTCAGTTAGAGTGTATTCTTGTGGTATTCATGAAAAGAATAATTCCGAATGAATTCAAACTATTGATTATACTCAGCTCTGACCACCAATATCACACCGACACGTCTCACAACTGAGCACTAATATCATAGTGGAGGATTTAAAATTACCAACGAAGCTAAATGACATTTTTTATTTTATTACCATTATTTTCGTATATCAATTTGAATATATGCCCAGCTGGTGACCAAACATCTATTACGGCCTGATTGTCTCTAACATGATGTGTGGCTCTCTCATAGTATATGTCATGATCGCCACTCGGCTCAGAAATTGGTTTCTCACAACCCCAGACTCCAGTGGAATTTTTTTATACTTTGATAAAGCAAATTCTTATATATCATCTTGCAAATGCGGTATAAAACCAAAATACTATTCGCTCCTACATCTGTTCCGATTGATTTTGGAGTTTCATAGTAGCCCTCTCAGGATTTCTATAGTCCCATCTCATATGTAATTTTGTTTGAGGTGTGAAACCTGGTCATGATCAAAGATGACTGACCGAGCAATAAAATCCATCGATGTATTTGACGATTGTAATGCAACATCTTAACTTCATAAATCATCTGGTATGATTATTTTCCCATTGCATTATGCTTCAGCGAGGACTCCCCAAGCTAAATCTCACTTACTTATTTTACTCTTTTGTATCCATATAATTTAATGCAAAGAGTATGTAAAATTATGATATCATGCATTGCTCAATAAGAACGGGTTTACTCTATCTCAAGAATTTCATGTCTCTAACTCAGCATGGTTTGAAATTTATTTGATGAAAAAATCTCCCATTCACTGTTTCTTAAACTTATACACCTTTATAGATGAACTTTCTCCCATCACAATTTTAACACAACATGACACATTAAAAACACATGCTCGAACATATTACCTACACTTATTTCTCTTTCATGAATATAGTAAATTCATTTAATGCTCAAACACAGATCCTAAGGACTCTAGAACCTGATGCTCTGATACCATCTGTGACACCCCGCCTAATTAATCCCCGGTGATCAGTCCTAAATCAAGTTAGAACAGGTTTATCATTTGGTCCATTCTTAGCATCACTGTCGTTTTATTAAATTACTAACCACCTAAGTGAGAAAAATAGACTGGTGCCAATTTTTATCTTTCATTAATTAAACAAAAACCCATGCTGAAAATAAAACTATATAACAATCACAGATAACTGAATTAATCATTCACAAGTAAAAATAATTAACCGAATAAACCATCGGTCCAAAAATAAATCCCGTAAGACAAGAATAAAACTCAATAAGTCTAATACAAATAAATGGAATGTGAGCAACAAGCTCGAATAAATAATAATGAGTCTCTACATTATGAATGAAAGAAGGAGGCGTCTATCAAAGGTCCCGCAACATCCACATATGCTGCAGCAACGGATTTCCTGGAATCGAGTCAAGTCCGGCGTCCCTGTGGCTGGACACCTAAAAGGGTTTTTAAAAGTTTTTATAGCAAGGGGTTAGTACCCAAAACATTTGAAAACATTTAACAAATGATTAACTTGCAGTAATAATAAATATGCATGCTCTTCATATTTTAGTTAGTGTCGCACTCTCTTGAGAACTTCCTTACCCCTCCTCTAATGTGCACCACTAACGCTTTAATTATCACCTAGTTATCTATCTCATGACTAGATAATTATTAAAGTCTCCTTGTACCCCCCCCCCCCCTACTCTAATTTGAGTATAATGTGATTATGATTTTTAAGTTATTAGTAACATCAACTTAATTAGTCATTTCCCTTTTTGATTCATATAACTTCTCCACTCGTTACACATATACAACAACTCATGCTTGTATTTATTTAGCCCGTATATAATAATCACCTAATTATATACTTAAAAAAATTGCAGCATTCACACACATACTGGAATACATAAAACACTAACATCCACCCGAGTAAAAATACTCACCGGACATAATTTCTCTAAAGTGCTAGTACACTAGGTATATTCACATACCCTAGTTATCCAAGTTAGAATCGCTCATTAACTTGGTTTAGTATACGATTGGAGGCGGTCATATTCCTTCCCGGAAAGTGAGATGCCCCTCACCCCCTGTAACGGACGCTATAACCTAGGAATCTACTCGCCCTACTCCTCAAGCTAGGGGATTCATCCACTGCGCGTAACCTCCCCCTATAGCACTAGAGTATAATAATATCTAACCACTGATATTAAGGCATACACTATATATATATACTATCACACACCGTATATATATATATATATACATATATAAAAATGTTCCAGCTACACCGTGTACTAAACCCGTGACACAAGCCTATTCCATTTTTATTATGAGTTTGTTACCCAACTCGAATTATTAATTAATTTGCACATTAATAAATTCAGTTACTTTTGATGTTTCCCTCACCATTTAATTCGACTCAATCTCATAGCCCAAATTAACCTCACCCGAGTCTAAATCCCGACTCTAAATTTCTTAGTTCATTACTAAGTAAAATATTTTACCTCGATGTCGCACAACCAATTTTGACGTGTCACCCAAATTTCTACTCCCATCTCCTAATTAATTCAATCACATTTAATCAGGTTTAACTCATGCATTAATTTCTCCACAATAATTAATTACATAACAACTTTTATATAAATCTCTTTCTATATAAACAAAACTGGGCGAATTGTCAGTTTCTGCCGACCATCGATCGATCGAATTCATGGCGTCGATCGATCGATCGATCAGGTACTCGTCTTCTTCGCGAAGACAGCCAGCCATGGATGAAAATTTTCAAGCCCTAATTCCTTCTACACTAAAACTAAATCCCTTTTAGCATTTGTATATATTAGGAAACTCATTAGGGATCTCCAGAACATTCATCAACATTGTTTTAATTCGTCCATTAACTCCAATTTCTAAGTTTGGGGAAAGTTTCATCATTAACCCTAAACCCATTTATACCCCAAATCTCATCATCAAATTCGTTTCCAAATATTCAGATACCATTCTACCAGATATGCATTAACTCACAATTATCAGATTTATACAAGAATCACCACCCAATTTCGTAAATCAGAATTGTTGTTTTCAAAATTTCATGTTCATACCTTTAACACCCAAAAATGAATTTCTACTTAATCACTACACATGAATATGAATTGAAAACAGATTTAATGCTATTGCAAGTTATCCACTTGCCTTAAGGTTCGTAGAGTCTGAATTGGAGCTAAATCCCAAGGTTGAAGATGACCTTTGTTGGCTCTCTTTTGATCCCCAATTGGCTTTGGCTGCTGTTAGGGTTTCCTAACCCTTAATTTGCTTTTTCTAATTAAGTTCAGCCACCCCTTATTTCTTTTTATTAGATTAATTAACTTAATCCCGTTTTTTGACTAATGGGCCAAGCCCAAGTGACCCAAATGCCCCCGAGTGGGCCCGGCTATGTCTAAAAACGTCCCGTGACCCGTTTACTACCCCCAGGTACACTTTTCCGACTATCTCGGCCCATCCGGACTCAACTGTACACCCATAATTGGCATCCGAATAAATTTATAAAATTACTTATCCCCCACCCAATATAGTCTATACCGACTTCCGGATGTGATAAGTACATATCTCGTCATTAATACTCGAAACGACGAAATTACATTATTACTATATGCTCAGTAAATAATTTTCCCTAAATATTAACCATTCAATCCCAGATTAATATTTATATATTATTCTATCATAATTAATTCATTAAATTACAACACACTAGTAATTTAGAATTTCCGAATTAATTAAATTTTAAATGTACCAAAAATACGGGGTGTTACATACTTCCCCCCTTATAAAGGAATTTCATCCCCGAAATTAGATTGTACCTGCGTTGAAAAGCTCTGGATATTGTTCCCGCATATCCTCCTCTCGCTCCCAGGTAGACTCGTCAACATTGTGATGACCCCAATGTACTCTAACCAATGGAACAACCTTGGATCGTAATTTCCGCTCACTATGATCCAAAATAGCTACCGGCCTTTCCTCATACGAGATGTCTGGCTGAAAGTCGATCTCCTCGAGTGGAATGTGCCAAAAGGCTCTCTCGCTCCTTCGATATTTCTTCAGCGATGCCACATGGAATACATCGTGTATCCGCTGAAGATGTTCTGGTAACCCAAGCTTATACGCCACCGGTCCCACCCTCTCAATAATAGGGAAAGGTCCTACGTATCGCGGTGCTAACTTACCCTTCTTGCCGAACCTCATCACCCCCTTCATTGGGGATACCCGGACTAAAACCTGATCCCCAACTTCTAGCTCCACATGTCGTCGAGAAGCGTCAGCATAACTCTTTTGCCTGTCCTGAGCTATCCCAATTCTTCCTCGAATCAACTCTATCTTGGAAGATGTCTCTTGACCAATATCCGGCCCCAAGAGTTTGTTGTCCCCCACCTCTAACCAACAAATGGGTGAACGACAAGGTCTCCCGTACAGTGCCTCAAACGGTGCCATGCCAATCGTGAATTGGTAAGAGTTGTTATACGCAAACTCTACCAAAGGAAGATATTTCTCCCATCCTCCCCCGAAGTCCAAAATGCACATTCTGAGCATGTCTTCCAGCATCAGGTTAACTCTCTCAGTCTGTCCGTCCGTCTGTGGGTGATACGTTGTACTCAAGCGCAACTCCGTGCCCATTGCCTCCTGAAAGCTCTGCCAAAAGTGGGCGACAAAGATTTTGTCTCGGTCTGATACAATATTTATAGGCACTCCATGCAGCTTAACAATCTCTGCTATGAATAGCTGTGCATAACGCATCGTCTCGAAGTCTGTGCGTATCGGTAAAAAGTGGGCCACCTTAGTCAACCGATCCACAATAACCCATATGGAGTCGTGACCCCTCTGCGATACAGGTAACCCTGTGATGAAGTCCATGGAGATGCTCTCCCACTTCCACACGGGAATTTCTAACGGCTGTAGCATCCCTGATGGTCTCTGATGGTCAACTTTCACAAGCTGACACGTGGCACATTTCGAAACAAACTCCGCTCTGTCCCGTTTCATTCCTGCCCACCAATACTGCCTCCTCATATCTTGGTACATTTTATCCCCACCGGGATGTACCGCAAATTTCGAACCATGGGATTCTGTCATAACAGCGTGCCTCAAATCCTCATCCTCTGGCACCATTAACCTCCCATTAAAGCGTAGGCCTCCTTCTGAGCTAATCGAGTAACCCTCTGCTCCCTCAGCTAACAACTGGCCCACCCTATCCCGGCAAATCTGATCCTCTGCCTGAGCCTTCACAACTCGCATAATGATTTCGGGCGTGATGGATAAAGCTGACATGCAAGCCTTGGCTACGTCATCCTCATATTGAAGCTCTCTCCACTTCGCTTTCCATACCTCTGATATCTCCCCAGTCGGCCTTCGGCTCAATGCGTTTGCTACCACATTGGCCTTACCAGGATGATACTGAATATCAAACTAGTAGTCCTTCACGAATTCTAGCCACCGCCTCTGCCTCATATTCAGATCCTTCTGTGTGAAGAGATACTGAAGTGACTTGTGATCCGTGAATAGAGTAAACTGCTCTCCTAGAAGATAATGCCTCCATATCCTCAAAGAAAAAACGACCGCTGCCAACTCTAGGTCGTGAGTGGGGTAGTTCCTCTCGTGGGGCTTTAGCTTCCTGGAAGCATAAGCTATAGCCCTTTCCTCCTGCTAGAGCACACCCCCAAGACCCCGTAAGGATGCGTCTGTGTAAACCCGATACTCTAGCCCTCCCTTTGGCAATGTCAGCACGGGTGCAGATGTCAACTTGTCCTTTAGCTCGTCGAACGCTAATTGACAACTATCATCCCACTTGAAAGGTACCCCTTTCCGAGTCAGATTCGTCAGAGGTCCTGCAATTTTGGAGAATCCCTGAATGAATCGCCTGTAGTAACCGGCCAAACCCAGAAAACTGCGCACCTCGGTCGGTGTCGTGGGCTGTCCCCACTCCCTCACCGCTGACACCTTATCCGGATCCACTGCAATATCCTGATCTGACACGACGTGACCAAGGAACTGTACCTCCCGTAGCCAGAATCCACACTTCCCGAATTTGGCATAGAGCTGATGATCCCTCAATGTTTGTAAAACCATGCGCAGATGCTCTGCGTGCTCCTCCTCGGTACGCGAGTAGATTAGGATGTCATCAATGAACATGATGACAAACTGATCTAGGTACTCCCTGAAAACCCTGTTCATGAGGTCCATGAACACTGCTGGTGCATTGGTGAGCCCGAAGGGCATCACCCTGAACTCATACGATCCATACCGCGACAAAAAAGCGGTCTTAGGAACATCCTCCTCTCGGATACGCAGTTGATGATACCCTGACCTCAAGTCGACTTTGGAGAAGTAAGACGCCCCTCTCAATTGGTCAAATAAATCATCAATCCGAGGCAACAGATACTTATTCCGTATCGTCACCTTGTTCAGCTCCCTATAATCCACGCACAAGCGGAGTGAACCATCTCGCTTCTTCACAAACAACACCGGCGCGCCCCACGGCGATGTACTCCGCCGAATAAAACCCTGACCCAGTAGTTGCTGAATCTGCTCCCTCAATTCCCGCATTTCTGAAGGGGCCATTCGGTAAGGTGCCCGAGCAATCGGCCTCGTCCCCAGCGCCAAATCGATAACAAATTCGATTTCTCTGCTGGGTGGTAATCCTGGTATCTCCTGGAATACATCCTCAAAGTCCCTCAGTACAGGAATAGAGTCTAAAGGAACTACCACTTCCTGTGAGGTTTTCTCCTCAATGTAATATAAATGAGCGGTCGAGCCTCCCTCTGGGCGAGGCATCGCCACAACAAACATCTCTTGTCCCGGAATGGCAAAAATAATGCTCCCTCCGAAGCAATCAATCACGGCTCTATAGTCAGCGAGCCAATCCATACCGATAATCACATCGTGGACATGCATATCTAATACCAACATGTCCGCAGGTAATGTCAAACCACCAATCTCCACCCCCACTCCCCGACATATAAAGAATATAAGCGACCCATTACCCAATGGTGAGTCGACACACGTAACAGTGCTCTCCGCGGTGGCTAACAACCCTAAAGCCTTCTCGAAATGTGTAGCTATAAAGCAATGTGTAGCCCCCGTATCAAACAATACCTGACCCATAGTGCCATGGATAGAAAACGTACCCTCGATCGCGGGCGGCGCCTGCTGTGCTGGGGGATTAGGAACATCCCGAACGTTATACATACGTCCGTTGTGCATTTGCCCCTGCTGCTGTGGGGCGGGTGGGGCTGGTGCTGCTGGCGGCATCTGACCCTATTGCCCCTGCTGGGCACCCTGCTGCTGGCCTCTGCCCCTCTGCGGGCACTCCCTCTTGAAGTGTCCTGGTTGGCCACAGGATAAAAAGCGTTTCTGATCGTCACCCTTTCGTTGGCCCTGCTGGCCCTGACGTTGCTGGCCCGGTTTGCCTCCCCCGTTCTTCCCTTGGCCCTGAAGGCCCTGAGGAACCTGTTGTTGCTGATTAGGGCCTGGTTGCCCCTGCCTGAACCCCTGTCCTCCCGGTCGGAACCCACCAGGCTTAAACTTCTTAGCCTGATTCCCTTGCTGAATGATAACCTGCTGCTGTGTGCCACTTGCCTCACTACTAGTAACCGCCTTGCCCTGCTGGCTCGGCTCACCTGCCTTCTTGTTCCCCTTAGCGTGGAAACGATGATCCTGGCAATGTACAAGTGCGGCGTTAACGACATCTGTATAAGTCACTAACGCCGGATTCCCAATCAAGTGTTGCCTGATTCTCCAGGCTAGGCCATCCATGAACTTTGACTTCTGCCGCTCCTCATCGCTCACCTCATTTGGCACAAAGTTTGCCAAACGGGTGAACTCCTCCTCATATTCTGCTACTGACCTGTCACCCTGTACCAACTCGTTGAATTTCTTTCTCATCTCAGACTCTACTGCTGGAGGGAAGTACTTGCGGTCAAACCGCACCCAGAATTCAGAAATCGGCATCAAATCCCGCTCCTCAGCGGTGGTTACGGACTCCCACCACTGTAAGGCTGCCCCCGACAGACGAAAGGTAGCCAGCATCTGTTTCTGCACCTCTATACCCTCTAACATGCGCAGATGGCGCTGAATGTTCTTCTTCCAGTCACAAGCCTCGACCACATTGGTGCTACCTCGAAACTCAGGTGGGTGACCCTTCTGAAAGGTCTCCCTCACTCGCTGCCAAGATGGTGGCCCTACTGGAGCCTGAACTGCTGGAGCCAATGGAGGCGGTGCCTGAGGTTGTGGAAAATGAGCTGCCATAGCTCGCATTGCTGTCTCGACCGCTTGGGCCACTATCACTGCCACCTGAGTGGTAGAAATTAACTCGGGTGGGGGTGGTGGTGGCGGTACCTGTGGCTCCTGGCGAGCCTCCCTCACCTCATCTCTAGCCTCAGCCCTTTCCGCTCTCTATCTCTTTGGCGGCATCTGAAATAGATTGAATTGTATAAGTACACAATTTATACAAAAACTAATAGCAGGAATACGATATCTCACAAGCGGAAAATATAATCAACAGTCCTAATAATAGGGCTCTATAACAACCGAACGCTACGCTGAAACGTAGAAAACCGCACAGATCCTAAGGACTCTAGAACCTGATGCTCTGATACCATCTGTGACACCCCGCCTAATTAATCCCGGGTGATCAGTCCTAAATCAAGTTAGAACAGGTTTCTCATTTGGTCCATTCTTAGCATCACTGTCGTTTTATTAAATTACTAACCACCTAAGTGAGAAAAATAGACTGGTGCCAATTTTTATCTTTCATTAATTAAACAAAAACCCATGCTGAAAATAAAACTATATAACAATCACAGATAACTGAATTAATCATTCACAAGTAAAAATAATTAACCGAATAAACCATCGGTCCAAAAATAAATCCCGTAAGACAAGAATAAAACTCAATAAGTCTAATACAAATAAATGGAATGTGAGCAACAAGCTCGAATAAATAATAATGAGTCTCTACATTATGAATGAAAGAAGGATGCGTCTATCAAAGGTCCCGCAACATCCACATATGCTGCAGCAACGGATTTCCTGGAATCGAGTCAAGTCCGGCGTCCCTGTGGCTGGACACCTAAAAGGGTTTTTAAAAGTTTTTATAGCAAGGGGTTAGTACCCAAAACATTTGAAAACATTTAACAAATGATTAACTTGCAGTAATAATAAATATGCATGCTCTTCATATTTTAGTTAGTGTTGCACTCTCTTGAGAACTTCCTTACCCCTCCTCTAATGTGCACCACTAACGCTTTAATTATCACCTAGTTATCTATCTCATGACTAGATAATTATTAAAGTCTCCTTGTACCCCCCCCCCCCTACTCTAATTTGAGTATAATGTGATTATGATTTTTAAGTTATTAGTAACATCAACTTAATTAATCATTTCCCTTTTTGATTCATATAACTTCTCCACTCGTTACACATATACAACAACTCATGCTTGTATTTATTTAGCCCGTATATAATAATCACCTAATTATATACTTAGAAATATTGCAGCATTCACACACATACTGGAATACATAAAACACTAACATCCACCCGAGTAAAAATACTCACCGGACATAATTTCTCTAAAGTGCTAGTACACTAGGTATATTCACATACCCTAGTTATCCAACTTAGAATCGCTCACTAACTTGGTTTAGTATACGATTGGAGGCGGTTATATTCCTTCCCGGAAAGTGAGATGCCCCTCACCCCCTGTAACGGACGCTATGACCTGGGAATCTACTCGCCCTACTCCTCAAGCTAGGGGATTCATCCACTGCGCGTAACCTCCCCCTATAGCACTAGAGTATAATAATATCTAACCACTAATATTAAGGCATACACTATATATATATACTATCACACACCGTATATATATATATATATATATATATATATATAGATATATAAAAATGTTCCAGCTACACCGTGTACTAAACCCGTGACACAAGCCTATTCCATTTTTATTATGAGTTTGTTACCCAACTCGAATTATTAATTAATTTGCACATTAATAAATTCAGTTACTTTTGATGTTGCCCTCACCATTTAATTGGACTCAATCTCATAGCCCGAATTAACCTCACCCGAGTCTAAATCCCGACTCTAAATTTCTTAGTTCATTACTAAGTAAAATATTTTACCTCGATGTCGCTCAACCAATTTTGACGTGTCACCCAAATTTCTACTCCCATCTCCTAATTAATTCACTCACATTTAATCAGGTTTAACTCATGCATTAATTTCTCCACAATAATTAATTACATAACAACTTTTATATAAATCTCTTTCTATATAAACAAAACTGGGCGAATTGTCAGTTTCTGCCGACCATCGATCGATCGACTTCATGGCGTCGATCGATCGATCGATGAGGTACTCATCTTCTTCGCGAAGACAGCCAGCCATGGACGGAAATTTTCAAGCCCAAATTCCTTCTACACTAAAACTAAATCCCTTTTAGCATTTGTATATATTAGGAAACTCATTAGGGATCTCCAGAACATTCATCAACATTGTTTTAATTCGTCCATTAACCCAATTTCTAAGTTTGGGGAAAGTTTCATCATTAACCCTAAACCCATTTATACCCCAAATCTAATCATCAAATTCGTTTCCAAATATTCAGATATCATTCTACCAGATATGCATTAACTCACAATTATCAGATTTATACAAGAATCACCACCCAATTTCGTAAATCAGAATTGTTCTTTTCAAAATCTCATGTTCATACCATTAACACCCAAAAACGAATTTCTACTTAATCACTACACATGAATATGAATTGAAAACAGATTTAATGCTATTGCAAGTTATCCACTTGCCTTAAGGTTCGTAGAGTCTGAATTGGAGCTAAATCCCAAGGTTGAAGATGACCTTTGTTGGCTCTCTTTTGATCCCCAATTGGCTTTGGCTGCTGTTAGGGTTTCCTAACCCTTAATTTGCTTTTTCTAATTAAGTTCAGCCACCCCTTATTTCTTTTTATTAGATTAATTAACTTAATCCCGTTTTTTGACTAATGGGCGAAGCCCAAGTGACCCAAATGCCCCCGAGTGGGCCCGGCTATGTCTAAAAACGTCCCGTGACCCGTTTACTACCCCCAGGTACACTTTTCCGACTATCTCGGCCCATCCGGACTCAACTGTACACCCAGAATTGGCATCCGAATAAATTTATAAAATTACTTATCCCCCACCCAATATAGTCTATACCGACTTCCGGATGTGATAAGTACATATCTCGTCATTAATACTCGAAACGACGAAATTACATTATTACTATACGCTCAGTAAATAATTTTCCCTAAATATTAACCATTCAATCCCAGATTAATATTTATATATTATTCTATCATAATTAATTCATTAAATTACAACACACTAGTAATTTAGAATTTCCGAATTAATTAAATTTTAAATGTACCAAAAATACGGGGTGTTACAATGCTAAGGAACTAAAACACAACCTTTATCAAATTTATCTCGTTGAGGCTTGAATGTTGAATAACTTTGATATTTGCATTTGTCTTAATGCTTGAATGATCTTGAATAACTCTTCGACAGTTGTAACGGTATATGACATATACAATTCATAACGGATAATAAAAATAATGTCCTTACAAATCTCCACCTACATTTATGCGTGTACAAAATAAAAATATTTGAATTCTCAAAACAAATATCCTATACAAATCGAATACCCTCCCATGAACCCCAAAACTGAAACGTTACAAAAAATGCAGGTATAAAACTTTTCTTCAAATCATTCAGATTTTCTCAATGGGGTGTGCAAAAAATAATGATCTTAAATCTTTGAAACTACACACACGAGACAAATCAAATATCTTCGTAACACATCGAGTTTGAAATAATATAAGAATAAATCAATCAATATAATCAAATCTCCCCTATAATGAAAAAACTCCCCTATAATTCGTTCTCCCCCTTTTTATTAGACCGAAATAGACAAAGAAACGAACAAACAAAATAAACATGGAGTTGTCACAATAAATATGCATAGCAAACATGAATCAAACTACGCTAATGCAAATGCGTAACATAAAAGCTTCCACAAACTATTTTCAATTTTTCAATTTTTCATACAAACATGCAAAATAATTTTACAAAAATCACACACCGTGAATTTACACTAAGACAACTAAATCATAGAAAGGAAATGAATGGGTGTGAAAATATTCGATAGGAAAATCAAAGAAATCAACCGTAACATACTTGAACGATGAATATGTCCACTCCTAAAGAATGAATCTCATAATCGTCCTCAGGTGTTAAACGTGTTGAATTTAAATGACAGCGACTCAATCAATCAACACATCAAAGTCAAGAATGATTCCCACACCAATAAAATCTAAAACTATGAATGCCTTTTCATGACGTTGTCAGAACATGCAAACCCATTTTTCATTTCTTGCGATCCAAACTCCCTCATAAATAATTATGCATTTTTCTTTTGAGGTGGCCCCTTTTTGGCATATTTATCTTTTTATTGCCTTAAAATTATTTCTGGCTCTTTTAAATGGTGGCTTTCACGACGAGTTAATTTTGTACTCTTATAGCCCTTTCCCGTGATTAACTCATTATATTTTCTTGCAATTAAATCCTCACGGTAAATGGTGTTTACTTGCACTACTTCCATTGTCATGTTTTATCTTATATGTTTTGTTTTAACGACATAATTGAGATGACAACACTCCGACTAATATGTGATAAACGAAAACAATAATCAAACAAATACATGCCAGTGGGAATTAAAGGAACTCATGAGTCAAACAAGTAGGTAGTAACAACAAATCACATCTCATTGACTCCAAACATTGTAAAGCACAAAAATGAAATGATGACGCATATCGAAATACCATCAAATCATCACATGGATATGGAATGAAATTGTGACTCGGTCATCCTAAATGTCCATTCATATATGGCCTAAAACAAAATACAAAACTCTTTTTTTCTAATTCCAAACATTTTATAAAAAAATATTTTTGGCTTTTTCAAATGTCTTTTACAAAAATAGAAAATCTTTTGGTATTTTTCCAAAAACAAATTCAAAAGAAAAGATCTAATAGAAAAATGATACACACTAGCAATAGGCAAAAAAAAATATCATCATGCAAATCAACCTATACTAGCAAGTAAGTCTAAACCTCAACCGTTAGGTGCAGTGGAGTTTTCCAAAGGTGGTGACATCCTATGAAAAACCTACATCAAATTATGTGAAGTCTTGACCAAAAACATTACCTACTCCCTAATATGTTCAAACTCTCTCGTGTAATCATCTAGAGCGTCAGGTGTGGGTGCGTGTGTGTGAACATGTGTAGTAGTGAAACGTGACACATGACCCAACTTAAAATAAAAGTCCTAAAAGTTTCCTTTTTTCTTTCAATGTGTGAAAACATAAAATAGGCCTAGGTAAACCTCTCTCAAAAATTCTCCTATGTGCTCTCCTATCAGGTACGGGATGCCTAGGTGGGTTAGGTTGAGAGTCATATGGATCTATCATAAACTTGGGAATTGACTTAGGTATAACATATGAAGTGGAAGCGTCGTCATGACTTATTCATAAACTTTCACCTCTATCGAAAATGGGATTAAGAACCATCTTACCAATATTCTTAGATGTGTTCTCTAAAGGGACTTTGAACTACTGGGCACGTTCTATGTCACTCTCGAGTTGGGATACATGTGTCATCTGACTAGACACCATGTTGGTCAAATCACTCTTTTCCCGGCCAACAGCTATCAATTGTTCACTCAAAAAAACCTTTACCTTCTCAATTTGACTCTCTTTTGCCTCAAACTCTCTCTCCAAATATCTCACCCTAAGACTTAACTCCTTATTCAATTTTTTAGTCTCTATGGTTTCGGCGTACAAATCTGTAAATCCACTCCAGAGCTCACCATCACCCTCACTCTCAGACTCGCTAGAAGCTCTCAAATCATCCTTAGGGGTCTTATGGGCACAACTATCCTCATCGTCATGGGACAAATTCGGTGTGCTCACGTGATTACCAAAAAAAATAACAAACTTTCCACATGACGACTCATCCCCAGAATCTTTTAACTCTTCCTCACTATTGCTAAGAATGGCTGGCATGGAAATATTTTTGTCCTTTCTATTTATCCTAGTGGGACACTCAAAAACCCTATGGACTCTTCCCTCACACTCAGAACACTTCTCCTCCTCCTCCTCCTCCTCCTCCTCTTTCTCACCGTCTTTCTCACCACTCTCTTTGGCCTCATTTTTATTTTTCTCAAAAAATATTTTATTAGAAGAATTTTGTTTAGAAAATTTAAGAAACTTTTTAAAAAAATTCGGAAGCATGGACGTATCAAAATCATACCCGTCCTCGGACTCACAAAACTAACTTTATTTTTCTTCTTAGACTGACCTTTAAGTGCTATCACTCTATCCTTAGTTTTAACAGTGTTAAGAAACATGTCAATTTCATATGTTTGGAGGTCTCCTACCAGCTCTTCTAATTCCAGATAACTCAAATTACCTAAGGTATTCAAAACAGTCACTTTAGGGATAAAACGTTTGGCCGTGAATTTATAATCTTTTTAACCACTCGTGCATCAGGTATAGGCTCGCCAAGATCGAAACTAGTGTTGACAATGTGCATAAAAGTCATCAAAACACTCACTCTCAAGCATCGTTATTGTTTCAAATTGAGTAGTTAAATTTCCAATTTAAACTCTTTGATCGCATTAGTTCACCATGGGCGAGTTGTAAAACATCCCATGCTTCTTTAGATATGGCACATGTCATAATTCGTCGGAACTCGTCGGGGGTGATGTGTTCAAAAATGGCACCAAGCCCACGTGAATTAAAAGTGATCCGCCTAAACTCATTCTCAGTCTAGTTTGACACAGGTTTTAAATTCGTAACATTATTAGCGGTGATAGTGGGATTAGTACAACCTCTTTCACAATTTGTGCAAACACACTCATCGATTGCTTGTAAATGAGATTTCATACGGGATTTCTAATAAGCATAATTAGACCCATAAAAAATTGGCAACCGCTTATATAAGTTTTCATTCGAAAACATTGCGATAATTTTTTTAAAATTCAGATTTTTCAAAAAAAATCAACATCACACAAATTTTTCATAAAGTACGGATCACTCGAAAAATTAGAGAAGCCCGCTCTGATACCAATTTGAAAATGCTATGTGTAATAAATATTCGAACAAATTCGCAAATTCCCAAAATAGACTTATTAAACTGGAGTGAATTTTAAACCAAATTAAATCAGCCCCTAAACATGCAACTTACGTGTGTGTGTGTGTGTGTGTGTGTGTGTGTGTGTGTGTGTCAAACCCTCACAAATTAAATAGCTAACTCACAAATTTCCAGAAAAAACCCTCTCGAGTAAAACCCTAATTTCACTATAATACTTACAATGTTAATAATGAAATCTACAATGAGTTAACCATAGAAAACCCACATAGACCACATCCTAGAGTCAGCCAGAACCGCAGTTTCGATTCAGCCCAAGATTACCCACGAGCACTCTCTATTGACATACGATCGTCTTCAACCCAGTACTACCTTCAAGAGCACCTAGATCAGTAGTATAAATCTATTATATAAGAGAAACTTGACAGAAGATGTGTCTTTGGTACCAAAACAACTCACATAAACTATTAGGATCTTGTGAATTGAAACAAAAAGTGATTAAAGCCCTAAAAGAGAAGACAAACGTTTTTGCAGTAGCAGTTTTCGTAAAACAGTAATCTCAGTTGTTTTGCTGAAAAATGGAGTTCGAAAAAACAATTTATAAAAACTCTAAGGCGGCGCGTGGCTCGAATGAAAAAGCAATCTCGCTCGAACATTCTTCCCGCGAGATAGGATGTCGCTCGAATGAGCAGGTATGTCACTCGAACGAAAAACTAAAAAAATATATTTTTATTTCTTTCACCAGTAAATGGTCGACCTTCAAAATTCAAAAACAATTTTTGACAAAAACCATAAAAAGTTCACCCCAACACTTAGAAAATATTTGATAAAAATATCCCAACACTCTATGTGAAATCCTAAGGAATTAAAACACAACATTTACCAAATTTATCTCACGGAGGCTATGATGTTGAAGAACAATGATATTCAGATTCGTATTGATACTTGAATGATCTTCAATTATTCTTCAATGGTTGTAGTGGTATATGACATACTCAATTGATAACGAACTGTAAAAATAACGTCCTTACACTATATCTGATATCAAATGTTGATGCCCAACTTCTATGGCTATAACTTGTATTACACATTGATGATCTACTCCTATGGCTATACCCAGTATCAAACGGTAACGCCCGAATTCTATGGCTATACTCAGTATCATATGGTGATGCCCGACTTCTGTGGATATATCTGATATTCGATGGTGATGCAAAATCTCTTCAATGATATGATTTCTTTGTGAACAAACTTTTGTCCAACAATCCTAAATGTTCGGGTCATACCAGATTATGAACTAACCACTAGTTCAGAACAAGACTCATACCCACTCCACTAGGAGCATACTAGTTATGCACAAGTAGAGCGGTCGGTTCCTTACCTAAGTGTTCAAGTCATGCCAGATTATGAACCAATTACTTGGTCGAAAGAAGGCTCACACCATGTCATGTCTTGGTACGCCTTTTCCAGACACAAAAGTCTTTAAAAAAATAACTTGGTTGATCACCAAGTTAATTGTTGCCCCCTCCCCCCAGTTCATATCCGGTCTTTGTAGCATGGTCGCTTGAGTATAAATGGGTTTTATTATTAGTGAAGAAGGTTGTCTCCGAGCACTCTTTTATTTTAAAATACAAGTAGGATGTATGGTGGACATAAGGAAGGAGTTCTGAAATTTAGAGCAAAAATTTTATTCTAATAAAACTAGTGATCAAAACATAAATGGTCGTCTACAGCACCCTTTTCTAATTGACCTTCGAAATATAAACAAATCGGTTCATCCACTGAATATAAACAACTTATTGGCCATCACATCACATAAAGACAACTCCACAGGTCAATTTTCACCTATCAAGCTATAGGTAGACCATTACCTCGATTTTCAGTGATCATTTCCTCAACAATCGAGGATAAGCAACAAATTGGCACCTTTCATTATTATTTGAATATTTATTTAACTATATGGTCGAAATTTTCCACCTCAATCATTATTATTCGAAGATTGATTCTTCTATATTAAAATCAAGGTCATTTTTTTACTGAATAACTTAACCAGGTTATTTTATAAAGGTTACTTGATTTATTATTGATCAGTCAATCGACCACCTCAGCCTCAATCATTAAAAGTTGATGCTCAAATAATTATTAAATATCACATCATGCATCCTAAGGGGCTTGGGGCAGATGCTCATGTACGGTAACTTCTCGTATTCTTAGATTGTTCGGTTATTTCTTAAGCTAATAGCTATTGGAAACTTGTATTTTTAACAAAATCTAAATTATATGAAGACGGTCACTTCTCACTGATCACTTCCTCAATCGTTATTCGAAATTGGCATTTATATCAACATCTCCATTTTATGAAGACAACAAGTTCTCATCGATCACCTCCTCAATAATCATTTAAAACTAATGGACGAATAATTCTGTCAATTTCTCTAATTACAACCTTGAGGGCTTGGAGCCTTAAGCATTATTTGGGGAACCTTAATTCCTCAATGATACTTATCTTCATAAAATAAACTCAATGAAATCCCGATGAATCAAGACTCATAACATACCATGTGCCCATATTACGTAACAACACATTTACACCTCGACTATATCAAAAGCCAATGGCCCTAGGACACTCTCTTATCATCCCTGATTCCATTATAAAAAAAGATACGTTAGATTATAATTCCATGCATCATCAGCCAAATATGCATTTTAGTTTGTATTATCTTATCAAAAGCCTCACTATAACTACATTGTTACTCTGAGACCATTTTAAATTTTAAATCAACACATTCTAGACTACCATTTCAAAAACTACAAATCATCACCTATTGATGATCGGCCATCTATCATAGGCAAACATTGAAGAGAATCAATCTTTGAAGCATTCATATGTGATCACCCTTAGACTACTATTTCAACATCAAGCACTATTTGTGCGAAATATTTTGAGACCGAATGTGAATTAAAAAAGGTCAAGTTTTAGGGAACATTTGCTTGACCATTTTGTAAGCTTCGAATAACCTTTGAGAAAGGGGGGCTTACTGATGAGAAAAAATACCTTTATTCCGAAACAAAACCGATGATGTTAATTACTCGATT
This sequence comes from Sambucus nigra, assembly GCA_949130495.1. Taxonomy (NCBI): domain Eukaryota; kingdom Viridiplantae; phylum Streptophyta; class Magnoliopsida; order Dipsacales; family Adoxaceae; genus Sambucus; species Sambucus nigra. Next base: position 257,974,871 of record OX422215.1, read on the forward strand.
GAATTGGATAAAAGGGTTAACATTTGAGCTGAATGGATGAACACTTGAGCTGAGTTACTGAACACTTGAGTTGAATGGATGAATGCATGAGTTGAATGGATGAACACTTAGCTGAAGAAATGAAGGAATGAACACTTAGCATAATATGCGAACTAATAAATGCTTGGATGGATAGTTAAATGGATGAACATGATGAATGCTCGATCGATCATATTATTGGCAAGGCCCCCAAAGGTGGAACACCGCAGAAAATTATTTTAGTCACATGTTACATATGTGTGTGGACCCATTTAAATTATAAGAGCACATGTTCCATTGAGATGGAAATCCAAATGTTGTATTTACCTATAAAAATACACGTAACCATTGTAAAACGAGAACCCGTCTCTCTTTTCATAAGATCTCTATGAACAATAACTCTCTATAATCTTTAACATCCCCAAAAGTAATAAATTGACACCCCCACCCCTTCAACCCCGTGGATGTACACCAAGCTCAACTGAACCATGTACATCTCATGTGAATCTACTTTACTCAATTTATTCATTATCAAGCATTATGATCCACTGTTTACAAATATTGTGCGGTGTGTGTGAAAATCATATTTTTTCCTTAACACGAGAAGTGGCAAGCCAAAGTCTCACACTCTCTAGTCACAAAATTGAATCCCCTAAATATGAGAATAACCTTGGGCAACAAGTGTCTCTTTATTTTTCACAATGATTCCATGTCCATCTAAATTTTTATTTTAAACCCGTTTAATACTAATTATATTTTGATTTTATGGTCTTTGAACTAATTCTCAAACTTTATATATTTCGAATTGATTTAGTTCATCCTACATTGCAATAATCTAATTTTCATTTTTAAATATTATTTGATGTTTTTAGGTTCGATTTGATATGTGAATCATTAAAAATTATGATCATTTATGATTTAATTTCTTATTCTCTCACCACTCTCAAAATTTTCTATGATTTTAGATAGAGGGTTCTCTGTTTGAACCCACGTACGAATCCATGTATCTCCCTCACCTGGAGTCTCATTTTAGAAAGAAGTTTCCTTAATGTCTCTCCATTATATTCACCTACATCAGCGTTCCTACCTTCAACTACCTTAAGATCTATATCCTCTCCATCAACTTCATCATATAAAGTTATAATATATGGGACATTATCATTAATCACCACATTTATTGTTCCCATCACTTTTTTACTCTCCAAGTTGTACACTCGACATGCTTGATATGCTTAACTATAAGGGGAATAAGTAAGAAATCTCCATCTTCACTCCTTAAGTTAAAAATTATCAAATACTCCCTATCACGAAGAACATACCAGTTACTACGAAACACTTTGAAGTATTTAATAGTTGGCTTCTTTCCTTTCCAAAGTTCATAAGGAGTCTTTTTGGTCAAGGGTCTAAGAGAACCCCTATTTGAAGTATGACATATTGTTTGCATTGCTTCCGCCCAAAATTTCTAAAGGAAGTTTTTTCCTTCAAGGATACACATAAACCATTCCTTGTAATTTTCTAATCTTTTTCTCAGCAATTCCATTTTGTTATGGAGTTAAAACGATGAAAAACTCATGTTGAATCCCAACATCATCACATATTTTTCAACTTTTTAATCAATGAACTAAGATCAGTCTTAAGATCGAGACTATGATCTTAAAATAATCATATTTCTCTCTCATGAAATGCTATAAAGTGAATCTCGAATAATCGTCCACCATAACAAAAGAATATCTCTTACCTATAATACTCTCCATTTTCTTGGGACCCATTAAATCTACATTTGATAGATGTAGAAGCCTAGAGGTAGTAATATCACTCAACTTCTTGTGGTAAATTTTGATTTGATTTTCCTTTTTACAAGTGTCACAAACTTTGCTCACTAATTTTCCTAACCTAGGAAGACCCCTGACTCTTTCATTTTTTTACAAACTCTCCAAATCACGAAGATTGATGTGTCCTAAACTTTGATGCCATAAGTCAATGGACCCGACCTTATCATTTTTTACAAATAATGTTAGGTTCACTCACAAGGATATAACAATTCTCACTTGACATAACATCTCTCATTAAGTCTCCATTCTACACTTTTGTTAGTAATCATTCACCCTTGGAAAAGTTCAGAAAGTTACTATAATCACAAAGTTAACTTATGCTAATGAGACTAACCATAAGACCTTAACATACAGTACATTTTCAAGTCTACTTCCACATTAAATTATCAATATACCTTTCCCACTCAAACTAGATTAATTCCTGTTACCAAATGTGACTAAATTTCCATTATAATCCTTTAGTTAAGTAAAGAACGACTTTTCTCTCATCATGCGTATGGAACATAAAATATCAAAGTAAGAATTGATAAAGTGTGAAGCTTTAGGAACCGGGATGACCACACAACCATCGTGATTCTCTTTCTTAATCCACTTAGGCTTTGATTGAGGACCATTGTTTAACTCACTCACCTTTTTTTAATAGTTTATCAAGTTAACTTTCAAGTCTACTATTTCCCACTTGACACTCATTTCTCCTTGAGCACTTAGTGTATTTTAATATTGGCCATATTCTTGTAGTTTGTACCAAAATGTCTCAAATGTCCTCTCATCATGCAATAGGACCATTTGCACATTTGAAAATATTATTAAAAAAAAATCATTTTTTTTGAAAATTTATCGTTCTCTTTGATTTTGAAAAAAATATTCTCCTTTCAAATGATTTACATGATGCCTCAAGTGAGTATTTCACTTATTGAAAACTTTTATTTGTTTCTCATGCATGTGAGGTTGATTCGTCCCGAATCATAACACTCATTACCCTCGAACTTTGTCATTTTAGACCCCTCGAGTACTTTAATGTCTATATTTATGCTCGTTAATCAGACAACCTTCATTTTATATTCTAACATGTTATTTTAGGTATAATTGAGCTTTTACAGGTATAAAAGTTCTTAGCATAATGTTTAGGCGCGTGGCCGCAAACAGTGCTCCAATCGGAGTTCGAACGAAGGAAACACGGACCTTTAATCGGAGAAGAATTACAAGAATACTTTTAATTATTATTTTATTTATTTAACTAAAAATTCTAATAATTCCGTCTATGTCCTTGTTCCCAAAATTGCACAAAGCTTCCATGGGCGATTTTTGTGCCAAGACCGGGTTTGGTTCGTGTTTTGCGTTTGTCCAAAATTGAAGCCTTTCATCCGAAATAGGAGCTTGGGACGCATGTGGATGTAGTTGTGGGTCATTTGGCTCCAGTTTTTGGAATACCCACTTTGAAATTTTCGTAGTTTTGGCCATTTTTGGTGGAGATGGGTTTTTTGTTTGTTGGCCATCTTTGGAAGCTCTTCGCTACGCGATAATGGCGAGAGAAAGAATGGTCTTTGGTGTGTGCTGCCATTTGGGATTTTGGATTTGGGCATATGTTTGTTTCGATTTTGTATGGGATATTGGAATGTGGGTTTCAACATATCCAAGGCATCAACTGCTGTGCTTGGGGGTTTTTCGCAGGCGGGTCAACCCTTCATGCTCCTAGGATTGATCGATAAATCAAGTTTTGCTGTCGGAATTTTCTAGCGTGCTCCTCCCATCTGCGCGGTCGACCAGCCTGAGGCCTCGGTCGACCGGTACCCTGTTTCTCCCTTTTAATCGAGATATTTCTTTCTACCATTTCTTTTTCTATTTTTATTTTTTCGTATTCTTTTGTTGTATAATTAGTGACTTACCCCTTTTATTTTCTTTTATCTTTTCTTTTCTTGCTTAATCCAACTTAGTATAAATGGAACACTTAGTTATTTTTGGTAGATATCTTATTTTTTCTATAGTTTTAGGGTTTGAAACTCTTTGGGGATTTTTGTTGGAGACTCCCCCTCTCCTCATTTTTCTTTGGGTATTTGTTCATTAATTTAAGCTTCGTTTTATTTGACCTTTGTATTTACTTTATCCATGCTTATTTATTATTTAATGCTAAGTTAAACTAATTGTAGTTGGTTATTTCTTGTTTTAATTGTTATTTAGTCGCTTAATTTAATTATTCATGTTGTGTGAGTAGTTAAATATGGTCATGTATCTGCCATTGTTGGGCGTTGAGCTCCGAAATTTATTTTTCGTGCAAAATCACATTTAATCGAAACCCTGCGTATTAAAATGGGATTATTATTCGTTTAACTTTAATTCTCACACAATGTTAGTATTTGTAGATATAATATGATTTTTAGACGCGTGTGACCATTTTTGATTAATTGTTTAATCTCGCATCGTTGGATAAAATTCCTTCATGTGTGATGTATATGTTTAACTAAACATGCTCGATTAAGTGTTTTCGAATCGAAATTCTTTTTTCGCGTGTTTAGCCCACGTCGGGTATGCGATCCCGATCCTCATTTTATTAATTATTGTTTAGTTTAAACTTCTTTTTTTTTTCCTTTTATTTACAGCCACCCATCGCCTTTTAAAATTTTATTCCTGAAGTAATCAATCTGTTATGATCTATCGAACATTCCCAGTGGATTCGACACCCGAACTTACTGCTATACTTATAAAACAAGTGTAGTTAAAGTTTAGGTTTTTGCATTGCGGAGGGAGCCGATACCAACGATCGGCGTGTATCTTTATACACTCGCGCTACAGTTCTTCCCCGGTTGTCAAATGGTGCCGTTGTCGGGGAGTGTTTTTTTTATAGATTTTAATTGTCTTATTATTACGTAGTATTTTTATTTTGTATTTGTATTTTTTTGTTTTAACCTTTTTTGCAGAATTGGCACATTTGTGCGCTAAGAAATGCTTGAATCTTTTCAGCAGCACATCATCTTTTTGGAAATAGCCATCTCGAGCCTTTGTTGGGTTAAGCATGTCTTATTCAAATGCTTTCGGTAATCCTAATGAGAATTTTCAAAACTACCGTAAACCTATGACTGTTGGTCAATACTTACAAACCCAAACAATTGAAACATTTAAAATGACTTTGGGTGCATATTATCAAAGTCAAAGTATGGATTATGGAAATTTTGGGAATGATCATTTCGACTTTACGTCACAAGATCCTTATAATAAGTGTGGTGATAATTATTATGCAACACAAATAGATACGAGAGAGGCAAGCACCAAGTAAGAATAAGGAATGTAAAATAACAATCACACAACAAAGGATGTACGTGGTTCAACAAAGATGTGCCTACGTCCACGGTGGTGCAGTCGGTGTTATTTCTATATACTCCGAAGAGTGGTATAGAGAATACAACTTGTCCTTTGCCTCAGACCTAGGGTTTAATATATACATGTAAATTTGGTGAGTGGGGGTGTTGGATCCCCCCACGTCTTCCATCTCTCCCTAGAACCTCCCTTAATGGGAACGTGGGAAGAGACCGGGTCATAGTTAGATAAGAGATGGGGGGTCTAGACTTTGGGCCGCCAGAATTAGCCTACTCGTCCAGGCCCATTATCTTAATTTTGGGTAACCACAATTGCCCCTAAGTTTGTTGGGCCATGTATTGGGTTCAATAAATTTAAATGATTAGTCATAATGACTTTTTTGTACATTGTGCAACTCTTCGAGAGTTCTGAAGCTGATTCTGGAGGCACCCGCTTCGTATTTTGTGCACTATGATTAGCAACACTTAAAGGTTTTCTGGAACAACCACTTTTCGACCGTAGTTTTAATCTTTCCAACACTCTTCCATTCCCTGTGAGATCTAGCGCTTCGTACTCTCCTCTCGCAGTCTCCATTCCCATTGCTTTCTTGTCATTTGGGCTCGTGCTTCTTCATCGTTCGAGTCAAACTTCCATCTTGTAAGTCTTCTGTGCCTTTTCTTTGTTCTTTCTCTTTGAATTTGTAGTTTTCTATGGTTTTCCAATGGCGAAGATTGGGAATAGGTCGGTCTCTGAATTTAGGAAGTTCTATAATATCCCTGAGTGGGTAGATATTGAGTGTTGTGCTTCCCCTCCTAGAAATGTTAGAGAGATAGAAGATGCCCATTGGATCCACGTTTTGTTGCTTTCCCAGGGGGGACTCACTTTTCCTCCCAACTATCTGTTCTTGCACTTCTTTGGCTATTTTAATATTGTTCCTACACAATGTTCGCCTAACGTGTGGAAAATAATTAATGGCGTCCATAGGATAAATCAGTTGTATGGTACTAGGTTAGGGCTCGCCAAGGTCTGTTTTTGCAATTCTTTCTCTCTAACTAGCTCTGGTGTCCTCTATCTCAAAGCTAGGAGCTCTGACAGGGTATTGGTAGTAAATCTACCTGATTCCCATAAGGACTATTGGCAAGAAGGTTTCCTTGTTAGAAACTGGCCGTTTTCTCCCCAATTTGAAGGGTTGAGGTCTGACAGGTTCTTTGTTCCCTTTTATGGGGAAGAATACATAGGTAGACTTTGCTCTGTTCTTTCGATTTTTATTGATTTGTGTTCTTTCTGATTCTTCGTTGCTTTTCTTCTACAGTGAGGTTAAAAAACTTGGAACCTGCTCTCAGCGAGGTTCATCTCTCGGAATTGGTCAAGGCTTGGAATATCAGGGAGCCTTTGGGTGACGAAGAGCATCCCAGGTCTGCTGCTTTTCAACTTGAGTAAAAGAACGTTGGATCCAGTTTTATAGCAAGGCCTGTGGATAGTATCCTCGAGTTTGATACCTCTGAAGAGACTGCTAGGGATCCTATCCAGTTGGACGAGGAGGAGAGCAACTCTGAAAGTGACATTGTAGGTGCTGTAAGAAATTTGAGTGGAGGGAGATCCACTAGTAGCAGTTCTTCAGAACGTGGGGAAGTTTCTGAAGATCCAGAGTCATCGAGCACATCTAGTAGTTCGAGCGAGGAGATAGCACCTCCAAGAAAAAAATTAATTTGGGATGATGATGATGAAGACTATATGATTCTCGGACAGAGGTCGAAGAAGTAGAAGTCTAGCTCTGGGGCTGTCGCTACTGGTTCTCGGTCTTCTGCTCAGGAGCAGGAGAGGAAGAGGAAAGAAGAAGAGCAAGTAAGAGAGAGAGAGAGAGAAAGAAGGAGGAGGAGAGAAAGAAGGTAGAGGAGAAGTAGAGGTAGGAGGAGAAGAGAAGAATGGAGAGAGAGAAAGAGGGAGGAAGAGAGGAGGAAGATGGAGGCGAGGACGAAGGCTGGGCAAGCCTTGGTCCCTGTGTCTGCTCGGCCTGATCTAACACCCCGCCCGCCTGGGGAGAGCGAACGGAGCGTTAATGCGATAAAATGAATCCAAATCCACAAGTGACAAAGTATAGAGCATCTAAATCCCACAACAACAAAAGATAAACTACAAATCTCAATTTCTTCAAATAAATACCAAGTCTCTCGAATTACATACAACATCTAACTCGAAAAATAAATACAAATCTTCAATGCTCTATACATCAAAATAATACACTTCTTCCAACTTGTATTAAAATTTCTCCCCAATATAATCCACGCTAAAAATCATCCCAATTGATCCATAGCATCCCAAATCCACGCTAACATGCCAACTAAAAGAAAATATGGGGAAGTACATAATACGACAAGAAAGGTGCTCAACAAATATATGTTAGCGATGAATAAAACGTAACAACACGAGTACGAATATTCAAATCAAAATGAAAATCTCAAATCATTTATCAATATAATTTCTCAACAACACTTTAACCAGATCACCAGGCCTCACCCCATTCGCATATGCTTTATTATGCCATAGCCCGGGAATAGGTATTTTGGCAGGTACTCAACATCCATTCCATATTAAAATCTCATGACAACGTGCTCGTCAATAATATAATGATATCACATGAATCAAAATAATTTCAACAATTATTTTCCAGATTTCAATGAATTTATCAATTCAAATATGAGTTCAATTAACAAGAGTTCAAACAGAATGACAATCGCAAGATTTAAGGAGCATATTGTGTAAAAACCGATACCTCAAACCATGATGAGAAACCAATGATCACATCCTCAAGATCAATTCAAAAGATGTACAAAAGCACCTCCAAGAACCTCCAACAAAATAGACCCAGGAACACCTCTAATCTAAGGTTGGAACTCACAAATCTCAAGGGCCAAAGTATATGTAAAAAGAAGAGGAATATACAATAAATTTGCTGCCAAAATTTATGCCAAAAGTAGGTTAAAAGGGTTGCCCATGACTTCCTTTTATAATGCAAAGAAATGAAGAGTTGGAATCCAAAAGACTCCTTTAAATATGGCAAAGAAATGAAGAGTTGGAAGTCAAAACAACTCTTGAAAATTACTTAAAGTTCACCGACTTAGAATTCCAAGAGTTAAAAACATTTTAAAATCATTTTAAAATCCGTTTTAACTCCGTTTTCAAAACCGTTTGAAATTCTTGCCGTTAAAAATAATAACCAACACATTTGAGCAATAAAAATAGTTTTATCAAAAAATTTTCTCCATTTTCCAAAAATTAATTAAAATAGCCCAAAATTACGCGGGTTGTTACACTTCCCCACTAACAATGGAATTTCGCCCTCGAAATTCCCCGAATGCCTAACTCTCAAAATGAGGCCACTACACTAACTCCAAAAATAAATCACGTCTCCCAAAAATAAATTCCTCACATCTAATTCCGAAACTTATCACGAATATCACCTAAAATTTGCTATCTCCAAAAATTGCTAACCACGCAATGAACCCAAAATCCAAGCCCCGAGGGTTACCGTATACCTAAGCACTGATACCATTAGTAACATCCCGCCCGCCCGGGGAGAGCGAACGGAGCGCTAATGCGATAAAATAAATCCAAATCCACAAGTGACAAGGTATAGAGCATCTAAATCCCACAACAATAAAAGATAAACTACAAATTTCAATTTCTTCAAATAAATACCAAGTCTATCGAATTACATACAACTTCAAACTCGAAAAAGAAATACAAATCTTCAATGCTCTATACATCAAAATAATACGATTCTTCCAACTTGTATTAAAATTTCTCCCCAATATAATCCATGCTAAAAATCATCCCAATTGATCCATAGAGTCCCAAATCCACGCTAACCTGCCAACTAAAAGAAAATATGGGGAAGTACACAATACGACAAGAAAGGTGCTCAACAAATATATGTTAACGATGAATAAAACATAACAACACGAGTACGAATATTCAAATCAAAATGCAAATCTCAAAGCATTTATAAATATAATTTCTCAACAACACTTTAACCGGGTCACCAGGCCTCACCCCATTCGCAAATGTTTTATCAAGCCATAGCTTGAGAATAGGTATTTTGGCGGGTACTCAACATCCGTGCCATATTAAAATCTCATGACAACGTGTTCATCAATAATATAATGATACCAAATGAATGAAAATAATTTCAACTATTATTTTTCAGATTTCAATGAATTTATCAATTCAAATATGAGCTCAATTAACAAGAATTCAAAGAGAATGACACTCGCGAGATTTAAGGAGCATATTGTGTAAAACCCCATACCTCAAACAATGATGAGAAACCAATGATCACATCCTCAAGATCAATTCAAAAGATCTACAAAAGCTCCTCCAAGAACCTCCAACAAAATAGACCCAGGAACACCTCTAATCTAAGGTTGGAACTCACAAATCTCAAGGGCCAAAGTATATGTAAAAAGAAGAGGAATATAAAATAAATTTGCTGCGAAAATTTGTGCCAAAATTAGGTTAAAAGGGTTGCCCATGACTTCCTTTTATAATGCAAAGAAATGAAGAGTTGGAATCCAAAAGACTCCTTTAAATAAGGCAAAGAAATGAAGAGTTGGAAGTCAAAACAACTCTTGAAAATTACTTAAAGTTCACCGACTTAGAATTCCAAGAGTTAAAAACATTTAAAAATCATTTTAAAATCCGTTTTAACTCCGTTTTCAAAACCGTTTGAAATTCTTGCCGTTAAAAATAATAACCAACACATTTGAGCAATAAAAATAGTTTTATCAAAAACATTTTTTTTTCTCCATTTTCCAAAAATTAATTAAAATAGCCCAAAATTACGCGGGTTGTTACACTTCCCCACTAACAATGGAATTTCGCCCTCGAAATTCGCCGAATGACTAACTCTCAAAATGAGGCCACTACACTAACTCCAAAAATAAATCACGTCTCCCAAAAATAAATTCCTCACATCTAATTCCGAAACTTATCACGAATATCACCTAAAATTCGCTATCTCCAAAAATTGCTAACCACGCAATGAACCCAAAACCCAAGCCCCGAGGGTTGCCGTATACCTAAGCTCTGATACCATTTGTAACACCCTGCCCGCCCGGGGAGAGCGAACGGAGCTCTAATGCGATAAAATAATTCTATAGCCACAAGTGACTAGGTATAGAGCATCTAAATCCCACAACAACAAAAGGTAAACTACAAATCTCAATTTCTTCGAATAAATACCAAGTCTCTCGAATTACATACAACATCTAACTCGAAAAATAAATACAAATCTTCAATGCTCTACACATCAAAATAATACAATTCTTCCAACTTGTATTAAAAATTCTCCCCAATATAATCCACGCTAAAAATCATCCCAATTTATCCATAGCGTCCCAAATCCATGCTAACCTGCCAACTAAAAGAAAATATGGGGAAATACACAATACGACAAGAAAGGTGCTCAACAAATATATGTTAGCGATGAATAAAACGTAACAACACGAGTACGAATATTCAAATCAAAATGCCAATCTCAAAGCATTTATCAATATAATTTCTCAACAACACTTTAACCGGGTCACCAGGCCTCACCCCATTCGCATATGCTTTATCAAGCCATAGCCCGAGAATAGGCATTTTGGCGAGTACTCAACATCCGTGCCATATTAAAATCTCATGACAACGTGCTCATCAACAATATAATGATACCAAATGAATCAAAATAATTTCAACAATTATTTTCCAGATTTCAATGAATTTATCAATTCAAATATGTGTTCAATCAACAAGAATTCAAAGAGAATGACACTCGCGAGATTTAAGGAGCATATTGTGTAAAACCCCATACCTCAAACCATGATGAGAAACCAATGATCACATCCTCAAGATCAATTCAAAAGATCTACAAATGCTCCTCCAAGAACCTCCAACAACATATACCCAAGAACACCTCTAATCTATGGTTGGAACTCACAAATCTCAAGGGCCAAAGTATATGTAAAAAGAAGAGGAATATAAAATAAATTTGCTTCCGAAATTTGTGCCAAAAGTAGGTTAAAAGGGTTGCCCACGACTTCCTTTCATAATGCAAAGAAATGAAGAGTTGGAATCCCAAAGACTCCTTAAAATAAGACCAAGAAATGAAGAGTTGGAAGTCAAAACAACTTTTGAAAATTACCTAAAGTTCGCCGACTTAGAATTCCAAGAGTTAAAAACATTTTAAAATCATTTTAAAATCCGTTTTAACTCCGTTTTCAAAACCGTTTGAAATTCTCGCTTTTAAAAATAGTAGCCAACACATTTGAGCAATAAAAATAGTTTTATCAAAAACTTTATTTTCCATAAATTAATTAAAATAGCCCAAAATTAAGCGGGTTGTTACACTTCCCCACTAACAATGGAATTTCGCCCTCGAAATTCGCCAAATGCCTAACTCTCAAAATCAAGCCACTACACTAACTCCAAAAATAAATCACGTCTCCCAAAAATAAATTCCTCACATCTAATTCCGAAACTTATCTCGAATATCACCTAAAATTTGCTATCTCCAAAAATTGCTAACCACGCAATGAACCCAAAACCCAAGCCCCGAGGGTTGCCGTATACCTAAGCTCTGATACCATTTGTAACACCCCACCCGCCCGGGTAGAGCGAACGGAGCGCTAATGCGATAAAATAAATCTAAAGCCACAAGTGACAAGGTATAGAGCATCTAAATCCCATAACAACAAAAGATAAACTACAAATCTCAATTTCTTCAAATAAATACCAAGTCTCTCGAATTACATACAACATCTAACTCGAAAAATAAATACAAATCTTCAATGCTCTACACATCAAAATAATACAATTCTTCCAACTTGTATTAAAAATTCTCCCCAATATAATCCATGCTAAAAATCATCCCAATTGATCCATAGAGTCCCAAATCCACGCTAACCTGCCAACTAAAAGAAAATATGGGGAAATACACAATACGACAAGAAAGGTGCTCAACAAATATATGTTAGCGATGAATAAAACGTAACAACGCGAGTACGAATATTCAAATCAAAATGCCAATCTCAAAGCATTTATCAATATAATTTCTCAACAACACTTTAACCGGGTCACCAGGCCTCACCCCATTCGCATATGCTTTATCAAGCCATAGCCCGGGAATAGGTATTTTGGCGGGTACTCAACATCCGTGCCATATTAAAATCTCATGACAACGTGCTCATCAACAATATAATGATACCAAATGAATCAAAATAATTTCAACAATTATTTTCCAGATTTCAATGAATTTATCAATTCAAATATGTGTTCAATCAACAAGAATTCAAAGAGAATGACACTGGCGAGATTTAAGGAGCACATTGTGTAAAACCCCATACCTTAAACCATGATGAGAAACCAATGATCACATCCTCAAGATCAATTCAAGAGATGTACAAAATCTCCTCCAAGAACCTCCAACAAAATATACACATGAACACCACTAATCTATGGTTGGAACTCACAAATCTCAAGGGCCAAAGTTTATGTAAAAAGAAGAGGAATTAAAAATAAATTTGCAGCCAAAATTTGTGCCAAAAGTAGGTTAAAAGGGTTGCCCACGACTTCCTTTTATAATGAAAAGAAATGAAGAGTTGGAATCCAAAAGACTCCTTAAAATAAGGCAAAGAAATGAAGAGTTGGAAGTCAAAACAACTTTTGAAAATTACTTAAAGATCGCCGACTTAGAATTCCAATTGTTAAAAACATTTAAAAATCATTTTAAAATCTGTTTTAACTACGTTTTCGAAACCGTTTGAAATTCTCGCCTTTAAAAATAATAACCAACACATTTGAGCAATAAAAATAGTTTTATCAAAAACTTTATTTTCCTCCATTTTCTAGAAATTAATTAAAATAGCCCAAAATTACGCGGGTTGTTACACTTCCCCACTAACAATGGAATTTCGCCCTCGAAATTTGCCAAATGCCTAACTCTCAAAATCAAGCCACTACACTAACTCCAAAAATAAATCACGTCTCCCAAAAAAAAATTCCTCACATCTAATTCCAAAACTTATCACGAATATCACCTAAAATTCGCTATCTCCAAAAGTTGATAACCACGAAATGAACCCAAAACCCAAGCCCCGAGGGTTGCCGTATACCTAAGATCTGATACCATTTGTAACACCCCGCCCGCCCGGGTAGAGCGAACGGAGCACTAATGCGATAAAATAAATCTAAAGCCACAAGTGACAAGGTATAGAGCATCTAAATCCCACAACAACAAAAGGTAAACTACAAATCTCAATTTCTTCAAATAAATACCAAGTCTCTCGAATTACATACAACATCTAACTCGAAAAATAAATACAAATCTTCAATGCTCTACACATCAAAATAATACAATTCTTCCAACTTGTATTAAAAATTCTCCCCAATATAATCCACGCTAAAAATCATCCCAATTGACCCATAGCGTCCCAAATCCACGCTAACCTGCCAACTAAAAGAAAATATGGGGAAATACACAATACGACAAGAAAGGTGGTAAACAAATATATGTTAGCGATGAATAAAACGTAACAACACGAGTGCGAATATTCAAATCAAAATGCCAATCTTAAAGCATTTATCAATATAATTTCTCAGCAACACTTTAACCCGGTCACAAGGCCTCACCCCATTCGCATATGCTTTATCAAGCCATAGCCCGTGAATAGGTATTTTGGCGGGTACTCAACATCCGTGCCATATTAAAATCTCATGACAACGTGCCCATCAACAATATAATGATACCAAATGAATCAAAATAATTTCAACAATTATTTTCCAGATTTCAATGAATTTATCAATTCAAATATGAGTTCAATTAACAAGAATTCAAAGAGAATGACACTCGCGAGATTTAAGGAGCATATTGTGTAAAACCCCATACCTCAAACCATGATGAGAAACCAATGATCACATCCTCAAGATCAATTCAAAAGATCTACAAAAGCTCCTCCAAGAACCTCCAACAAAATAGACCCAAGAACACCTCTAATCTAAGGTTGGAACTCACAAATCTCAAGGGCCAAAGTATATGTAAAATGAAGAGGAATATAAAATAAATTTGCTGCCAAAATTTGTGCCAAAAGTAGGTTAAAAGGGTTGCCCACGACTTCCTTTTATAATGCAACGAAATAAAGAGTTGGAATCCAAAAGACTCCTTAAAATAAGGCAAAGAAATGAAGTGTTGGAAGTCAAAACAAGTTTTGAAAATTACTTAAAGATCGCCGACTTAGAATTCCAAGAGTTAAAAACATTTAAAAATAATTTTAAAATCTGTTTTAACTACGTTTTCGAAACCGTTTGAAATTCTCGCCTTTAAAAATAATAACCAACACATTTGAGCAATAAAAATAGTTTTATCAAAAACTTTATTTTCCTCCATTTTGCAGAAATTACTTAAAATAGAACAAAATTACGCGGGTTGTTACACTTCCGAACTAAGAATGGAATTTCACCCTCGAAATTCGCCAAATGCCTAACTCTAAAAATCATGCCACTACACTAACTCCAAAAATAAATCACGTCTACCAAAAATAAATTCCTAACATCTAATTCCGAAACTTATCACGAATATCACCTAAAATTCGCTATCTCCAAAAATTGCGAACCACGCAATGAACCCAAAACCCAAGCCCCGAGGGTTGCCGTATACCGAAGCTCTGATTCCATTTATTACACCCCGCCCGCTCGGGAGAGCTAACGGAGCGCTAATGCGATAAAATAAATCTAAAGCCACAAGTGACAAGGTATAGAGCATCTAAATCCCACAACAACAAGAGATAAACTACAAATCTCAATTTCTTCAAATAAATACCAAGTCTCCCAAATTACATACATTATCTATCTCAAAAAATAAATACAAATCTTCAATGCTCTATACATCCAAATAATAAAATTCTTCCAACTTGTATTAAAAATTCTCCCTAATATAAACCACGCTAAAAATCATCCTAATTGATCCATAGCGTCCCAAATCCACGCTAACATGCCAACTAAAAGAAAATATGGGGAAATACACAATACGATATGAAAGGTTCTCAACAAATATATGTTAGCGATGAATAAAACGTAACAACACGAGTACGAATATTCAAATCAAAATGCCAATCTCAAAGCATTTATCAATATAATTTGTCAACAACACTTTAACCGGGTCACCAGGCCTCATCCCATTCGCATATGCTTTATCAAGCCATAGCCCGAGAATAGGTATTTTGGCGGGTACTCAACATCCGTACCATATTAAAATCTCATGACAACGTGCTCATCAACAATATAATGATACCAAATGAATCAAAATAATTTCAACAATTATTTTCCAGATTTCAATGAATTTATCAATTCAAATATGAGTTCAATTAACAAGAATTCAAAGAGAATGACAGTCGCAAAATTTAAGGAGCATATTGTGTAAAACCCCATACCTCAAACCATGATGAGAAACCAATGATCACATCCTCAAAATCAATTCAAAAGATCTACAAAATCTCCTCCAAGAACCTCCAACAAAATAGACCCAAGAACACCTCTAATCTAAGGTTGAAACTAACAAATCTCAAGGGCCAAAGTATATGTAAAATGAAGAGGAATATAAAATAAATTTGCTGCCAAAATTTGTGCCAAAAGTAGGTTAAAAGGGTTGCCCACGACTTCCTTTTATAATGCAAAGAAATGAAGAGTTGGAATCCAAAAGACTCCTTAAAATAAGGCAAAGAAATGAAGAGTTGGACGTCAAAACAACTTTTGAAAATTACATAAAGATCGCCGACTTAGAATTCCAAGAGTTAAAAACATTTTAAAATCATTTTAAAATCTGTTTTAACTACGTTTTCGAAACCGTTTGAAATTCTCGCCTTTAAAAATCATAACCAACACATTTGAGCAATAAAAATAGTTTTATCAAAAACTATATTTTCCTCCATTTTCTAGAAATTCATTAAAATAGCCCAAAATTACGCGGGTTGTTACACTTCCCCACTAACAATGGAATTTCGCCCTCGAAATTCGACAAATGCCTAACTCTCAAAATCAAGCCACTACACTAACTCCAAAAATAAATCACGTCTCCCAAAAATAAATTCCTCACATCTAATTCCAAAACTTATCACGAATATCACCTAAAATTCGCTATCTCCAAAAGTTGCTAACCACGCAATGAACCCAAAACCCAAGCCCCGAGGGTTGCCGTATACCTAAGCTCTGATACCATTTGTAACACCCCGCCCGCCCGGGTAGAGCGAACGGAGAGCTAATGCGATAAAATAAATCCAAATCCAAAAGTGACAAGGTACAAAGCATCTAAATCCCACAACAACAAAAGATAAACTACAAATCTCAATTTCTTCAAATAAATACCAAGTCCCTCGAATTACATACAACATCTAACTCGAAAAATAAATACAAATCTTCAATTCTCTATACATCAAAATAATACAATTCTTCCAACTTGTATTAAAAATTCTCCCCAATATAATCCACGCTAAAAATCATCCCAATTGATCCATAGCGTCCCAAATCCACGCTAACCTGCCAACTAAAAGAAAATATGAGGAAATACACAATACGACAAGAAAGATGCTCAACAAATATATGTTAGCGATGATTAAAACGTAACAACACGAGTACGAATATTCAAATCAAAATGCCAATCTCAAAGCATTTATCAATATAATTTCTCAACAACACTTTAACCGGGTCACCAGGCCTCACCCCATTCGCATATGCTTTATCAAGCCATAGCCCGGGAATAGGTATTTTGGTGGGTACTCAACATCCGTGCCATATTAAAATCTCATTACAACGTGCTCATCAACAATATAATGATCCACATGAATCAAAATAATTTCAACAATTATTTTCCAAATTTCAATGAATTTATCAATTCAAATATGTGTTCAATCAACAAGAATTCAAATAGAATTCACTCACGAGATTTAAAGAGCACATTGTGTAAAACCCCATACCTTAAACCATGATGAGAAACCAATGATCACATCCTCAAGATCAATTCAAAAGATGTACAAAATCTCCTCAAAGAACCTCCAACAAAATATACCCAAGAACACCTCTAATCTATGGTTGGAACTCACAAATATCAAGGGCCAAAGTATATGTAAAAAGAAGAGGAATTTAAAATAAATCTGCTGCCAAAATTGGTGCCAAAAGAAGGTTAAAAGGGTTGCCCACAACTTCCTTTTATAATGCAAATAAATGAAGAGTTGGAATCCAAAAGACTCCTTAAAATAAGTCAAAGAAATGAAGAGTTGGAAGTCAAAACAACTTTTTAAAATTACTTAAAGATCGCCGACTTAGAATTCCAAGAGTTAAAAACATTTAAAAATCATTTTAAAATCTGTTTTAACTACGTTTTCGAAATCGTTTGAAATTCTCGCCTTTAAAAATAATAACCAACACATTTGAGCAATAAAAATAGTTTTATCAAAAACTTTATTTTCCTCCATTTTCCAGAAATTAATTAAAATAGACCAAAATTACGCGGGTTGTTACACTTCCCCACTAACAATGGAATTTCTCCCTCAAAATTCGCCAAATGCCTAACTCTCAAAATCAAGCCACTACACTAACTCCAAAAATAAATCACGTCTTACAAAAATATATTCCTCACATCTAATTCCAAAACTTATCACGAATATCACCTAAAATTCGCTATCTCCAAAAGTTTCTAACCACGCAATGAACCCAAAACCCAAGCCCCGAGGGTTGCCGTATACCTAAGCTCTGATACCATTTGTAACACCCCGCCCGCCCGGGTAGAGCGAACGGAGAGCTAATGCGATAAAATAAATCTAAATCCACAAGTGACAAGGTATAGAGGATCTAAATCCCACAACAACAAAAGATAAACTACAAATCTCAATTTCTTCAAATAAATACCATGTCTCTCTAATTACATACAACATCTAACTCGAAAAATAAATACAGACCTTCAATGCTCTATACATCAAAATAATACAATTCTTCCAACCTGTATTAAAAATTCTCCCCAATATAATCCATGCTAAAAATCATCCCAATTGATCCATAGCGTCCCAAATCCACGGTAACCTGCCAACTAAAAGAAAATATGGGGAAATACACAATACGACAAGCAAGGTGCTCAACAAATATATGTTAGGGATGAATAAAATGTAAAAACACGAGTACGAATATTCAAATCAAAATGCCAATCTCAAAGCATTTATCAATATAATATCTCAACAACACTTTAACCGGGTCACCAGACCTCACCCCATTCGCATATGCTTTATTAAGCCATAGCCCGAGAATAGGTATTTTGGCGGGTACTTAACATCCGTGCCATATTAAAATCTCATGACAACGTGCTCATCAACAATATAATGATACCAAATGAATCAAAATAATTTCAACAATTATTTTCCGGATTTCAACGAATTTATCAATTCAAATATGAGTTCAATTAACAAGAATTCAAAGAGAATGACAGTCGCAAAATTTAAGGAGCATATTGTGTAAAACCCCATACCTCAAACCATGGTGAGAAACCAATGATCACATCCTCATGATCAATTCAAAAGATCTACAAAAGCTCCTCCAAGAACCTCCAACAAAATAGACCCAAGAACACCTCTAATCTATGGTTGGAACTCACAAATCTCAAGGGCCAAAGTATATGTAAAATGAAAAGGAATATAAAATAAATTTGCGGCCAAAATTTGTGCCAAAAGTAGGTTAAAAGGGTTGCCCACGACTTCCTTTTATAATGCAAATAAATGAAGAGTTGGATTTCGAAAGACTCCTTTAAATAAGGCAAAGAAATGAAGAATCGGAAGTCAAAACAACTCTTTAAAATTACTTAAACTTCGCCGACTAAGAATTCCTAGAGTTAAAAATCATTTAAAATCCGTTTTAACTACGTTTTTGAAACCGTTTTAAATTATCGCCTTTAAAAATAATAACCAACACATTTGAGCAATAAAAATAGTTTTATCAAAAACTTTATTTTCCTCCATTTTGCAGAAATTAATTAAAATAGCCCAAAATTATGCGGGTTGTTACACTTCCCCACTAACAGTTCAATTTCACCCTCGAAATTCGCCAAATGCCTAACTCTCAAAATCAAGCCTCTACACTAACTCCAAAAATAAATCAAGTCTCCCAAAAATAAATTTCTCACATCTAATTCCGAAACTTATCACGAATATCACCTAAAATTCGCTATCTCCAAAAATTGCTATCCACGCAATGAACCCAAAACCCAAGCCCCAAGGGTTGTCGTATACCTAAGCTCTGATACCATTTGTAACACCCCGCCCGCCCGGGGACATCTAACGGAGCGCTGATGCGATAAAATAAATCTAAAGCCACAAGTGACATGGTATAGAGCATCTAAATCCCACAACAACAAAAGATAAACTAAAAATCTCAATTTCTTCAAATAAATACCAAGTCTCCCGAATTACATACATTATCTATCTCGAAAAATAAATACAAATCTTAAATGCTCTATACATCCAAATAATAAAATTCTTCCAACTTGTATTAAAAATTCTCCCCAATATAATCCACGCTAAAAATTATCCCAATTGATCCATAGCGTCCTAAATCCACGCTAAGCTGCCAACTAAAAGAAAATATGGGGAAATACACAATACGATATGAAAGGTGCTTAACAAATACATGTTAGCGATGAATAAAACGTAACAACACGAGTACGAATATTAAAATCAAAGTGCCAATCTAAAAGCATTTATCAATATAATTTCTCAATAACACTTTAATCGGGTCACCAGGGCTCACCCCATTCGCATATGCTTTATCAAGCCATAACTCGAGAATAGGTATTTTGGCGGGTACTCGACATCCATGCCATATTAAAATCTCATGACAACGTGCTCATCAACAATATAATGATACCAAATGAATCAAAATAATTTCAACAATTATTTTCCAGATTTCAATGAATTTATCAATTCAAATATGAGTTCAATTAACAAGAATTCAAAGAGAATGACACTCGCGAAATTTAAGGAGCATATTGTGTAAAATCCCATACATCAAACCATGATGAGAAACCAATGATCACATCCTCAAGATCAATTTAAAAGACCTACAAAAGCTCCTCCAAGAACCTCCAACAAAATAGACCCAAGAACACCTCTAATCTAAGGTTGGAACTCACAAATCTCAAGGGCCAATGTATATGTAAAAAGAAGAGGAATATAAAATAAATTTGTTGCCAAAATTTGTGCCAAAAGTAGGTTAAAAGGGTTGCCCACGACTTCCTTTTATAATGCAAAGAAATGAAGAGTTGGAATTCGAAAGACTCCTTTAAATAAGGCAAAGAAATGAAGAGTTAGAAGTCAAAACAACTCTTGAAAATTACTTAAAGTTCGGCGACTTAGAATTCCAAGAGTTAAAAACATTTTAAAATCATTTTAAAATCTGTTTTAACTACATTTTCGAAACCGTTTTAAATTCCCGCCTTTAAAAATAATAACCAACACATTTGAGCAATAAAAATAGTTTTATCAAAAACTTTATTTTCCTCCATTTTCCAGAAATTAATTAAAATAGCCCAAAATTACGCGGGTTGTTACACTTCCCCACTAACAATGGAATTTCGCCCTCGAAATTCGCCAAATGCCTAACTCTCAAAATCAAGCCACTACACTACTCCAAAAATAAATCACGTCTCCCAAAAATAAATTCCTCACATCTAATTCCGAAACTTATCACGAATATCACCTAAAATTCGCTATCTACAAAAATTGCTAACCACGCAATGAACCCAAAACCCAAGCCCGAGGGTTTCCATATACCTAAGCTCTGATACCATTTGTAACACCCCGCCCGCCCGGGGAGAGCGAACGGAGCGCTAATGCGATAAAATAAATCTAAAGCCACAAGTGACAAGGTATAGAGCATCTAAATCCCACAACAACAAAAGATAAACTACAAATCTCAATTTCTTCAAATATATACCAAGTCTCTCGAATTACATAGAACATCTAACTCGAAAAATAAATACAAATCTTCAATGCTCTATAAATCAAAATAATACAATTCTTCCAACTTGTATTAAAAATTCTTCCCAACATAATCCACACTAAAAATCATCCCAATTGATCCATAGCGTCCCAAATCCACGCTAACCTCCCAACTAAAAGAAAATATGGGGAAATAAACAATACGACAAGAAAGGTGCTCAACAAATATATGTTAGGGATGAATAAAACGTAACAACACGAGTCCTAATATTCAAATCAAAATGTCAATCTCAAAGAATTTATCAATATAATTTCTCAACAACACTTTAACCGGGTCACCAGGCCTCACCCCATTCGAATATGCTTTATCAAGCCATAGCCCGAGAATAGGTATTTTGGCGGGTACTCAACATCCGTGCCATATTAAGATATCATGACAATGTGTTCATCAACAATATAATAATACCAAATGAATCAAAATAATTTCAACAATTATTTTCCAGATTTCAATGAATTTATCAATTCAAATATGAGTTCAATTGACAAGAATTCAAAGAGAATAACACTCGCGAAATTGAAGGAGCATATTGTGTAAAACCCCATACCTAAAACCATGATGAGAAACCAATGATCACATCCTCAAGATCAATTCAAAAGATCTACAAAAGATCCTCCAAGAACCTCCAACAAAATAGACCCAAGAACACCTCTAATCTAAGGTTGGAACTCACAAATCTCAAGGGCCAAAGTATATGTAAAAAGAAGAGGAATATAAAATAAATTTGCTGCCAAAATTTGTGCCAAAAGTAGGTTAAACGGGTTGCCCACGACTTCCTTTTATAATTCAAAGAAATGAAGAGTTGGAATCCGAAAGACTCCTTTAAATAAGGAAAAGAAATGAAGAGTTGGAAGTCAAAACAACTCTTGAAAATTACTTAAAGGTCGGTGACTTAGAATTCCAAGAGTCAAAATCATTTAAAAATCATTTTAAAATCTGTTTTAACTACGTTTTCGAAACCGTTTGAAATTCTCTCTTTTAAAAATAATAACCAACACATTTGAGCAATAAAAATAATTTTATTAAAAACTTTATTTTCCTCCATTTTCCAGAAATTAATTAAAATAGCCCAAAATTACGCGGGTTGTTACACTTCCCCACTAACAATGGAATTTCGCCCTCGAAATTCGCCAAATGCCTAACTCTCAAAATCAATCCACTACACTAACTCCAAAAATAAATCACGTCTCCCAAAAATAAATTCCTCGCATCTAATTCCGAAACTTATCACGAATATCACCTAAAATTCGCTATCTACAAAAATTGCTAACCACGCAATGAACCCAAAACCCAAGCCCCGAGGGTTGCCGTATACCTAAGCTCTGATACCATTTGTAACATCCCGCCCGCCCGGGGAGAGCGAACGGAGCGCTAATGCGATAAAATAAATCTAAAGCCACAAGTGACAAGGTATAGAGCATCTAAATCACACAACAACAAAAGATAAACTACAAATCTCAATTTCTTCAAATAAATACCAAGTCTCTCGAATTACATACAACATCTAACTCGAAAAATAAATACAAATCTTCAATGCTCTATACATCAAAATAATACAATTCTTCCAACTTGTATTAAAAATTCTCCCCAATATAATCCACGCTAAAAATCATCCCAATTGATCCATAGCGTCCCAAACCATGCTAACCTGCCAACTAAAAGAAAATATGGGGAAATACACAATACGACAAGAAAGGTGCTCAACAAATATATGCTAGCGATGAATAAAACGTAACAACACTAGTCCGAATATTCAAATAAAAATGCCAATCTCAAAGCATTTATCAATATAATTTCTCAACAACACTTTAACCGGGTCACCAGGCCTCACCCCATTCGCATATGCTTTATCAAGCCATAGCCCGAGAATAGGTATTTTGGCGGGTACTCAACATCCGTGCCATATTAAAATCTCATGACAACGTGTTCATCAACAATATATTGATACCAAATGAATCAAAATAATTTCAACAATTATTTTCCAGATTTCAATGAATTTATCAATTCAAATATGAGTTCAATTAACAAGAATTCAAAGAGAATAACACTCGCGAAATTTAAGGAGCATATTGTGTAAAACCCCATACTTCAAACCATGATTAGAAACCAATGATCACATCCTCAAGATCAATTCAAAAGATCTACAAAAGCTCCTCCAAGAACCTCCAACAAAATAGACCCAAGAACACCTCTAATCTAAGGTTGGAACTCACAAATCTCAAGGGCCAAAGTATATGTAAAAAGAAGAGGAATATAAAATAAATTTGCTGCCAAAATTTGTGCCAAAAGTAGGTTAAAAGGGTTGCCCATGACTTCCTTTTATAATGCAAAGAAATGAAGAGTTGGAATCCGAAAGACTCCTTTAAATAAGGCAAAGAAATGAAGAGTTGGAAGTCAAAACCACTTTTGAAAATTACTTAAAGATCGCCGACTTAGAATTCCAAGAGTTAAAAACATTTAAAAATCATTTTAAAATCTGTTTTAACTATGTTTTCGAAACCGTTTGAAATTCTCGCCTTTAAAAATAGTAACCAACACATTTGAGCAATAAAAATAGTTTTATCAAAAACTTTGTTTTCCTCCATTTTCCATAAATTAATTAAAATAGCCCAAAATTACGCGGGTTGTTACACTTCCCCACTAACAATGGAATTTCGGCCTCGAAATTCGCCAAATGCCTAACTCTGAAAATCAAGCAACTACACTAACTCCAAAAATAAATCACGTATCCCAAAAATAAATTCCTCACATCTAATTCCGAAACTTATCACGAATATCACCTAAAATTCGCTATCTTCAAAAATTTCTAACCACGCAATGATGCCAAAACCCAAGCCTCGAGGGTTCCCATATACCTAAGCTCTGATACCATTTGTAACTCCCCGCCCGCCGGGGAGAGCGAACGGAGCGCTAATGTGATAAAATAAATCTAAAGCCACAAGTGACAAGGTATAGAGCATCTAAATCCCACAACAACAAAAGATAAACTACAAATCTCAATTTCTTCAAAATAAATACCAAGTCTCTCGAATTACATACAACATCTAACTCGAAAAATAAATACAAATCTTCAATGCTCTATACATCAAAATAATACAATTCTTCCAACTTGTATTAAAAATTCTTCCCAACATAATCCACGCTAAAAATCATCCAAATTGATCCATAGCGTCCCAAATCCACGCTAACCTGCCAACTTAAAGAAAATATGGGGAAATACACAATACGACAAGAAAGGTGCTCAACAAATATATGTTAGCGATGAATAAAACGTAACAACACGAGTCCGAATATTCAAATCAAAATGCCAATCTCAAAGAATTTATTAATATAATTTCTCAACAACACTTTAACTGGGTCACCAAGCCTCACCCCATTCGCATATGCTTTATCAAGCCATATCCCGAGAATAGGTATTTTGGCGGGTACTCAACATCCGTGCCATATTAAAATATCATGACAATGTGTTCATCAACAATATAATGATTCCAAATGAATCAAAATAATTTCAACAATTATTTTCCAGATTTCAATGAATTTATCAATTCAAATATGAGTTCAATTATCAAGAATTCAAAGAGAATAACACTCGCAAAATTTAAGGAGCATATTGTGTAAAACCCCATACCTCAAAACCTGATGAGAAACCAATGATCACATCCTCAAGATCAATTCAAAAGATCTACAAAAGCTCCTCCAAGTACCTCCAACAAAATAGACCCAAGAACACCTCTAATATAAGGTTTGAACTGACAAATCTCAAGGGCCAAAGTATATGTAAAAAGAAGAAGAATATAAAATAAATTTGCTGCCAAAATTTGTGCCAAAAGTAGGTTAAAAGGGTTGCCCACGACTTCCTTTTATAATGCAAAGAAATGAAGAGTTGGAATCCCAAAGACTCCTTTAAATAAGGCAAAGAAATGAAGAGTTGGAAGTCAAAACAACTCTTGAAAATTACTTAAAGTTCGGCGACTTATAATTCCAAGAGTTAAAAACATTTAAAAATCATTTTAAAATCTGTTTTAACTACGTTTTCGAAACCGTTTGAAATTCTCGCCTTTAAAACTAATAACCAACACATTTGAGCAATAAAAATAATATTATTAAAAACTTTATTTTCCTCCATTTTCCAGAAATTAATTAAAATAGCCCAAAATTACGGGGGTTGTTACACTTCCCCACTAACAATGGAATTTCGCCCTCGAAATTTGCCAAATGCCTAACTCTCAAAATCAAGCCACTACACTAACTCCAAAAATAAATCACGTCTCCCAAAAATAAATTCCTCACATCTAATTCCGAAACTTATCACGAATATCACCTAAAATTCGCTATCTACAAAAATTGCTAACCACGCAATGAACCCAAAACCCAAGCCCCGAGGGTTGCCGTATACCGAAGCTCTGATACCATTTGTAACACCCCGCCCGCCCGGGGAGAGCGAACGGAGCGCTAATGCGATAAAATAAATCTAAAGCCACAAGTGACAAGGTATAGAGCATCTAAATCCCACAACAACAAAAGATAAACTACAAATCTCCATTTCTTCAAATAAATACCAAGTCTCTCGAATTACATACAACATCTAACTCGAAAAATAAATACAAATCTTCAATGCTCTATACATCAAAATAATACAATTCTTCCAACTTGTATTAAAAATTCTCCCCAATATAATCCACGCTAAAAATCATCCCAATTGATCCATAGCGTCCCAAATCCACGCTAACCTGCCAACTAAGAGAAAATATGGGGAAATACACCATACAACAAGAAAGGTGTTCAACAAATATATGTTAGCGATGAATAAAACGTAACAACACTAGTCCGAATATTCAAATCAAAATGCCAATCTCAAAGCATTTATCAATATAATTGCTCAACAACACTTTAACCGGGTCACCAGGCCTCACCCCATTCGCATACGCTTTATCAAGCCATAGCCCGAGAATAGGTATTTTGGCGGGTACTCAACATCCGTGCCATATTAAAATCTCATGACAACGTGTTCATCAACAATATAATGATACCAAATGAATCAAAATAATTTCAACAATTATTTTCCAGATTTCAAAGAATTTATCAATTCAAATATGAGTTCAATTAACAAGAATTCAAAGAGAATAACACTCGCGAAATTTAAGGGGCATATTGTGTAAAACCCCATACCTCAAACCATGATTAGAAACCAATGATCACATCCTCAAGATCAATTCAAAAGATGTACAAAAGCTCCTCCAAGAACCTCCAACAAAATAGACCCAAGAACACCTCTAATCTAAGGTTGGAACTCACAAATCTCAAGGGCCAAAGTATATGTAAAAAGAAGAGGAATATAAAATAAATTTGCTGCCAAAATTTGTGCCAAAAGTAGGTTAAAAAGGTTGCCCACGACTTCCTTTTATAATGCAAAGAAATGAAGAGTTGGAATCTGAAAGACTCCTTTAAATAAGGCAAAGAAATGAAGAGTTGGAAGTCAAAACAACTCTTGAAAATTACTTAAAGTTCGCCGACTTAGAATTCCAAGAGTTAAATACATTTAAAAATCATTTTAAAATCTGTTTTAACTACGTTTTCGAAACCGTTTGAAATTCTCGCCTTTAAAACTAATAGCCAACACATTTGAGCAATAATAATAATTTTATTAAAAACTTTATTTTCCTCCATTTTCCAAAAATTAATTAAAATAGCCCAAAATTACGGGGGTTGTTACACTTCCCCACTAACAATGGAATTTCGCCCTCGAAATTCGCCAAATGCCTAACTCTCAAAATCAAGCCACTACACTAACTCCAAAAATAAATCACGTCTCCCAAAAATAAATTCCTCACATATAATTCCGAAACTTATCACGAATATCACCTAAAATTCGCTATCTACCAAAATTGCTAACCACGCAATGAACCCAAAACCCAAGCCCCGAGGGTTGCCGTAAACCTAAGCTCTGATACCATTTGTAACACCCCGCCCGCCCGGGGAGAGCGAACGGAGCGCTAATGCGATAAAATAAATCTAAAGCCACAAGTGACAAGGTATAGAGCATCTAAATCCCACAACAACAAAAGATAAACTACAAATCTCAATTTCTTCAAATAAATACCAAGTCTCTCGAATTACATACAACATCTAACTCGAAAAATAAATACAAATCTTCAATGCTCTATACATCAAAATAATACAATTCTTCCAACTTGTATTAAAAATTCTCCCCAATATAATCCATGCTAAAAATCATCCCAATTGATCCATAGCGTCCCAAATCCACGTTAACATGCCAACTAAAAGAAAATATGGGGAAATACACAATACGACAAGAAAGGTGCTCAACAAATATATGTTAGCGATGAATAAAACGTAACAACACTAGTCCGAATATTCAAATCAAAATGCCAATCTCAAAGCATTTATCAATATAATTTCTCAACAACACTTTAACCGGGTCATCAGGCCTCACCCCATTCGCATACGCTTTATCAAGCCATAGCCCGAGAATAGGTATTTTGGCGGGTACTCAACATCCGTGCCATATTAAAATCTCATGACAACGTGTTCATCAACAATATAATGATACCAAATGAATCAAAAGATTTCAAAGAATTTATCAATTCAAATAGAAGTTCAATTAACAAGAATTCAAAGAGAATAACACTCGCGAAATTTAAGGAGCATATTGTGTAAAACCCCATACCTCAAACCATGATTAGAAACCAATGATCTCATCCTCAAGATCAATTCAAAAGATCTACAAAAGCTCCTCCAAGAACCTCCAACAAAATAGACCCAAGAACACCTCTAATCTAAGGTTGGAACTCACAAATCTCAAGGGCCAAAGTATATGTAAAAAGAAGAGGAATATAAAATAAATTTGCTGCCAAAATTTGTGCCAAAAGTAGGTTAAAAGGGTTGCCCACGACTTCCTTTTATAATGCAAAGAAATGAAGAGTTGGAATCCGAAAGACTCCTTTAAATAAGGCAAAGAAATGAGGAGTTGGAAGTCAAAACAACTCTTGAAAATTACTTAAAGTTCGCCGACTTAGAATTCCAAGAGTTAAAAACATTTTCAAATCATTTTAAAATCCGTTTTAACTACGTTTTCGAAACCGTTTGAAATTCTCGCCTTTAAAACTAATAACCAACACATTTGAGCAATAAAAATAATTTTATTAAAAACTTTATTTTCCTCCATTTTCCAGAAATTAATTAAAATAGCCCAAAATTACGGGGGTTGTTACACTTCCCCACTAACAATGGAATTTCGCCCTCGAAATTCGCCAAATGCCTAACTCTCAAAATCAGGCCACAACACTAACTCCAAAAATAAATCACGTCTCCCAAAAATAAATTCCTCACATCTAATTCCGAAACTTATCACGAATATCACCTAAAATTCGCTATCTACCAAAATTGCTAACCACGCAATGAACCCAAAACCCAAGCCCCGAGGGTTGCCGTATACCTAAGCTCTGATACCATTTGTAACACCCCGCCCGCCCGGGGAGAGCGAACGGAGCGCTAATGCGATAAAATAAATCTAAAGCCACAAGTGACAAGGTATAGAGCATCTAAATCCCACAACAACAAAAGATAAACTACAAATCTCAATTTCTTCAAATAAATACCAAGTCTCTCGAATTACATACAACATCTAACTCGAAAAATAAATACAAATCTTCAATGCTCTATACATCAAAATAATACAATTCTTCCAACTTGTATTAAAAATTCTCCCCAATATAATCCATGCTAAAAATCATCCCAATTGATCCATAGCGTCCCAAATCCACGTTAACATGCCAACTAAAAGAAAATATGGGGAAATACACAATACGACAAGAAAGGTGCTCAACAAATATATGTTAGCGATGAATAAAACGTAACAACACTAGTCCGAATATTCAAATCAAAATGCCAATCTCAAAGCATTTATCAATATAATTTCTCAACAACACTTTAACCGGGTCATCAGGCCTCACCCCATTCGCATACGCTTTATCAAGCCATAGCCCGAGAATAGGTATTTTGGCGGGTACTCAACATCCGTGCCATATTAAAATCTCATGACAACGTGTTCATCAACAATATAATGATACCAAATGAATCAAAAGATTTCAAAGAATTTATCAATTCAAATAGAAGTTCAATTAACAAGAATTCAAAGAGAATAACACTCGCGAAATTTAAGGAGCATATTGTGTAAAACCCCATACCTCAAACCATGATTAGAAACCAATGATCTCATCCTCAAGATCAATTCAAAAGATCTACAAAAGCTCCTCCAAGAACCTCCAACAAAATAGACCCAAGAACACCTCTAATCTAAGGTTGGAACTCACAAATCTCAAGGGCCAAAGTATATGTAAAAAGAAGAGGAATATAAAATAAATTTGCTGCCAAAATTTGTGCCAAAAGTAGGTTAAAAGGGTTGCCCACGACTTCCTTTTATAATGCAAAGAAATGAAGAGTTGGAATCCGAAAGACTCCTTTAAATAAGGCAAAGAAATGAGGAGTTGGAAGTCAAAACAACTCTTGAAAATTACTTAAAGTTCGCCGACTTAGAATTCCAAGAGTTAAAAACATTTTCAAATCATTTTAAAATCCGTTTTAACTACGTTTTCGAAACCGTTTGAAATTCTCGCCTTTAAAACTAATAACCAACACATTTGAGCAATAAAAATAATTTTATTAAAAACTTTATTTTCCTCCATTTTCCAGAAATTAATTAAAATAGCCCAAAATTACGGGGGTTGTTACACTTCCCCACTAACAATGGAATTTCGCCCTCGAAATTCGCCAAATGCCTAACTCTCAAAATCAGGCCACAACACTAACTCCAAAAATAAATCACGTCTCCCAAAAATAAATTCCTCACATCTAATTCCGAAACTTATCACGAATATCACCTAAAATTCGCTATCTACCAAAATTGCTAACCACGCAATGAACCCAAAACCCAAGCCCCGAGGGTTGCCGTATACCTAAGCTCTGATACCATTTGTAACACCCCGCCCGCCCGGGGAGAGCGAACGGAGCGCTAATGCGATAAAATAAATCTAAAGCCACAAGTGACAAGGTATAGAGCATCTAAATCCCACAACAACAAAAGATAAACTACAAATCTCAATTTCTTCAAATAAATACCAAGTCTCTCGAATTACATACAACATCTAACTCGAAAAATAAATACAAATATTCAATGCTCTATACATCAAAATAATACAATTCTTCCAACTTGTATTAAAAATTATCCCCAATATAATGCACGCTAAAAATCATCCCAATTGATCCATAGCGTCCCAAATCCACGCTAACCTGCCAACTAAAAGAAAATATGGGGAAATACACAATACGACAAGAAAGGTGCTCAACAAATATATGCTAGCGATGAATAAAACGTAACAACACGAGTCCGAATATTCAAATCAAAATGCCAATCTCAAAGAATTTATCAATATAATTTCTCGACAACACTTTAACCGGGTCACCAGGCCTCACCCCATTCGCATATGCTTTATCAAGCCATAGCCCGAGAATAGGTATTTTGGCGGGTACTCAACATCCGTGCCATATTAAAATATCATGACAATGTGTTCATCAACAATATAATGATACCAAATGAATCAAAATAATTTCAACAATTATTTTCCAGATTTCAAAGAATTTATCAATTCAAATATGAGTTCAATTAACAAGAATTCAAAGAGAATAACACTCGCGAAATTTAAGGAGCATATTGTGTAAAACCCCATACCTCAAACCATGATTAGAAACCAATGATCTCATCCCCAAGATCAATTCAGAAGATCTACAAAAGCTCCTCCAAGAACCTCCAACAAAATAGACCCAAGAACCCCTCTAATCTAAGGTTGGAACTCACAAATCTTAAGGGCCAAAGTATATGTAAAAAGAAGAGGAATATAAAATAAATTTGCTGCCAAAATTTGTGCCAAAAGTAGGTTAAAAGGGTTGTCCACGACTTCCTTTTATAATGCAAAGAAATGAAGAGTTGGAATCCGAAAGACTCCTTTAAATAAGGCAAAGAAATGAAGAGTTGGAAGTCAAAACAACTCTTGAAAATTACTTAAAGTTCGCCGACTTAGAATTCCAAGAGTTAAAAACATTTAAAAATCATTTTAAAATCCGTTTTAACTAGGTTTTCGAAACGGTTTGAAATTCCCGCCTTTAAAAATAGTAACCAACACATTTGAGCAATAAAAATAGTTTTATCAAAAACTTTATTTTCCTCCATTTTCCAGAAATTAATTAAAATAGCCCAAAATTACGCGGGTTATTACACTTCCCCACTAACAATGGAATTTCTCCCTCAAAATTCGCCAAATGCCTAACTCTCAAAATCAGGCCACAACACTAACTCCAAAAATAAATCACGTCTCCCAAAAATAAATTCCTCACATCTAATTTCGAAACTTATCACGAATATCACCTAAAATTTGCTATCTCCTAAGATTGCTAACCACGCAATGAACCCAAAACCCAAGCCCCGAGGGTTACCGTATACCTAAGCTCTGATACCATTTGTAACAAGCCGCCCACCCGTGGAGAGCGAACGGAGAGCTAATGCGATAAAATAAATCTAAAGCCACAAGTGACAAGGTATAGAGCATCTAAATCCCACAACAACAAAAGATAAACTACAAATCTCAATTTCTTCAAATAAATACCATGTCTCTCGAATTACATAAACATCTAACTCGAAAAATAAATACAAATCTTCAATGCTCTATACATCAAAATAATACAATTCTTCCAACTTGTATTAAAAATTCTCCCCAATATAATCCACGCTAAAAATAATCCCAATTGATCCATAGCGTCCCAAATCCATGCTAACCTGCCAAATAAAAGAAAATATGGGAAAATACACAATACGACAAGAAAGGTGCTCAACAAATATATGCTATCGATGAATAAAACGTAACAACACGAGTCCGAATATTCAAATCAAAATGCCAATCTCAAAGAATTTATCAATATAATTTCTCGACAACACTTTAACCGGGTCACCAGGCCTCACCCCATTCGCATATGCTTTATCAAGCCATAGCCCGAGAATAGGTATTTTGGCGGGTACTCAACATCCGTGCCATATTAAAATATCATGACAATGTGTTCATCAACAATATAATGATACCAAATGAATCAAAATAATTTCAACAATTATTTTCCAGATTTCAAAGAATTTATCAATTCAAATATGAGTTCAATTAACAAGAATTCAAAGAGAATAACACTCGCGAAATTTAAGGAGCATATTGTGTAAAACCCCATACCTCAAACCATGATTAGAAACCAATGATCTCATCCCCAAGATCAATTCAGAAGATCTACAAAAGCTCCTCCAAGAACCTCCAACAAAATAGACCCAAGAACACCTCTAATCTAAGGTTGGAACTCACAAATCTCAAGGGCCAAAGTATATGTAAAAAGAAGAGGAATATAAAATAAATTTACTGCCAAAATTTGTGCCAAAAGTAGGTTAAAAGGGTTGCCCACGACTTCCTTTTATAATGCAAAGAAATGAAGAGTTGGAATCCGAAAGACTCCTTTAAATAAGGCAAAGAAATGAAGAGTTGGAAGTCAAAACAACACTTGAAAATTACTTAAAGTTCGCCGACTTAGAATTCCAAGAGTTAAAAACATTTAAAAATCATTTTAAAATCCGTTTTAACTACGTTTTCGAAACCGTTTGAAATTCCCGCCTTTAAAAATAGTAACCAACACATTTGAGCAATAAAAATAGTTTTATCAAAAACTTTATTTTCCTCCATTTTCCAGAAATTAATTAAAATAGCTCAAAATTACGCGGGTTGTTACACTTCCCCACTAACAATGGAATTTCTCCCTCAAAATTCGCCAAATGCCTAACTCTCAAAATCAGGCCACAACACTAACTCCAAAAATAAATCACGTCTCCCAAAAATAAATTCCTGACATCTAATTTCGAAACTTATCACGAATATCACCTTAAATTTGCTATCTCCTAAAATTGCTAACTACGCAATGAACCCAAAACCCAAGCCCCGAGGGTTACCATATACCTAAGCTCTGATACCATTTGTAACACGCCGCCCACCCGTGGAGAGCGAACGGAGAGCTAATGCGATAAAATAAATCTAAAGCCACAAGTGACAAGGTATAGAGCATCTAAATCCCACAACAACAAAAGATAAACTACAAATCTCAATTTCTTCAAATAAATACCAAGTCTCTCGAATTACATACAACATCTAACTCGAAAAATAAATACAAATCTTCAATGCTCTATACATCAAAATAATACAATTCTTCCAACTTGTATTAAAAATTCTCCCCAATATAATCCACGCTAAAAATAATCCCAATTGATCCATAGCGTCCCAAATACATGCTAACCTGCCAAATAAAAGAAAATATGGGGAAATACACAATACGACAAGAAAGGTGCTCAACAAATATATGCTAGCGATGAATAAAATGTAACAACACGAGTCCGAATATTCAAATCAAAATGCCAATCTCAAAGAATTTATCAATATAATTTCTCAACAACACTTTAACCGGGTCACCAGGCCTCACCCCATTCGCATATGCTTTATCAAGCCATAGCCCGAGAATAGGTATTTTGGCGGGTACTCAACATCCGTGCCATATTAAAATATCATGACAATGTGTTCATCAACAATATAATGATACCAAATGAATCAAAATAATTTCAACAATTATTTTCCAGATTTCAATGAATTTATCAATTCAAATATGAGTTCAATTAACAAGAATTCAAAGAGAATAACACGTGAAATTTAAGGAGCATATTGTGTAAAACCCCATACCTCAAACCATGATGAGAAACCAATGATCACATCCTCAAGATCAATTCAAAAGATCAACAAAAGCTCCTCCAAGTACCTCCAACAAAATAGACCCAAGAACACCTCTAATCTAAGGTTTGAACTCACAAATCTCAAGGGCCAAAGTATATGTAAAAAGAAGAGGAATATAAAAAAATTTGCTGCCAAAATTTGTGCCAAAAGTAGGTTAAAAGGGTTGCCCACGACTTCCTTTTATAATGCAAAGAAATGAAGAGTTGGAATCCGAAAGACTCCTTTAAATAAGGCAAAGAAATGAAGAGTTGGAAGTCAAAACAACTCTTGAAAATTACTTAAAGTTCGCCGACTTAGAATTCCAAGAGTTAAAAACATTTAAAAATCATTTTAAAATCCGTTTTAACTACGGTATCGAAACCGTTTGAAATTCCCGCCTTTAAAAATAGTAACCAACACATTTGAGCAATAAAAATAGTTTTATCAAAAACTTTATTTTCCTCCATTTTCCAGAAATTAATTAAAATAGCCCAAAATTACGCGGGTTGTTACATTTCCCCACTAACAAAGGAATTTCTCCCTCAAAATTCGCCAAATGCCTAAATCTCAAAATCAGGCCACAACACTAACTCCAAAAATAAATCACGTCTCCCAAAAATAAATTCCTGACATCTAATTTCGAAACTTATCACGAATATCACCTTAAATTTGCTATCTCCTAAAATTGCTAACTACGCAATGAACCCAAAACCCAAGCCCCGAGGGTTACCGTATACCTAAGCTCTGATACCATTTGTAACACGCCGCCCACCCGTGGAGAGCGAACGGAGAGCTAATGCGATAAAATAAATCTAAAGCCACAAGTGACAAGGTATAGAGCATCTAAATCCCACAACAACAAAAGATAAACTACGAATCTCAATTTCTTCAAATAAATACCAAGTCTCTCGAATTACATACAACATCTAACTCGAAAAATAAATACAAATCTTCAATGCTCTATACATCAAAATAATACAATTCTTCCAACTTGTATTAAAAATTCTCCCCAATATAATCCACGCTAAAAATAATCCCAATTGATCCATAGCGTCCCAAATCCATGCTAACCTGCCAAATAAAAGAAAATATGGGGAAATACACAATACGACAGGAAAGGTGCTCAACAAATATATGCTAGCGATGACTAAAACGTAACAACACGAGTCCGAATATTCAAATCAAAATGCCAATCTCAAAGAATTTATCAATATAATTTCTCAACAACACTTTAACCGGGTCACCAGGCCTCACCCCATTCGCATATGCTTTATCAAGCCATAGCCCGAGAATAGGTATTTTGGCGGGTACTCAACATCCGTGCCATATTAAAATATCATGACAATGTGTTCATCAACAATATAATGATACCAAATGAATCAAAATAATTTCAACAATTATTTTCCAGATTTCAATGAATTTATCAATTCAAATATGAGTTCAATTAACAAGAATTCAAAGAGAATAACACGTGAAATTTAAGGAGCATATTGTGTAAAACTCCATACCTCAAACCATGATGAGAAACCAATGATCACATCCTCAAGATCAATTCAAAAGATCAACAAAAGCTCCTCCAAGTACCTCCAACAAAATAGAACCAAGAACACCTCTAATCTAAGGTTTGAACTCACAAATCTCAAGGGCCAAAGTATATGTAAAAAGAAGAGGAATATAAAAAAATTTGCTGCCAAAATTTGTGCCAAAAGTAGGTTAAAAGGGTTGCCCACGACTTCCTTTTATAATGCAAAGAAATGAAGAGTTGGAATCCGAAAGACTCCTTTAAATAAGGCAAAGAAATGAAGAGTTGGAAGTCAAAACAACTCTTGAAAATTACTTAAAGTTCGGCGACTTAGAATTCCAAGAGTTAAAAACATTTAAAAATCATTTTAAAATCTGTTTTAACTACGTTTTCGAAACCGTTTGAAATTCTCTCCTTTAAAAATAATAACCAACACATTTGAGCAATACAAATAATTTTATTAAAAACTTTATTTTCCTCCATTTTCCAGAAATTAATTAAAATAGCCCAAAATTACGCGGGTTGTTACACTTCCCCACTAACAATGGAATTTCGCCGTCGAAATTCGCCAAATGCCTAACTCTCAAAATCAGGCCACTACACTAACTCCAAAAATAAATCACGTCTCCCAAAAATAAATTCCTCACATCTAATTCCGAAACTTATCACCAATATCACCTAAAATTCGCTATCTACAAAAATTGCTAACCACGCAATGAACCCAAAACCCAAGCCCCGAGGGTTGCCGTAAACCTAAGGTCTGAAACCATTTGTAACACCCCGCCCGCCCGGGGAGAGCGAACGGAGCGCTAATGCGATAAAATAAATCTAAAGCCACAAGTGACAAGGTATAGAGCATCTAAATCCCACAACAACAAAAGATAAACTACAAATCTCAATTTCTTCAAATAAACACCAAGTCTCTCGAATTACATACAACATCTAACTCGAAAAATAAATACAAATCTTCAATGCTCTATACATCAAAATATTACAATTCTTCCAACTTGTATTAAAAATTCTCCCCAATATAATCCACGCTAAAAATCATCCCAATTGATCCATAGCGTCCCAAATCCACGCTAACCTGCCAACTAAAAGAAAATATGGGGAAATACACAATACGATAATAAAGGTGCTCAACAAATATATGTTAGCGATGAATAAAACGTAACAACACTAGTCCGAATATTCAAATCAAAATGCCAATCTCAAAGCATTTATCAATATAATTTCTCAACAACACTTTAACCGGGTCACCAGGCCTCACCCCATTCGCATACGCTTTATCAAGCCATAGCCCGAGAATAGGTATTTTGGCGGGTACTCAACATCCGTGCCATATTAAAATATCACGACAACGTGTTCATCAACAATATAATGATACCAAATGAATCAAAATAATTTCAACAATTATTTTCCAGATTTCAATGAATTTATCAATTCAAATATGAGTTCAATTAACAAGAATTCAAAGAGAATAACACGTGAAATTTAAGGAGCATATTGTGTAAAACCCCATACCTCAAACCATGATGAGAAACCAATGATCACATCCTCAAGATCCATTCAAAAGATCAACAAAAGCTCCTCCAAGTACCTCCAACAAAATAGACCCAAGAACACCTCTAATCTAAGGTTTGAACTCACAAATCTCAAGGGCCAAAGTATATGTAAAAAGAAGAGGAATATAAATATATTTGCTGCCAAAATTTGTGCCAAAAGTAGGTTAAAAGGGTTGCCCACGACTTCCTTTTATAATGCAAAGAAATGAAGAGTTGGAATCCGAAAGACTCCTTTAAATAAGGCAAATAAATGAAGAGTTGGAAGTCAAAAAAACTCTTGAAAATACTTAAAGTTCGCCGACTTAGAATTCCAAGAGTTAAAAACATTTAAAAATCATTTTAAAATCCGTTTTAACTACGTTTTCGAAACGGGTTGAAATTCCCACATTTAAAAATATTAACGAACACATTTGAGCAGTAAAAATAATTTTATCAAAAACTTTATTTTCCTCCATTTTCCAGAAATTAATTAAAATAGCCCAAAATTACGCGGGTTGTTACACTTCCCCACTAACAATGGAATTTCGCCCTCGAAATTCGCCAAATGCCTAACTCTCAAAATCAAGCCACTACACTAACTCCAAAAATAAATCACGTCTCCCAAAAATAAATTCCTCACATCTAATTCCGAAACTTATCACGAATATCACCTAAAATTCGCTATCTACAAAAATTGCTAACCACGCAATGAACCCAAAACCCAAGCCCCGAGGGTTGTCGTAAACCTAAGGTCTGATACCATTTGTAACACCCCGCCCGCCCGGGGAGAGCGAACGGAGTGCTAATGCGATAAAATAAATCTAAAGCCACAAGTGACAAGGTATAGAGCATCTAAATCCCACAACAACAAAAGATAAACTACAAATCTCAATTTCTTCAAATAAATACCAAGTCTCTCGAATTACATACAACATCTAACTCGAAAAATAAATACAAATCTTCAATGCTCTATTCATCAAAATATTACAATTCTTCCAACTTGTATTAAAAATTCTCCCCAATATAATCCACGCTAAAAATCATCCCAATTGATCCATAGCGTCCCAAATCCACGCTAACCTGCCAACTAAAAGAAAATATGGGGAAATACACAATACGATAAGAAAGGTGCTCAACAAATATATGTTAGCGATGAATAAAACGTAACAACACTAGTCCGAATATTCAAATCAAAATGCCAATCTCAAAGCATTTATCAATATAATTTCTCAACAACACTTTAACCGGGTCACCAGGCCTCACCCCATTCGCATACGCTTTAACAAGCCATAGCCCGAGAATAGGTATTTTGGCGGGTACTCAACATCCGTGCCATATTAAAATATCATGACAACGTGTTCATCAACAATATAATGATACCAAATGAATCAAAATAATTTCAACAATTATTTTCCAGATTTCAATGAATTTATCGATTCAAATATGAGTTCAATTATCAAGAATTCAAAGAGAATAACACTCGCAAAATTTAAGGAGCATATTGTGTAAAACCCCATACCTCAAACCATGATGAGAAACCAATGATCACACCCTCAAGATCATTTCAAATGATCTACAAAAGCTCCTCTAAGTACCTCCAACAAAATAGACCCAAGAACACCTCTAATCTAAGGTTGGAACTCACAAATCTCAAGGGCCAAAGTATATGTAAAAAGAAGAGGAATATAAAATAAATTTGCTGGGAAATTTGTGCCAAAAGTAGGTTAAAAGGGTTGCCCACGACTTCCTTTTATAATGCAAAGAAATGAAGAGTTGGAATCCGAAAGACTCCTTTAAATAAGGCAAAGAAATGAAGAGTTGGAAGTCAAAACAACTCTTGAAAATACTTAAAGTTCGCCGACTTAGAATTCCAAGAGTTAAAAACATTTAAAAATCATTTTAAAATCCGTTTTAACTACGTTTTCGAAACCGTTTGAAATTTCCACCTTTAAAAATAGTAACGAACACATTTGAGCAGTAAAAATAGTTTTATCAAACACTTTATTTTCCTCCATTTTCCAGAAATTAATTAAAATAGCCCAAAATTACGCGGGTTGTTACACTTCCCCACTAACAATGGAATTTCTCCCACA
This sequence comes from Sambucus nigra, assembly GCA_949130495.1. NCBI lineage: Eukaryota > Viridiplantae > Streptophyta > Magnoliopsida > Dipsacales > Adoxaceae > Sambucus > Sambucus nigra. The sequence continues at coordinate 258,014,093 of OX422215.1, forward strand.
AAATTCGCCAAATGCCTAACTCTCAAAATCAGGCCCCAACACTAACTCCAAAAATAAATCACGTCTCCCAAAAATAAATTCCTGACATCTAATTTCGAAACTTATCACGAATATCACCTAAAATTTGCTATCTCCTAAAATTGCTAACCACGCAATGAACCCAAAACCCAAGCCCCGAGGGTTACCGTATACCTAAGCTCTGATACCATTTGTAACACGCCGCCCACACGTGGAGAGAGAACGGAGAGCTAATGCGATAAAATAAATCTAAAGCCACAAGTGACAAGGTATAGAGCATATAAATCCCACAACAACAAAAGATAAACTACAAATCTCAATTTCTTCAAATAAATACCAAGTCTCTCGAATTACATACAACATCTAACTCGAAAAATAAATACAAATCTTCAATGCTCTACACATCAAAATAATACAATTCTTCCAACTTGTATTAAAAATTCTCCCCAATATAATCCACGCTAAAAATAATCCCAATTGATCCATAGCGTCCCAAATCCATGCTAACCTGCCAAATAAAAGAAAATATGGGGAAATACACAATATGACAAGAAAGGTGCTCAACAAATATATGCTAGCGATGAATAAAATGTAACAACACGAGTCCGAATATTCAAATCAAAATGCCAATCGCAAAGAATTTATCAATATAATTTCTCAACAACACTTTAACCGAGTCACCAGGCCTCACCCCATTCGCATATGCTTTATCAAGCCATAGCCCGAGAATAGGTATTTGGGCGGGTACTCAACATCCGTGCCATATTAAAATATCATGACAATGTGTTCATAAACAATATAATGATACCAAATGAATCAAAATAATTTCAACAATTATTTTCCAGATTTCAATGAATTTATCAATTCAAATATGAGTTCAATTATCAAGAATTCATAGAGAATAACACTCGCAAAATTTAAGGAGCATATTGTGTAAAACCCCATACCTCAAACCATGATTAGAAACCAATGATCACACCCTCAAGATCAATTCAAAAGATCTACAAAAGATCCTCCAAGTACCTCCAACAAAATAGACCCAAGAACACCTCTAATCTAAGGTTGGAACTCACAAATCCCAAGGGCCAAAGTATATGTAAAAAGAAGAGGAATATAAAATAAATTTGCTACCAAAATTTGTGCCAAAAGTAGGTTAAAAGGGTTGCCCACGACTTCCTTTTATAATGCAAAGAAATGAAGAGTTGGAATCCGAAAGACTCCTTTAAATAAGGCAAAGAAATGAAGAGTTGGAAGTCAAAACAACTCTTGAAAATTACTTAAAGTTCGCCGACTTAGAATTCCAAGAGGTTAAAAACATTTTAAAATCCGTTTTAACTACGTTTTCGAAACCGGTTGAAATTCCCACCTTTAAAAATAGTAACAAACACATTTGAGCAGTAAAAATAGTTTTATCAAAAACTTTATTTTCCTCCATTTTCCAGAAATGAATTAAAATAGCCCAAAATTACGCGGGTTGTTACACTTCCCCACTAACAATGGAATTTCTCCCTCAAAATTCGCCAAATGCCTAACTCTCAAAATCAGGCCACAACACTAACTCCAAAAATAAATCACGTCTCCCAAAAATAAATTCCTCACATCTAATTTCGAAACTTATCACGAATATCACCTAAAATTTGCTATCTCCTAAAATTGCTAACCACGCAATGAACCCAAAACCCAAGCCCCGAGGGTTACCGTATACCTAAGCTCTGATACTATTTGTAACACGCCGCCCACCCGTGGAGAGTGAACGGAGAGCTAATGCGATAAAATAAATCTAAAGCCACAAGTGACAAGGTATAGAGCATCTAAATCCCACAACAACGAAAGATAAACTACAAATCTCAATTTCTTCAAATAAATACCAAGTCTCTCGAATTACATACAACATCTAACTCGAAAAATAAATACAAATCTTCAATGCTCTATACATCAAAATAATACAATTCTTCCAACTTGTATTAAAAATTCTCCCCAATATAATCCACGCTAAAAATAATCCCAATTGATCCATAGCGTCCCAAATCCATGCTAACCTGCCAAATAAAAGAAAATATGGGGAAATACACAATATGACAAGAAAGGTGTTCAACAAATATATGTTAGCGATGAATAAAACGTAACAACACGAGTCCGAATATTCAAATCAAAATGCCAATCTCAAAGAATTTATCAATATAATTTCTCAACAACACTTTAACCGGGTCACCAGGCCTCACCCCATTCGCATATGCTTTATCAAGCCATAGCCCGAGAATAGGTATTTTGGCGGGTACTCAACATCCGTGCCATATTAAAATATCATGACAATGTGTTCATCAACAATATAATGATACCAAATGAATCTAAATAATTTCAACAATTATTTTCCAGATTTCAATGAATTTATCAATTCAAATATGAGTTCAATTAACAAGAATTCAAAGAGAATAACACGTGAAATTTAAGGAGCATATTGTGTAAAACCCCATACCTCAAACCATGATGAGAAACCAATGATCACATCCTCAAGATCAATTCAAAAGGTCAACAAAAGCTCCTCCAAGTACCTCCAACAAAATAGACCCAAGAACACCTCTAATCTAAGGTTTGAACTCACAAATCTCAAGGGCCAAAGTATATGTAAAAAGAAGAGGAATATAAAAAAATTTGCTGCCAAAATTTGTGCCAAAAGTAGGTTAAAAGGGTTGCCCACGACTTCCTTTTATAATGCAAAGAAATGAAGAGTTGGAATCCGAAAGACTCCTTTAAATAAGGCAAAGAAATGAAGAGTTGGAAGTCAAAACAACTCTTGAAAATTACTTAAAGTTCGGCGACTTAGAATTCCAAGAGTTAAAAACATTTAAAAATCATTTTAAATTCTGTTTTAACTACGTTTTCGAAACCGTTTGAAATTATCGCCTTTAAAAATAATAACCAACACATTTGAGCAATAAAAATAATTTTATTAAAAACTTTATTTTCCTCCATTTTCCAGAAATTAATTAAAATAGCCCAAAATTACGCGGGTTGTTACACTTCCCCACTAACAATGGCATTTCTCCCTCGAAATTCGCCAAATGCCTAACTCTCAAAATCAAGCCACTACACTAACTCCAAAAATAAATCACGTCTCCCAAAAATAAACTCCTCACATCTAATTCCGAAACTTATCACGAATATCACCTAAAATTCGCTATCTACAAAAATTGCTAACCACGCAATGAACCCAAAACCCAATCCCCGAGGGTTGTCGTATACCTAAGCTCTGATACCATTTGTAACACCCCGCCCGCCCGGGGAGAGCGAACGGAGCGCTAATGCGATAAAATAAATCTAAAGCCACAAGTGACAAGGTATAGAGCATCTAAATCCCACAACAACAAAAGATAAACTACAAATCTCAATTTCTTCAAATAAATACCAAGTCTCTCGAATTACATACAACATCTAACTCGAAAAATAAATACAAATCTTCAATGCTCTATACATCAAAATAATACAATTCTTCCAACTTGTATTAAAAATTCTCCCCAATATAATCCATGCTAAAAATCATCCCAATTGATCCATAGCGTCCCAAATCCACGCTAACCTGCCAACTAAAAGAAAATATGGGGAAATACACAATACGACAAGAAAGGTGCTCAACAAATATATGTTAGCGATGAAAAAAATGTAACAGCACTAGTCCGAATATTCAAATCAAAATGCCAATCTCAAATCATTTATCAATATAATTTCTCAACAATACTTTAACCGGGTCACCAGGCCTCACCCCATTCGCAAACGCTTTATCAAGCCATAGCCCGAGAATAGGTATTTTGGCGGGTACTCAACATCCGTGCCATATTAAAATCTCATGACAACGTGTTCATCAACAATATAATGATACCAAATGAATCAAAATAATTTCAACAATTATTTTCCAGATTTCAATGAATTTATCAATTCAAATATGAGTTCAATTAACAAGAATTCAAAGAGACTAACACTCGTGAAATTTAAGGAGCATACTGTGTAAAACCCCATACCTCAAGCCATGATTAGAAACCAATGATCACATCCTCAAGATCAATTCAAAAGATCTACAAAATCTCCTCCAAGAACCTCCAACAAAATAGACCCAAGAACACCTCTAATCTAAGGTTGGAACTCACAAATCTCAAGGGCCAAAGTATATGTAAAAAGAAGAGGAATATAAAA